>CAUZLF010000003.1:1036107-1456500 GCA_963580285.1 Lucinisca nassula
TGTTTTTTTTTTTTTAGGGGTGTATTTTTTTTTTTTTTTTTAGGGGTGCGCTAGACTCGCTCAATACCCTTACTACTTGCCTCAACAGCATTAATGAGCAATGATTTGTTATCGTTTCTGAGCTACCCGTACTAGCCGAACATCATTTAAAGAACTAAATGAGAAAAAAATCGTTGGTATTATACTCCTGTTATTTGTGCCAGATATGAAAAAGTAACGCAAATTTAGTAAAATTTTCCCCCAAAAATATACCAAGCCCCGTTTTCTGAGTAAGAATCCCCCAAAGAAACCCTTTTCCCGGGAAAAAACTTCCCTTGCATGGCATTATACTTAGTTACTTATAAGCATTTTTTCGGGACTGTATTTTCTGTGTCTGTATATATATACTCCTGTTATCTGCGCCAGCATGAATAATGAGACCATTTGGCACGGAACAAAGCCGATGCGAAAATGAAACTTTCTTGTAGCTTTAGCGTTATAAGCTACCTGTGCAAAAAGATCGTCTGTATTATAGTAGTCCTGTTATCTGTGCCGGCACAAATAACAGGAGTATATATATAGCGAGAGCAAACCTTCAAAGCTGTTGATAATACTACAAACTTAAATCCCTGCAAGGGGAAGTTTTCCCCGGGAAAAGGGTTTCTTTGGGGATATTATTTCTGAAAATGCTTCCTTGAATGAATTCGGTAATCGATGGTGTAAGCGAGAGTATGTTGAGTGTAAAGCCCTAAAGGACTGGAAACTTAGCATTTTAAGACTAGTGAATAAACGCATTTCTTTCTATTCTCAAAATATTTACTTATTACCTCCTAAGCCCAAGACGTCTTTACGTCATCTTAAACTAGGTATTCAAGAATTTCATAAGAAGTTTGTTTTGGCCCCTGCATACAAGGCCGCTAACAACGTCGTTGTGTGACGGCTCCACTATGTTAACACGCTTAAGCAGGAGTTTGGTGGTACTAAGGCCTATGAACTTCAGCCTTTGGCTGAAGAGAGAGCTATAGTAGATAAACATGTTAACGAAGGCCAAGACAAGCTTCCTACGCTATACTGGTTACCAAAACTTCATAAAAAACCTTACAAAGCACGGTTTATTGCAATTTCTAGTTCTTGCACTACCACTGAACTTTCTAAATTATTAACTTCCTGTCTTACTGCTATTAAAACGCATGTAATTAAATATTGTGATAAAGTCTTTGAAAGATCAGGAAGAAATCTGTTTTGGTCTATAAAAAATTCGAATGAGGTTTTAAATAAATTGAAATCTAGACAGTTTCGTGCTTCTAGTCTGTCTACCTACGATTTTTCCACTCTTTACACTACACTTCCTCATAATCTTATAAAAGAAAAGCTTAATGATTTAATTGAATGGGCTTTTCACAGAGAAGATTCTCTCTATCTTGCATGTAATGTCAGAAATGCATTTTTCACTTCTAAAGAGCATAAGAATTATACACTTTGGTAATGTTAGAAAGTGTGTGATGCCCTCACCTTTCTACTTGACAATATTTATATTAGATTCGGTAAGTGTGTGATGCCCTCACCTTTCTACTTGACAATATTTATATTAGATTCGGTACTAAGTTATTTAGACAAATTGTGGGTATTCCGATGGGTACTAATTGCGCACCTCTTGTGGCTGATCTGTTCTTGTATTGTTATGAAAGAGACTTCATTTTGTCGCTTTCCATTGATAACCTCATTTTGTCGCTTTCCATTGATAACCAATCTGAAATTATTGAAGCTTTTAGCTCTACTTCTAGATATTTAGATGATTTATTAAATATTGATAATGCCTATTTTGATGGTTTGATCAGTCAGATTTACCCCCTAGAACTTCAGTTAAATAAAGCAAATTCTTCTGATGCCGAGGCCCCGTTTTTGGATTTACATCCATCTATTGTAGATGGATTTGTTTCGTGCAAAATTTATGATAAACGCGATGACTTTGATTTTGAGATTGTAAATTTTTCTTTTTTGGATGGTGATGTTCCTCGTGCGCCATCCTATGGCGTTTATATTTCGCAATTAATTCGATTTGCTAGAGTGTGTAGTCATGTAACTGACTTCAACACTCGTAATAAATTATTAACGGCTAAACTCCTTAATCAGGGTTATCGGTACCATAAACTACGCAAAGCCTTTTCAAAATTTTATAGACGCCATTCTGATTTAATTTCAAAATTCAATATTGGACTTAAATCTCTTCTGCAACAAGGTCTATCGGAACCCGAATTTTATGGTGACTTAGTATATAAATTCAGAAAAATATATAACCGCAATGACTTCAGCACCAAATTTCGTAAAATCATTCTTCGATATAAAAAGATTGGGTACAACATGGATATTATACGACAGACTGCATGCATGGTAGTTAACCCAATCACGGTTGGCAACTTTGCTTCCCTCTTTAATTGCACGCCGGTGGGTCAGGCCTCAGATTCTATGACGGCAGAGATAATGTTTGTTGGTGCCTGATGCTCTGTCTCTGGTCGGGCTCATCGGAGTCTAACTGTTGGTTTTCTTTTGCTCCAGCATTTCAGTGGTTTCTTGCTGTCGAGTCCTCACCGTTGTCTCACCTCTGTGGTTCTTTGATTTCTGTGTTCACGGAGATATTGCACTGATGAGTTAGGAGGCCTTCATGCGGACTGAAATTTTTTTTTTGTCTAAATCGCAACGGAAGTAAGGGCGAGGATTGTGGCCACGTAAAATCGATTTAAGCCCCCCAGTGGAAATCTTCCACTGACCGTTCCAAGGCGGCTCTTCTGTGGCGATTTATTTATGTTGTTTGTTACTTACTGTGTGTATCACTTGTGTCTTTTAATTTTGGATGGCCATATGGCCATTTTGTGGGAAAGTAACTGTCCATATGGCCTTCCTTTGTTTAGGTTTCCATTATGGTCTGGTCGCTTAATGTTTGTATTTCTTTCCCTTTGGTGTCTTTTATGGATGGAGTAAGTTAATTGTATCAATTCCTGATCTTTGTTTTACTTCTACTTTGGTATATTTTGGGGGATCATTTTTTAAGAAAATTATCGTTCCGGCACAAATAACAGGAGTATATATATATGGAACAAAACCGATACGAAAATGCCCCCAGGTATTAGACTTCCTGCCTTGCCGTGGCCCTGGGGGCTCAATTCCCACTGGGCACATTGCTGCTGTGGTCTTTGTGCCCACTGGGAAGAGCTAAAGGAAGTACCACCCGTTTGCCGTGGGTGGCGTCCTGTAAGCCGGAAGAAGGGATCCTGGAGGTTGAGGGTTACCTGAGGTGGCGGTGCTTCAGGTACCCAACACGCCTCTTTGGCCTGGCTTTTCGGTGTAGACGGGTGGCCGTGCGGTCCGGCACGGTCAATCGGCTGGTCACGCCGAGCCCTAGAGATACCGCTTTGCTTTCTCTTCAACTCTTTTTGTATCTTTCCTGATACCAACCATATGCCCATTTACCTTACCCTTTTCTGTCTTTTTATCTCTAGAAGGCGGTGGCTTAACGGATCAATCGTGTAGGCATTTTGTTTATACGAGTATATCTCAGGTGTATCTCTAACACCTGCGAGTTGGATAACCACTCCATTATGGTGTTCCCTTGTAGGGCTCCGTGGAGGGCGGAGAGCATTTGGGACGAAACTAGGATTTTTTTTCTTATGGCTCCTAAAAACAAACATAACCGCAACCACGCACCTAACCGCAACGCACCTAAACGTAAAAAAGACGAGGATTCATCCGAATCGGATGAACGCAGTCAAAAATCCAGTCAGCAGTCAAGTCAACAATCGAGTCAGCAGTCTGCTGAACCAAACTTTGACAATGTTCCGCGTTTCTTGGTCGTCACGTCGCTTGACGATACACGAACTGTGTCAAGCCTTTCTCCCTTTGTTATCGAGAAAAGTATTGTCGCCATAGCCGGACACCCAAAGAGTATTAAATCACTCAAATCAGGTGACCTTCTCTTGGAACTCGAGAGAAAACCGCAAGTTGTAAACCTGCTCGCCACCAAAAAACTCTTTGATCTTTCGGTAAAAATATCTCTTCACAACACACTAAACTCATCTAAAGGAGTGATTCGCAGTCCAGAACTGCGTCCTTGTTCAGACGAAGAGATCATTGATAACCTGAAAGATCAAGGGGTTATTGGTGTTCGTAACATCAAAGTCCGTAGAAATGGTGTACTAAAACCAACAGCAACTTATGTGTTGACTTTTAATACACCAATTCTACCCAAGAAAATCAAAGTAGCATATCTTTCCATTAACGTAGAGGTATACATCCCAAACCCTCTTAGATGTTACTCTTGTCAGGCTTTTGGCCATCACGAAAGCAGATGTCAGAGAAAACAACTCTGTCCTAATTGTGGTGAAGAAAAGCATGTTGATAATCGCCTCAACTGCAAAAATGAACCCAAATGCGTAAATTGTGATGGCAAACATGCTGTTTTCTCCCGAGACTGTCCGGCGTGGAAAAAAGAAAAAGAAATACTTACCGTCAAATACCAAAGGGGGATAACATTCCCAGAAGCGCGGAAGGTTGTCGAAGAGCGATACATAACACCAACCACCAGTTTCGCCAGCATCACAAAGGGTGCTGGTGTAAAATGTACCAGCTCCGCGACACAGACTGCTGAATCATACATTGCTGAACTGAAAAAGTCTGGTGCATGGAGTAAATCCACTCCAGCACCACAAAGTTCAACCAATTTATCAAAAGGCGCAATCCAGGTTGCTTCGGATCGGTCGACAGCGACCGTACCGAAGCCAGCGCCGAATGTAAAAGAGAAACCCGACTCAGGTCGAACTAATAAGGGGTCGCAAGATCCGATCAAAAAACATCAATTGTCTCAAAGACAAACAGACAGACAACGTAAAATGGAAAGAGACAATATAAAATTTCAGAACAGATTCGGATCTTTGAGTGACAGTGATATGGAGTTGACTGAAACTCCATCATCACCAAGTGGCAATAACAGATCGAGGTCTGCCACACCACGAGCTGGTGGTAGCAGATCTATATCACCAATTGCACCTCCATAATAGTTTCTAGTCTTTAAATATCTCTCCTTAAAATGGATTTAAAACACAAAATAATACAATGGAATTGTCGAGGTCTTAAATCAAATTATAATGAACTCTTATTACTTATTTCGCTACTAACCCCATCGGTGTTTTGTTTGCAAGAAACTTTTTTAAAAACTGATGACAACATAGATGTCAGGGGTTTCAATACATACAACTATATCTATTCTGATGGTAACAAACCATCTGGTGGCAGCTCAATTTTTGTTAAATCATGTTTACCACAAAGAGAGATCAAATTAAAAACAGACCTTCAAGCTGTAGCAGTATCGGTTTCTCTGGATAAAGAAACTACAATTTGCTCTCTATATATCCCACCCTCATTTTCTTTAAAGCCCGAACATCTTGACTCATTGCTGAGTCAACTTCCATCGCCATATCTTTTAGTTGGCGACTTCAATGGTCACAATATTCTATGGGGCTGTAAAGATGTCAATAACAGAGGAGCACTTATTGAAGATTTTATTGCAAAGAACGACCTTTGCTTGATGAATGATAAATCTTATACTTACCTTCACCCTGCGACAGGTCATTTGTCTTCTTTAGATCTCTCTTTGTGTCACCCATCTCTCTTCTTGGACTATGACTGGTCTGTTCATGATGATCAGTGCGGAAGTGATCACTTTCCTGTTATAATAGAGAGCGTAAACGAACCAGATGAAGACTGTAACCAGAAATGGAAAATGAATAAAGCCGACTGGGAATTATTCCATAATTTATGTGAAGAAGAGTTATCAGTTGATCACTTAAATGAATCATCTGACATTGTTTCTGATTTCACAGATACACTTATTAATATATCAGAGCAATGCATTCCAAAGACCTCCACAAAAACTAAGAGAAGCAAGCCTTGGTATAATAATGACTGTAAAGAAGCTATTAAAAAGCGTAAACAGGCTCTAAATAAGTTCTGCAAAAGTCCCACTTCAGAAAAGCTAAACGACGTAAAAGTTTTTAGAGCTAAAGCTCGGCGAACAATCCGAGCTTCAAAACGAAAGTCATGGAGAGAATATGTCTCCAAATTGAACTACAAAACCCCCATTAAAAAGGTTTGGGATATGGTACGAAAAATTTCAGGAAAAACAAAGTCCTCTAGTTTTACACATTTAAATACTGAATTTGACACAATAGCTTCAACAAAAAAAGATATTTCAGATACTCTTGGTCACACATTCTTGAGAAATTCATCATCGCGTAATTATTCTGACACTTTTAGAAATTTCAAAAAGGACCAGGAGAAAAGAAAACTTAACTTCAAATCCCTTAATCACGAAGAATACAACACACCTTTTAATTTATCCGAACTCGTTGACGCCATTGAAAAATCACATGATACGGCAACCGGCCCCGATGAAATTCATTATCAGATGCTTAAGCATCTGCCAAAAAGTTCTCTTACAACACTTTTAGATATCTTTAATAATATTTGGGAATCGGGGGTCTGTCCTGAGAGTTGGCGTGTAGCTACAGTTGTACCAATTCCGAAACCAGGGAAAGATCATGCAGAACCTACAAATTATCGTCCGATAGCTTTGACAAGTTGTTTGTGTAAAACATTGGAGAGAATGATAAACAAGAGATTAGTCTGGTACTTAGAGTCCAACAACCTCATTTCAGAATATCAATCGGGTTTTCGTTCGGAACGTAGTACCAATGACAATTTAATAAGACTAGAAACATTTATACGAGATGCTTTTATTAACAAAGAACACGTAGTGGCTGTCTTTTTCGACTTGGAGAAAGCATATGATACAACATGGCGTTATGGAATATTGAAAGATCTACATAACATTGGCTTAAGAGGAAAACTTCCCAGTTTTATTGAAAGCTTTTTAGGGGAGCGCATGTTTCAGGTGCGTGTGGGGTCTACCCTGTCAGATTTCTATGATCAAGAACAGGGTGTCCCACAGGGTAGTATTCTTTCAACTACGCTATTTAACATCAAAATAAACAATATTGTACAATGTTTGGACGACAAAACTGATTGTTCATTGTATGTTGATGATTTTTGTATATGTTACCGTTCAAAAAATATGAAAACAATTGAACGAAAGTTACAACAAAATTTAAAAAGAATAGAAGAATGGACTGATAAAAATGGTTTCAAGTTCTCCAAGTCGAAAACGCAGTGTGTTCATTTTTGTAAACTACGGAAGAAACACGAACATCCTTCCCTGTTTTTATACGGATCACAAATTCCTGTTGTTGAAGAAGCCAAATTTCTTGGGGTCATATTTGATCAAAAGTTATCTTTTATTCCACATATTAAATATCTTAAAGCGAAATGCTTAAAAGCTTTGAATCTTTTGAAAGTTTTAGCTCATACAAGTTGGGGAGCAGATCGGTATACTTTATTACATCTTTACCGGTCTTTAATAAGATCTAAATTAGATTATGGGTCTGTTGTTTATGGTTCTGCCAGAAAGTCCTATTTAAAATCCTTGGATACTATCCATCACCAAGGCCTTCGTCTGGCCATGGGAGCCTTCCGTACTTCTCCCGTATTAAGCCTTTATGTGGAAGCAGGTGAACCATCTTTAACCTCGCGCAGAGAGAAACTTTCTCTTCAGTATGCTATCAGACTTGCTGCAAATCCATCTAACCCGGCATCCAAAATTTCATTTCCACCTCAATTTGTAGATAAGTATGAAACAAAACCCACAGCAATCAAACCTTTTGGATTACGTATTTTACCACTGCTGGAAAATTCAGGTATCGACCTTAAAAATATTCAAAAACATGAAACCGCCGAAGTTCCATCTTGGTGTATTAAACAACCTTCTATTCTGTTCGACTTACATGATGGAAAAAAATCCGAATCAAATCCAATACTTCTCAAACAAAACTTTCAGGTACTGCAGTCACGTTACAATGATTACCAGCAAGTCTATACTGATGGTTCCAAAGAAGGAGATAAAGTTGGCTGTGCGTATGTTTCTAAAGATACGCACAAAACCATGCGCCTTCCAGATGGTTCATCTATTTTTACAGCTGAAGCCAAAGCAATAGACCTAGCTTTAGATTTTATCAGTTCTTCAACAATTCAAAAAGCAATTATATTTTCGGATTCACTTTCTGTGCTTAAGGCTTTAGACCATTCATCATCTAAAAATCCTCAAATTCAAAAATTGATCGAAAAACATCATGAAATTTCTAAAACATACCAAATCTTGTTTTGTTGGCTTCCGAGCCATATTGGCATTGTCGGCAATGAATATGCTGACAAGAAAGCAAAGGAATCGCTCAATCTTGATCCATCTGTTTTTAAAATTCCTTTTAATAATTTTAAACCATTTATCAACAGATACATCTTGTCGGAATGGCAAGGCGAATGGGACCGTGCAATAAACAACAAACTCCATGCCATTAAACCTGTCGTTAGTACAAAATGCTCTCCTCCACAGTTTTCCAGAAAAGAGGACGTAGTATTAACACGACTGCGCATCGGCCATACTCGAGTTACTCATTCTTATATTTTTAATGGTGATGATCAGCCTTCTTGTGTAGGTTGTGATCAGCCATTCACTGTGAAACATATCTTAATTGACTGTGTTGACTTTTCACCCTCACGTATTTTATATTTCAAAGCTGACACTTTGCAACAGCTGTTTCGAGATGTACCTGTTGATAATATTATTTTATTCTTAAAAGAAATTGGACTTTTTCATAAGATTTAACTGTTTCAGATTTTTATACATTATCATTCTGACTTTTTACTTTTAATATCATCATAATTATTCATGCCGTTTAACCATCAACCGTTTGACGCTTATGACCCACAAAGAGGGTTGACGCGTCGTTAAACACGAAATCATCATCATCATCGATACGAAAATGAAACTTAAATCCCTACAAGGGGAAGTTTTCCCCGGGAAAAGGGTTTCTTTGGGGGATATTATTTCAGAAAATGGGGCTTGGTATATTTTGGGGGATCATTCTTTAAGTAAGAAAAAAAGAGTGGATAGGTAAACTGACCGGCTCAAAAATGACCTAAATAGTGTTGACTGGGCCGTTAAACTCCAATACAAACAAACAAATACTTCATTTTCATGTTTTCTGGCACAAATAACAGGATTATTATACCGACCGATATTTTTTCTATTGTATTCTAAGTCAGGTAAAATGTTCCGATAGTGACCCTTCTTTAAGGTCAGTGTTCTAATATCAAAGGAGGTAGGCGAAGGCTAAACATAAACAGTTTTGAAATATGAATATTACCTTTTGACAGCAGGTTTCTGGAACTTCTTGTTTCCATGTCAGGTGAGTAAAAGCATGGTTTTTATGGTTTTCCTCCTCAGTCGATTCTTGAAACTTGTAGTGAAAATGTCGGAAAATAGCAGGAGAATTGGCGGAAATTATCGTGAGCGAATTCCGCATCCAAGTAACATTGGAATTAAAGATTTTGAAAATCCGTGGAATTTTTTCCATCTGTTTGGTAGCAGTGATGAAATCGTGTCAGAATGGATGCAGCAGAATAGGCTTTTACCTGTCACACTGACATGCGAACGTGTTGTAAATGACAACAGATGCGGAGGTCTTATGACATTAAAATCAAGCTCAAACTTGCAAGGCGGGTGGGTATTTAGATTTCAGAATAACAGGGACCACAGAAAGGCCACTAGGACTAATTCTTTCTTTGAAAGCTCAAATCTGACAATACAGGACATAATGGTATTTGTGAAATCTTACCTTGATAAGTGTACGTTATTGCAGTGTTCAAAATTCAGTGGCATGGCCTATAAGTCGACGGCTGTAGGCTGGGGTTCTTTTATGAGGGAATTATTTCTTGAACACTACGTGAGAAGTATAAAACAGTTGAAGTTGCAAGGAGAAATAGAGATTGATGAATCTTTATTTGGGAGGCGAGTGAAGTTTCATCGTGGCAACCCAAACAAGGGCATGAAGGTGTGGATTTTTCGGACTGGTCGAGAGGAGAAGTAATCAAGTGATATTGTACCCAGTTTCTGACAGAAGAGAGGTAACGTTAGTGCCTATCATTCCACGTCACGTGGAGCCTGGCAGTACCATATACAGCGACGGATGGTCGGCGTACTGCAATTTAAATGAGTATGGCTACAGACACTTCACTGTAATACATAAGTATTCATTCAAGAAGGTGTACAAAAACGTGGAAACGGGAGAATGTATCTCCGTGAACACCAACAAAATTGAAGGCGCATGGCAGCATGCAAAAATGCACTTCCACAGAATGGCTGGCACTCGTATTACGCAGTTTGAAGGCCACCTTGCAGAGATAATGTGGAGAAGCCAGGCCAAGGGAAATATGTATGTGGAGTTTTTCGATCTGCTGAGGTCCGTCTTCACGCTTGAAAAGCCACCAGAATACATGTACCAATTTCCAGTGTTTGATACGTGGTCTAGTGGTTCCCTCGAGGACTCCATACAGCCAGGAGATAGTGGTGCTGAGTCCGTTTCTGAAAGTGAAGCTTCTGGAAATGAGGACAGTGGACAAGACCCCGATACCACCCTGACAAGTTTGGCCTCAGCCGACCTGGACAGTACTCTAACAGACCAGCCACAAGGGGCATCTGGCCAGTCCCTGCCAAGGCCCAGCACATCAGGAAATTCAGCGGTACCATTTGTCAGACAACAAGAACATGTTTTTCACCCTCCGGGATTTGTAGAAGAAATGAAAGACGGTCCCCGGACAAAAACCACAAAAAGAAAGCAGCAGAGGAGGAGTAATCCGTATTCCAAGTCAGCCTTCTTGTCTGACTGGTCGGATGATGATGATTTCCAGTTGTAGACAATGCATTCTTGACTGTAAATAGTGTAAATAAAAGTTTTGATTGTGTATAATAACGTTGTTTGAACGGAATAAATCGAAGTTCAGAAAGTGAGATTATTTCCCGCCAAATGTCAACCAGAGCACATTGATGTTTTGAATATGCTGTTTCAGGGCCTCGAAGGTGAAGGTCAGTAACTTTATTTTTCTTCTTAAAACTTCGTGTGTATATTAACCTAAAGAATTTAAATGTGCCGCGGCTTAAATAACAGGATATTGCCATGAATGTTTTCATTGCTCTTAAAGGAACCCATTTTTGATTTTTATCTAACAAAGAGGGAAATATCTGGAATATCTGTAAACGCACCGCTACAAAACTAGGTAGGCGAGAATTTCGTATCGTGCGGAAGATATCTAGACATTGAGCCTTCGGGGCCGTCAACTGACAAGCAGATCCGAGGTCATGGATTCCAGTCATCTCTATGACCATTCATTCTCATATTGAGCTTGCCCTTTGTTTTTCCAACATACTGTTTCCTACATTTACCGCGGGCGGGCATAATAGCCAAGGTCGGGCCGAGCCAAAAATGCCGATCCGTAGATTTTATATTTCGTCTCTTGTTATAATTACGATATATATTGTCGGCCCCCGCCCATAGGGGCTTGAAGAAATATATGGGCTGCATGATGCTTCCACGCAGAGCTGAATCTGGCCCGCACACTAGTACTGGTAAACCGCTTAGAGGATTTAAGCCTGTCCAGGAACAGCTGTGTGAGGCAGACCGCCCATGCTAATAAACCCTATTGGTTTCATTGGTCGACAGGGCTTGAGAGGTCAATTCATCTCAATGTCGGGTAAAAGTCCCACAAAATTGGAAGCAACGTCTCCAAAATGACCTTTACAGAGTTGACGGGGACGTTAAACCTCAAATCAAACAAACGATATATATTGAAGTCAGTTGGGCATCAGACCGTCGTGATATGACTGAAAAATTGTTGAATGCGACGTTAAACCCGAATTCACACACACACAGTTGGGCATCAAATTATCATAATTAGCGGATTTGATAACTGCACGAAGGTTTATCTCTCTATATTGTTCAAATTTCTTGTAATGAATGTTTTTTTTTTCGAAATCAAGGGGTATAAAAGCCAAGGCCGGGAAAAATGACAATATTTCTTAATTTCTTGCAAATGTACAGGTTTAAGTACTTCTTTTTGCCCTGAAAATATTTGAATTCGATTATTGTCATCATTTGTTAATAGAAAAATATAACAAACATATAAGACTACCTTAAATTATCAATTTTCTTATTTTCTAATTGTTTCTATTTTTTTGGATTGACTGTGGATACTATTTATGATTATAATGGAAATTTTACCACCAAAATAAGAACATTTTCAGAAAAAAATCATGTACGAGCCAGAGCATACATGTCTAACAATCTACATGTACATCCAGCGAAGAATTAGATGAGCCGGTGCATCCAAATAGTCTGAATAGAGACGAAGGAACATTGTTAGCTATCCTTAAAGCACACAATGAAGACTGGTCAGACTGTGTGAATGTGCAGGCTGATCTGCGTATTCGCTGGGCACACATGTAAATTGTAGGAAATGCTGTGCCCGGGATGATATATGATTTGTTTTTTTAAATGTTCATATTTTGGTGGTAATGAGTACGCACTATGTTTTGAGCAATGGGAGAAAAGGAAAAAAAAACTATATGCTCTTTTTTCAGAAAATATTCATATTTTGGTGGTTTTATTTGTTTGATGCGGTTTAACGTCCCTGTCAGCTTTGTATAGGCCATTTTGGAGACGATACTTCCAATTTTGTGGGACTTTTACCAGATATTGAGATAGAATGATACCTTAACCTCTGTCGCCGAATGAAACCAATAGGGTTCATAACCATGGACGGGTTGACATTTAATACACCAGTTCTGCCCAAGAAAATAAAAGTTGCATATCTATCTGTTAACGTAGAGGTGTATATACCAAAGTAGAAGTAAAACAAAGATCAGGAATTGATACAATTAACTTACTCCACCCATAAAAGACACCAAAGGGAAAGAAATACAAACACCAAGCGACCAGACCATAATGGAAACCTAAACAAAGGAAGGCCATAAGGACAGTTACTTTCCCACAAAATGGCCATATGGCCATCCAAAACCAAAAGACACAAGTGATACACACAGCAAGCAACAAACAACAACATAAATAAATCGCCACAGAAGAGCCGCCTTGGAACGGTCAGTGGAAGATTTCCACTGGGGGGCTTAAATCGATTTTACGTGGCCACAATCCTCGCCCTTACTTCCGTCGCGATTTAGACAAATAATTTGTTCAGTCCGCATGAAGGCCTCCTAACTCATCAGTGCAACATCTCCGTGAACACAAAAATCAAAGAACCACAGAGGTGAGACAACGGTGAGGACTCGACAGCAAGAAACCACTGAAATGCTGGAGCAAAAGAAAACCAACAGTTAGACTCCGAAACCCTCTCAGATGTTATCATTGTCAGGTTTTTGGTCACCACGAAAGCAGATGTCAGAAGAAACAACTCTGTCCAAACTGTGGTGAGGAAAAACATGTCGATAACCATCAAAACTGCAAGAATGAGGCCAAATGCGTCAATTGTGGTGACAGACATGCTGTTTTCTCTCGAGATTGTCCGGCATGGAAAAAAGAAAAAGAAATACTCACTGTCAAATACCAAAGGGGGATAACATTCCCAGAAGCGCGGAAAATTGTTGATGAGCGATACACAACACCAACCACCAGTTACGCCAGCATCACAAAGGGTGCTGGTGTAAAAGTTTCCAGTTCCGCAACACAGACTGCTGAATCATACATAGCTGAACTGAAAAAATCTGGTGCATGGAGTAAATCCACTCCAGCACCACAAAGTTCAACCAATTTATCAAATGGCGCAATCCAGGTAGCTTCGGATCGGTCGACAGCGACCGTACCGAAGCCAGCGCCGCATGCAAAAGAGAGACTCGACTTAGGTCGAATTAATAAGGGATCAGAAGATCCGAAGAAACAACACTTGTCTCAAAAACAAACAGACAGACAACGTAAAATGGAAAGAGACAATATAAAATTCCAGAACAGATTCGGATCTTTGAGTGACAGTGATATGGAGTTCAATGAAAATCCATCATCACCAAGCGGCAATAACAGATCGAGGTCAGCAACACCACGAGCTGGTGGTAGCAGATCTATATCACCAATTGCAGCTCCAAAATAGTTTCTAGTCTTAATCTCTTCATAAAATGGATTTAAAACACAAAATAATACAATGGAATTGTCGAGGTCTTAAATCAAATTATAATGAACTCTTATTACTTATTTCGTTATTAAACCCATCGGTTTTTTGTTTGCAAGAAACTTTTTTAAAAACTGATGACAACATTGATGTCAAGGGTTTCAATACATACAGCTATATCTATTCTGATGGTAACAAACCATCTGGTGGCAGCTCAATTTTTGTGAAATCATGTTTTCCACAAAGAGAGATCAAATTAAAAACAGACCTACAAGCTGTAGCAGTATCGGTTTCTTTGGATAAAGAAACTACAATTTGCTCGCTATATATCCCGCCCTCATTTTCTTTAAAGCCCGAACACCTTGACTCCTTGCTGAGTCAACTTCCATCACCATATCGTTTAGTTGGCGACTTCACTGGTCACAATATTCTATGGGGCTGTAAAGATATCAATAACAGAGGAGCACTCGTCGAAGATTTTATTGCAAAAAGCGATCTTTGCTTGATGAATGATAAATCTTATACTTGCCTTCACCCTGCGACAGGTCATTTGTCTTCTTTAGATCTCTCTTTGTGTCACCCCTCTCTCTTCTTGGACTATGAATGGGCTGTTCATGATGATCAGTGCGGAAGTGATCACTTCCCTGTTATAATTGAGAGCGTAAAGGAACCAGATGAGGACTGTAACCAGAAATGGAAAATAAATAAAGCCGACTGGGAATTATTCCATAATTTATGTGAAGAAGAGTTAACACTTAAATGGATCATCTGACATTGTTTCTGATTTCACAGATACACTTATTAATATACTACTCAAAGTTTGATAGGGATCACTTTTTTAATACAAAATAATTTTTGGATGAATTAATCAGCTGAATCCAAATTTGATACATAATGATAGAAAACCTTCACAAAACCTAGTGATTAATTTTGTCAACTGGTACTGCATTCAAGCGTGACAACAGCAAACGTCTTGGCACCCCCAAAATTTGCCGTAACACGAAGGGATTTGGACAACTGATTTTTCACAAATTTCCAAAGGGGTGGGGGGGGGGGTGCCCATAAGGCCCTTTTCCTGCCCTGGAACAAAAGTCTTCATTTTCATTTGATATATTGCCTAGAGTGTCCCATTTACTAAATTAGTATTGGTTTTGTAACGTAAGCCCTAGTTATTGAGAAACATGATAATGAAAGTGGGTGGGGTAATTCAGCATCATGTTTTATGCACTGTTTCTTTTTTAAAATATATCACACCCACTCATTATTTCCTCTGTTTGTTAGACAAATGTATTGGGTAAATTCCTGTTTAAAATTTCTTTCTCTAAAGTAAAATACTGCATCTGCAGCAACTATTTTATGAACATCGTCAATTTTTGTTAATTTTGCATCTTCAAATTCAATAAATCCTGGCATATCTCCAAAACTGAATGGCAAATTATTTTCAAACTTACTTGAATTTAACATTGGAAGAGTACAAAATGTTTATTAGGTTTTGGTGACCTTGACCTAATATTCAAGGTCAATGGGGCTGGTCAAATGTCAAAATTAGGGGTGACCATTTTGGCCATTTTTCTGTTCCTGAACATATAGCTTCAAATTCTCCTAATACATTGCCTATAGAATTCCTTTTACTAAGACAGTCTAGGTTTTGCAAAGTAAGCTCTACTTATGGAGTTAAAAGATCATAAAACTGGGTGGGGTAATTCGATACGATGCCGAGGTATTTTGTTTTATGCACCACATCTCTTTTAAAATATAGCAAACACAGTCATAACTTCCTCTGTTTGTTTGTTTGCCTTAGGTAACATCCTACCTAGTTTTCTTCCTCTAAAGTAAAGTATGCCATCTGCAGCAACTCTTTTATGAAAACCTTCAATTTTTGAGAATTTTGCATCTTGGCATTCAATAAAACATATTTATTTTTCTGGAATTAAATGAAAGATTCCACTGAAATGAATCTGAAGACAGTATTTGGAGAAAACAAAATGTGGCCAAGGTTATGGTGACCTTGACCTTATCATCATGGTTACATTATCAGACAGGACCAATAAGGTCATATTCTGCCGACCCCACCCATCTCCGTCCCCGCCCCACTCTCCCAATCACAACAGATCTGCATTTACTCAAGAGCATAGTCCTGTCTTATTATTTTCCAATTCTGAGGAAAATATTAGGACTGCAGCTTTTTTACATGACAATGTGCGTTTTGCTTATTTTAAGTCTTGGAATTTGCAGAATCTTTGTTTTCCTCTCAAATCTGTGTTTGAATTCTTTTGAAAGGTGTAAGTAGATATTATTGTGAGTGCACACATATGATTAGGTTTTGGTGATCTTGACCTTATTTTAAAGTCAGTGTGTGATTGTGAATTCGGGTTTAACGTCGCTTTCAACAATTTTTCAGTCATATCACGACGGCGTCTGGTTGAGACAGGGATCTCAATGCTCACTGTTATAGTGCTGCTTCGCTGAAGTATCATGTCCCAGACACATTACATGATACCACACCCAGTCACATCGACCAGTCCTAGCTCTACCCCGTAAATCTGAGTGCCAAGTGAGGAGCAGCTAGTACCATTTTAACGACTTTGGTCTGTCGCGGCCCGGGATCGAACCCGTGACCTCTCGTTCCCCGGAGCAGACACTCTACAAACTGAGCTACCGGGGCCGGTATTTTAAAGTCAGACTGAAATCGGATATTGTTAATTGTGTTGTGACCTTGAAAGCAAGGTCATCAAAGCCTAATAAGTGTAATATTGTTTGTTTATCATTACTTATTCAGCCCTTTGTTCTGTGCTGATGACTATCCCAGTTAAACTAGCATCCATTCCACTCACTTGATCCCACAAACTGTGCATACCAGCTTAAGTTTACTAAACTTCAATCTACTTTGACCTTTGATGACCTTGAAATGAGGTTAATGTTAACCAACTTGAAATTATGGCCCAATAATTCATCTAAGCCAGTTTCTAAGAATCAAGTCAGGAGTTTCAAAGAAACTATACTCGAAGCTTAAAAATTTTGACCAATTTTGTTCTGTGGTGACCTTGAAAACAAGGCCCTTGAACATACGGCCAAGTTCACTGAACATCTAACCAACTCAGGGACATCTCAAGATGCTTCATCCAGCCAAAGTAGAAGTAAAACAAAGATCAGGAATCGATACAATTAACTTACTCCACCCACCAAAGACACCAAAGGGAAAGAAACACAAACATTAAGCGACCAGACCATAATGGAAACCTAAACAAAGGAAGGCCATAAGGACAGTTACTTGCCCACAAAATGGCCATATGGCCATCCAAAATAAAAAGACACAAGTGGTACACACAAGTCTGGTGTAATGCTGCACAATTTAAGTGACAGCTCCGACTAAAGAGTAATATGAGTGCAATTATAGATATCAAGCCTGTCCTGACCTTGAAAATGAGGTCAAGGTCACCAAAATTAAGCTCAAAGGCAAGTTCCGATGATAAAGATATCTGGGAAAGTCAAAGAAATGTCACAGGATTTGAATTTAATAATTCCCAAATAAAGACAAACATTCTTTTCAATTTTGAAAATCTCACAGGCCATGTGACCTTCAAAATAAGGTGAAGGTCACACAAACCTAGTTAGCCCTTTATATTCTCAAAATCTTACAATATATTCAGATTAATTTCAAACGAATCCCTTGTGTAATTCAAAAGAAAAAATATGATTTATTGAATTCCAAGATGCAAAATTCTCAGAAATGTAAGGTTTTCATAAAAAAATTGCTGCAGATGGCATACTTTACTTTAGAGGAAGAAAACTAGGTAGGATGTTACCTAAGGCAAACAAACAAACAGAGGAAGTTATGACTGCGTTTGCTATATTATAAAAGAGATGTGGTGCATAAAACAAAACACCTCAGCATTGCATCGAATTACTCCAACCAGTTTCAGGATCATTTAACTCCATAACTAAGGCTTACTTTGCAAAACCTAGACTGTCTTAGTAAAAAGAATTCTATAGGCAATGTATTAGGAGAATTTGAAGCTTTTTGTTCAGGAAAAGAAAACAATGGTCAAAATGGTCACCCCTAATTTTGACATTTGACCAGCCCAAGTGACCTTGAATATTAGGTCAAGGTCACCAAAACCTAATCAACACTTTGTACTCTTTCAATGTTAAGTTCAAGTAAGTATGAAAATAATTTGCCATTCAGTTTTGGAGATAGGCTAGGATTTATTGAATTTGAAGATGCAAAATAAACAAAAATGGACGATGTTCATAAAATAGTTGCTGCAGATGCAGTATTTTACTTTAGAGGAAGAAAATTTAAGTAGGAATTTACCCAATACATTTGTCTAATAAACAGAGGAAATAATGAGTGGGTGTGATATATTTTAAAAAAGAAACAGTGCATAAAACATGATACCTCAGATTAATGCTGAATTACCCCACCCACTTTCATTATCACGTTTCTCAATAACTAGGGCTTACGTTACAAAACCAATACTATTTTAGTAAATGGGACACTCTAGGCAATATATCAGGAGAAAATGAAGACTTTTGTTCCAGGGCAGAAAAAGGGGCTTATGGGCACCCCCCTTTGTTTAGACAAACGTGCTTAATAACGTGTATGGCGTACAAGGGCATCAATTACAGTACGACATCGCTTGCGCATGCTCGTAATCCGAGTCTGTATCCGGTTTTGTGAAATCAGCTTTCATTCAGCAACCAATGCATCTTTGAGCTCCTGTAAAGTCCTCGGATGCACAGGTCGGGCTGAAACAGCACTCTGTAGCATGTACCGCGCATGCTCAATCGGATTTAAGTGCGGTGACCGAGCAGGCCAGTCCATACGAACGATTGTCTTACGTTCATGGTAGGAATCAGTGACGTTGGCAGGGTTGGGACGGGCATTATCATCCATCAGAATAAAGTCCGGGCCGATAGCATCTGCATATGGTCTCACAAACTCATCAAGAATCTCATTACAGTACCTCACTGCCATTAACGTTCCGTTTTCAACGACGTACAAGCCAGGTTTACCGTTCACGCTTATCCCAGCCCAAACCCTGACTGACCCCTTTCCATAGCGATCATGCTCTGCCACATTCAAGTCATCGAATCGCTGTTTAGACATTCGCCACACTAATTGACGTTTATAAGTGAAGTCTAGACAATACTGGACCCCTCAGTAAACAGTACTGGCGTCAAGTCACGAACCGTCCAGCTGACGTGAGTTCTGACAAAGTCTAACCGGTCTAGCACGTGCTGTCTCGTCAACGGGACACGTACAGCAGGCCTCATGGCATTAAGTCCGAACTCGTGGAGTCCGTTTCTGACAGTTTGTGTAGAAATTCGTACTCCAGTTCCGTTCATAAGCTCGTTATGCAAACGCGTAGCGTTCAGGAACCGTTGACGTCGAGACTGAATCAACAAGAAACGGCCCTGACGTTGAGTTGTAGCCCTTTCTCGACCCCGCCGCGGCTGTGTGAAGGATTTCCGTGGGTAAGATGCCGACTCCACATTCGTGAAACCACGCTCTGAGACACATTCAGAATCCCAGCAACACGACGTTGAGAGACGCAAGATTCCAACATTCCGACGCAACGATTCATTTCTTCGGAGCTCAGACGGTTTCTTAATTGTCCCCCTAGGCATTTTAGTGTTTCACAAATCAAATGAAGTCCTTTTTACTCTTGGTAAAGGAACACTGACAAGTTTGATTGTTCTCTTGGAAAGCAGTGCTACGCAAGATTTTGGGGGTGCATGAATTCATTTGCGAATTGTGAGAAGTGTACAAGATTTTGGGGGTGCATGAATTCATTTGCGAATTGTGAGAAGTGTACACTTTTATGAGTACTGAACTGCACACGAGTTTCTGCTTAAGATATTTATCAATATACCGAGTACAAATTCTGTCAAGAACTTATAAATTTTCTGTGCAAAATTTGGTACATAAAAGTGATCCCTATCAAACTTTGAGTAGTATATATCAGAACAATGCATTCCAAAGACCTCCTCAAATACTAAGAAAAGCAAGCCTTGGTTTAATAATGTAGCTACAGTTGTACCAATTCCGAAACCAGGGAAAGATCATGCGGAACCTACAAATTATCGTCCGATAGCTTTGGCAAGTTGTTTGTGTAAAACATTGGAGAGAATGATAAACAAGAGATTAGTCTGGTACTTAGAGTCCAACAACCTCATTTCAGAATATCAATCGGGTTTTCGTTCGGAACGTAGTACCAATGACAATTTATTAAGACTAGAAACATTTATACGAGATGCTTTTATTAACAAAGAACACGTAGTAGCTGTCTTTTTCGACTTCGAGAAAGCATATGATACAACATGGCGTTATGGTATATTGAAAGATCTCCATAACGTTGGCTTAAGAGGAAAACTTCCCAGTTTTATTGAATAAAAAACAAAAATGAGTTCCTTTAAGAGCAATGAAAACATTCATAAGAAAGAAAATGGGTCATACTACGTAGTTTCGGCTAATAAAAGCCTCATCAGTGACCCTGTAATGATCCGGCAAAGAAAGCCAGAGGAAACATACTGCAATTTTGCGAATTTCGAATAGGCAGTCGATTCAAAGACTGATATAAATCAAAATGGGGTCCAAATAATTAAAAGCCTGTCTAGAATATGAGTCTAAACCAATAATTTATTTCTGATTTCTCAGAATATTCTCGCTGATCTCAAAGGACCAAAAGTAAAATATAAACTGCACTATGGTTGATGTACGGGGAGACGTTTTACGGCCGCCACACGGCACAACACCAGCTGCAGTGAAGGCAAATAAAAAACAAAAATGAGTTCCTTTAAGAGCAATGAAAACATTCATAAGAAAGAAAATGGGTCATACTACGTAGTTTCGGCTAATAAAAGCCTCATCAGTGAAAGCTTTTTAGGGGAGCGCATGTTTCAGGTGCGTGTGGGGTCTACCCTGTCAGATTTCTATGACCAAGAACAGGGTGTCCCACAGGGTAGTATTCTTTCAACTACGCTATTTAACATCAAAATAAACAATATTGCACAATGTTTGGACGACATACTGATTGTTCCTTGTATGTTGACGATTTCTGTATATGTTACCGTTCATAAAATATGAAAACAATTGAACGAAAGTTGCAACAAAATTTAAAACGAATAGAAGAATGGACTGATAAAAATGGTTTCAAGTTCTCCAAGTCGAAAACGCAGTGTGTTCCATTTTTAGCTCACCTGTCACGTAGTGACAAGGTGAGCTTTTGGGATCACTTTTTGTCCGTCGTGCGTCCGTGCGTGCGGGCGTCCGTGCGTCCGTCCGTAAACTTTTCTTCAAACGACATCTCCTCCTAAACCACTGATCGGATTTTGACCAAACTTCACAGGAATGATCCTTAGGTGGTCCCCTTTCAAAGTTGTTCAAATGGTTCCGGTCCATTGCACATATAGGTCACAGTAGCCAAAAATAGATTTTTTTCACCGAAAACTTAAAAAATCTTCTTCTCTGAAACTGCAAGGCCCAGGTCTTTGATATTTGGTATGAAGCTTCATCTAGTGGACCCCTAACAAGATTGTTCAAATTATAGTGCTGGGGCCAAAAATGCCCCCTCACGGGGGCCCTTTGGTTTTACATGGGCTTATATAGGGAAAATCTTTAAAAATCTTCTTCTCTGAAACCGCAAGGCCCAGATCTTTGATATTTGGTATGAAGCTTCATCTAGTGGACCCCTACCAAGATTGTTCAAATTATAGTGCTGGTGCTAAAAATGCCCCCGCACGGGGGCCCTTTGGTTTTACATGGGCTTATATAGGGAAAATCTAGAAAAATCTTCTTCTCTGAAACCGCAAGGCCCAGGTCTTTGATATCTGGTATGAAGCTTCATCTAGTGGACCCCTACCATAATTGTTCAAATTATTGTGCTGGGGCCAAAAATGCCCCCGCACGGGGGCCCTTTGGTTTTACATGGGCTTATATAGGGAAAATCTTTAAAAATCTTCTTCTCTGAAACCGCAAGGCCCAGGTCTTTGATATTAGGTATGAAGATTTATCTAGTGGACCCCTACCAAGATTGTTCAAATTATAGTGCTGAAGCTAAAAATGCCCCCGCACGGGGGCCCTTTGGTTTTACATGGGCTTATATATGGAAAATCTTGAAAAATCTTCTTCTCTGAAACCGCTAGGCCCAGGTCTTTGATATTTGGTATGAAGCTTCATCTAGTAGACCCCTACCAAGATTGTTCAAATTATAGTGCTGGGGCCAAAAATGCCCCCGCACAAGGGCCCTTTTGTTTTACATAGACTTATATAGGGAAAATCTTTAAAAATCATCTTCTCTGAAACACAAGGCTTAGGTCTTTGATATTTGTTATGAATCTTCAGCTATCGGACCTCTACCAAGATTGTTCAAATTATAGCCCTGGGGCCAAAAATGCCCCCGCTCCGGGGCCCATTGGTTTAACATAGACTTATATAGGGAAAATCTTGTTTTACATAGACTTCTATATGCAGGGTAAACCTTTAAAATCTTCTTCTCTGAAACCAGAAAGCCCAGGTCTTTCATATTCGATATGAAGCTTCATCTTGTGGACCTCTACCAAGATTGTTCAAATTTTAGCCCTGGGGCCAAAATTGACCCTGCCCGGGGCCCACTTGTTATGCTTTGGATCAGGTGAGCGAACCAGGGCCCTCTGGGCCCTCTTGTTTTTTTTTTTGGGTTTGGGTTTTACGGCCCTTTCAAGATTATTTCACTCATATCGAGCCGATCGTTAATCATAGGTGGGCGAAAACCGGAGTGCCCGGAAAAAAACCACCTGACCTTCCATTGCAGAACTTGGCGTCTCACACGTGACCCGAGCGAGGCTCGAACCCACGGCGGTGAGAGACCTAATGGATCATTGCCCTGTCATTCCGCTGTAGACATTGGAGGTTTGGCTTTGTCAATGGCCATGTCTCACTGGCATGGAGCATTGCGCTCCGCACACAAGAGCTATACACATGGCCACGTGTTTTGAACGAGAGGTGGCGGGAAGAGAGAACTGGTAGCAACTCCTTGAATTTCTTCCAGGCTGTTTTCACACGTGATGTAGTTAAAAGGTCGCAACCACCCGCTGCAGAGAGCATATCACCTAGGTAGCAAAATGAAGCTACAACTTCCAGCTTGTCGGATCTGACTTGAACTTCCCTCTGTGGTCTGCCATCTAAGGGGCGTGCAGTTCCTTGGCACCGTGTACACCTGTAATCAGGGTCCTCTATCAGGCGTTTGAGCCCACTGCATTTCTTGTGCACCCAGAACTTGCAGCCATTACAAAAGATACCGTTGCTGCCCACTCCAGTGCGACATACAGCGCATGGGAACTGGCCTGTACTCTGCAAGAGGTCCAGAGCTGTACCACAGATCATGATCTTTGTCTTTCCTGCATTCATTCTCAGCCCTTATGCCTCCATTGCGTCTTTCCAAGTTAAAAGCCTCCTGACACATAAAAATCCTCAAAATTCGGACACCCTGAGTACTTGCTGTAATTCTCCTGAAATTTGAACAAATTTGTTTCAGCATCCAGTAAGGAGTCCAAAAGGTGCAGACGGAATGTCAAACAGTCTTGATCCTGATCAGGAGCAGTCTGATCTGGGTCTGCACTGTTTGCTTAGGCCTATCTGTCCCAATACTTAGGATCATTATGGCAGTACAAAACAAGGACTAAAAAGACCTTCATTGAAGCAGACGGTCAAGTGCAACTGAATGCTATGCGCCCACTTTGGACTTGTTCGTTAGCACCAAACATGTCCTGTAACCCATTCTGTACCAAAAAAACTCCAAAAGGGGTTGTAGGCAAACAGTGCAGGTCCAGATCAGACGCAGCAGAATGTGCCGTCTGATCAGGGCCTACACTGTTTGCAAACATTCCAGCCATTTTTCAAATCAATTTTCAAGAAAACATACAACCTGAGACCCCTAAATTTTGAAATGGACTTAAAATTAACTCAACTTAATATGAAGCATTTTTGGAAACTGTGAACATCTGTAGCTTCAGCTTAGATTCATAAGCATTTCCGGTGCTGGGAAATTCCACACATCTTCTTGTCATGACCAGTAAAAATTTTGGAAGACGAGTAAACATTGTGTCTTTGCCCTGTGAAATTTTCCAAAATCTATAGATACCCTTGGTGATGTTGGACGAGCGAAATTTTGGAGAATTTTCCAGCTGCGATCTGTTTCCAAATTGTAGTGGCTGTTCAGCAGAGAGAAATGTCCTGCTTTTAACTATTAAGATGCTGAAAAAAAAAACACATCTGAAGATGTCATCTGCTTATGTCGTCTGCTGAATTTTTTGCAAATGTTTTTAGCTCACCTGTCACGTAGTGACAAGGTGAGCTTTTGTGATCACATTTCGTCCGTCCGTGCGTCCGTGCATCCGTAAACAATTTCAAATAAGTATATATCTAATACCCCATGGCCAATCTTGATCAAATTTTATGTGAAGCATCATCAGGTAGGGGGAAAGGCTGCATAAGGTTTTTGGGCTGATCAGATTCGAATTCTGGTTGCCAAGGGAACATATAGCTCCCATAGACTTATAATGGGAAAAATTTAAAAAATCTTCTTCTCTGAAACCACAGGGCCCAGAGCTTAGATATTTAGCATGTATTAACGGCCAGTGGTCACCTACATAATTCCTGCCAATCATGCCCCTGGGGTCCAAATTAGCCACACCCCGGGGCCCCTTCGCTCCCATAGACTCATAATGGAACAAAAAGCTTCAAAAATCTTCTTCTCGGAAACCACAAGGCCCAGAGCTTAGATATTTAGCATCTTGCAACAGCAAGTGGTCACCTACATAATTCCTGCCAATCATGCCCCTGGGGTCAAAACGGGCCACCCCCGGGGCCCTTTAGCTCCTATAGACTCATAATGGAAAAAAGCTTCAAAAATCTTCTTCTCTGAAACCACAGGGCCCATAGCTTAGATATTTAGAATGTAGCAATGGCCAGTGGTCACCTTAGACTCACCTACATAATTCCTGCCAATCATGCCCCTTGGTTCCAAATGGGCGACGCCCCGGGGCCCCTTTGCACCCATAGACTCATAATGGAACAAAAAGCTTCAAAAATCTTCTTCTCGAAAACCACAGGGCCCAGAGCTTAGATATTTAGCATGTAGCAATGGCAAGTGGTCACCTACATAATTCCTGCCAATCATGCCCCTGGGGTTAAAACGGGCCACGCCCGGGGCCCTTTAGCTCCTATAGACTCATAATGGAAAAAAGCTTCAAAAATCTTCTTCTCTGAAACCACAGGGCCCAGAGCTGAGGTATTTGGCATGTAGCAACCGCAAGTGGTCTTCTACATAATTCCTGCCAATCATCCCCCTAAGGTCCAAATGGGCCACACCCCGGGGCCCCTTCGCTCCCATAGACTCATAATGGAACAAAAAGCTTAAAAAATCTTCTTCTCGGAAACCACAGGGCCCAGAGCTTAGATATTTAGCATGTAGCAACAGCAAGAGGTCACCTTCATAATTCCAGCCAATCATGCCCCTGGGGTCAAAACGGGCCACGCCCCAGGGCCCTTTAGCTCCTATAGACTCATAATGGAAAAAAGCTTCAAAAATCTTCTTCTCTGAAACCACAGGGCCCAGAGCTGATGTATTTGGCATGTAGCAACCGCAAGTGGTCACCTACATAATTCCTGCCAATCATCCCCTTAAGGTCCAAATGGGCCATGCCCCAGGGCCCCTTAGCTCCCATAGACTCATAATGAAAAAAAAAAGCTTCAAAAATCTTCTTCTCTGAAACCACAGGGCCCAGACTTTAGATATTTAGCACGTAGCAATGGCTAGTGGTCACCTACATAATTCCTGCCAATCATGCCCCTGGGGTCAGAATGGGCCATGCGCCGGGGCCCCTTAGCTCCCATAGACTCATAATGGAAAAAAGTTTCATAAATCTTTTTCTCTGAAACACAGGGCCCAGAGTTTAGATATTTAGCATGTAGCAACAGCAATTGGTCACCTACATAATTCCTGCCAATCATGCCCCTGGGTTCCGAATGGGCCACGTGCCTGGGCCCCTTTGCTCCCAAAGACTCATAAGGGAAAAAAGCTTAAAAAATCTTCTTCTCTGAAACCACAGGGCCCAGAGCTAAGATATTTAGTACGTAGCAACGGCAAGTGGTCACCTATATAATTCCTGCCTATCATGCCCCTCGGGTCCAAAAGAGCCACACCCTGGGGCCCCTTAGCTCCTTTAGACTCATAATGGAAAAAAAAAGCTTCAAAAATCTTCTTCTCTGAAACCACAGGGCCCAGAGCTTAGATATTTAGCATGTAGCAATGTCAAGTAGTCACCTACATAAATCCTGCCAATCATGCCCTTTGGGTCCAAATGGGCCCCGCCCCGGGGCCCCTTAGCTCCCATAGACTCCTAATGGAAAAAAAAGCTTCAAAAATCTTCTTCTCTGAAACCACAGGGCCCCAGAGCTTAGATATTTAGCATGTAGCAACGGCAAGTGGTCACCTATATAATTCCTGCCAATCATGCCCCTGGTTTCCAAGCGGGCCACGCCCCAGGGCCCTTTAGCTCCTATAGACTCATAATGGAAAAAAGCTTCAAAAATCTTCTTCTCTGAAACCACAGGGCCCAGAGCTGATGTATTTGGCATGTAGCAACCGCAAGTGGTCACCTAGATAATTCCTGCCAATCATCCCCCTAAGGTCCAAATGGGCCATGCCCCAGGGCCCCTTAGCTCCCATAGACTCATAATGAAAAAAAAAAGCTTCAAAAATCTTCTTCTCTGAAACCACAGGGCCCAGACTTTAGATATTTAGCACGTAGCAATGGCTAGTGGTCACCTACATAATTCCTGCCAATCATGCCCCTGGGGTCAGAATGGGCCATGCGCCGGGGCCCCTTAGCTCCCATAGACTCATAATGGAAAAAAGCTTCAAAAATCTTTTTCTCTGAAACACAGGGCCCAGAGTTTAGATATTTAGCATGTAGCAACAGCAATTGGTCACCTACATAATTCCTGCCAATCATGCCCCTGGGTTCCGAATGGGCCACGTGCCTGGGCCCCTTTGCTCCGAATGACTCATAAGGGAAAAAAGCTTAAAAAATTTTCTTCTCTGAAACCACAGGGCCCAGAGCTAAGATATTTAGTACGTAGCAACGGCAAGTGGTCACCTATATAATTCCTGCCTATCATGCCCCTCGGGTCCAAAAGAGCCACACCCTGGGGCCCCTTAGCTCCTTTAGACTCATAATGGAAAAAAAAAGCTTAAAAAATCTTCTTCTCTGAAACCACAGGGCCCAGAGCTTAGATATTTAGCATGTAGCAATGTCAAGTAGTCACCTACATAAATCCTGCCAATCATGCCCTTGGGGTCCAAATGGGCCCCGCCCCGGGGCCCCTTAGCTCCCATAGACTCCTAATGGAAAAAAAAGCTTCAAAAATCTTCTTCTCTGAAACCACAGGGCCCCAGAGCTTAGATATTTAGCATGTAGCAACGGCAAGTGGTCACCTACATAATTCCTGCCAATCATGCCCCTGGTTTCCAAACGGGCCACGCCCCAGGGCCCTTTAGCTCCTATAGACTCATAATGGAAAAAAGCTTCAAAAATCTTCTTCTCTGAAACCACAGGGCCCAGAGCTGATGTATTTGGCATGTAGCAACCGCAAGTGGTCACCTACATAATTCCTGCCAATCATCCCCCTAAGGTCCAAATGGGCCATGCCCCAGGGCCCCTTAGCTCCCATAGACTCATAATGAAAAAAAAAGCTTCAAAAATCTTCTTCTCTGAAACCACAGGGCCCAGACTTTAGATATTTAGCACGTAGCAATGGCTAGTGGTCACCTACATAATTCCTGCCAATCATGCCCCTGGGGTCAGAATGGGCCATGCGCCGGGGCCCCTTAGCTCCCATAGACTCATAATGGAAAAAAGCTTCAAAAATCTTTTTCTCTGAAACACAGGGCCCAGAGTTTAGATATTTAGCATGTAGCAACAGCAATTGGTCACCTACATAATTCCTGCCAATCATGCCCCTGGGTTCCGAATGGGCCACGTGCCTGGGCCCCTTTGCTCCCAAAGACTCATAAGGGAAAAAAGCTTAAAAAATCTTCTTCTCTGAAACCACAGGGCCCAGAGCTAAGATATTTAGTACGTAGCAACGGCAAGTGGTAACCTATATAATTCCTGCCTATCATGCCCCTCGGGTCCAAAAGAGCCACACCCTGGGGCCCCTTAGCTCCTTTAGACTCATAATGGAAAAAAAAGCTTCAAAAATCTTCTTCTCTGAAACCACAGGGCCCAGAGCTTAGATATTTAGCATGTAGCAATGTCAAGTAGTCACCTACATAAATCCTGCCAATCATGCCCTTGGGGTCCAAATGGGCCCCGCCCCGGGGCCCCTTAGCTCCCATAGACTCCTAATGGAAAAAAAGCTTCAAAAATCTTCTTCTCTGAAACCACAGGGCCCCAGAGCTTAGATATTTAGCATGTAGCAACGGCAAGTGGTCACCTACATAATTCCTGCCAATCATGCCCCTGGTTTCCAAACGGGCCACGCCCCAGGGCCCTTTAGCTCCTATAGACTCATAATGGAAAAAAGCTTAGAAAATCTTCTTCTCTGAAATCACAGCGCCCAGAGCTTAGACATTTAGTACGTAGCAACAGCAAGTGGTCACCTATATAATTCCTGCCTATCATGCCCCTGGGGTCCAAAAGAGCCACACCCCGGGGCCCCTTAGCTCCTTTAGACTCATAATGGAAAAAAAGCTTCAAAAATCTTCTTCTCTGAAACCACAGGGCCCGGGGCTTAGATATTTAGCATGTAGCAATGGCAAGTAGTCACCTACATAAATCCTGCCAATCATGCCCTTGGGGTCCAAATGGGCCCCACCCCGGGGCCCCTTAGCTCCCATAGATTCATAGTGGAAAAAAGATTAAAAAATCTTCTTTTCTGAAACCACAGGGCCCAGAGCTTAGATATTTAGCATGTAGCGACGGCAAGTGGTCACCTACATAAATCCTGCCAATCATGCCCCTGGGGTCAAAACAGGTGAGCGATATAGGGCCATTGGGCCCTCTTGTTGTAAGCTACGGAAGAAACACGAACATCCTTCCTTGTTTTTATACGGATCACAAATTCCTGTTGTTGAAGAAGCCAAATTTCTTGGGGTCATATTTGATCAAAAGTTATCTTTTATTCCCCATATTAAATATCTTAAAGCGAAATGCTTAAAAGCTTTGAATATTTTGAAAGTTTTAGCTCATACAAGTTGGGGAGCAGATCGGTATACTTTATTACATCTTTACCGGTCTTTAATAAGATCTAAATTAGATTATGGGTCTGTTGTTTATGGTTCTGCCAGAAAGTCCTATTTAAAATCATTGGATACTATCCATCACCAAGGTCTTCGTCTGGCTATGGGAGCCTTTCGTACTTCTCCCGTATTAAGCCTTTATGTAGAAGCAGGTGAACCATCTTTAACTTCGCGCAAAGAGAAACTTTCTCTTCAGTATGCTATTAGACTTGCTGCTAATCCATCTAACCCGGCATCTAAAATTTCATTTCCACCTCAATTTGTGGATAAGTATGAAACTAAAACCACAGCAATCAAACCTTTTGGATTACGTATTTTACCACTGCTAGAAAATTCAGGTATCGACCTTAAAAATATTAAAAAAACATGAAACGGCCGAAGTTCCATCTTGGTGTATTAAAAAACCTTTTATTCTGTTTGACTTACATGATGGTAAAAAATCCGAATCAAATCCAATGCTACTCAAACAGAACTTTCAGGTACTGCAGGAACGTTATGATGATTACCAGCAAGTCTATACTGATGGTTCCAAAGAAGGAAAAAAGTTGGTTGTGCGTATGTTTCATGATACGCACCAAACCTTGCGCCTTCCAGATGGTTCAACTATTTTTACAGCTGAAGCCAAAGCAATAGACCTAGCTTTAGATTTTATCAGTTCTTCATCATTTCAAAAAGCAATTATATTTTCTGATTCACTTTCTGTGCTTAAGGCTTTAGACCATTCATCATCTAAAAATCCTCAAATACAAAAACTGATCGAAAAACAAGAAATTTCTAAAACGCACCAAATCTTGTTTTGTTGGCTTCCGAGCCATATTGGCATTGTTTGCTGACAAGAAAGCAAAGGAATCGCTCAATCTTGATCCGTCTGTTTTTAAAATTCCTTTTAATAACTTTAAACCATTTATCAATAGATACATCTTGTTGGAATGGCAAGGCGAATGGGACCGTGCAATAAATAACAAACTCCATGCCATTAAACCTGTCGTTGGAACTAAATGCTCTCCTCCACAGTTTTCCAGGAAAGAGGATGTAGTATTAACACGACTGCGCATTGGCCATACTAGAGTTACTCATTCTTTTATTTAAATGGTGATGAACAGCCTTTCTGTGTTGGCTGTGATCAGTCATTCACTGTGAAACATATTCTAATTGAATGTGTAGACTTTTCACAGTCCCGTAACTTATACTTCAAAGCTGACACTTTGCAACAATTGTTTCAAGATGTACCTTTTGAAAATACTATTTTATTCTTTAAAAAAATTGGACTTTTTCATAAGATTTAACTGTTTAAGATTTTTATACATATCAAACTAACTTTATTTTTAAAAAACCTCATAATTCTCAATGCCGTTAACCATTGACCGTTTGACGCTTATGACCCACAAAGAGGGTCATTAAACACGAAATCATCATCATCATCAACCATGGACGGACTCGGACCGCATTGCCTGGGCAGGCTTATATCCTCTAAGCGGTTTACCAGTACTCTTGTACGGTCGGATTCAGCTCTGCCTGGAAGCATCATGCAGCCTATCTATTTCTTCTAGCCCCGATGGGCGGGATGGTAAAATAGCCGTTCTATTTGAAAGGGTATCCACAATGTACATTTAGAGCAGAGCTATGTTGGGAGCAAAACATAGATTGTAAATACTTGTCAGACGCGCATCGGACTGAGCTGGCCGACAAAACATAGGTTTTGGATACTCGTTATATCCGCCTCGTTGAGGAGCTTCTAAATAAGATGGCATGATCTATGTTTTAAGCTGAAATGTTAAAACAAAATATACATGTACACCCCAGCAAACCCCACTTTTCCCTGTTTTATGTGGGGTTTACCGGAATCTTCATTGCATAGGTGTCATATCGATCACCCAATAAACATATCTAGATAATCGATTTATCAATAATCGCTTTAAGACTAATATCTTAGATATGACTAAGTTTGAGCTGATATTGTGGGAACTAGTTAGAACCGCATCAGGTAGTTCAAAACGAGTTCCCACAATCTATGTTTTGAGTCCAAACAGAGCCCTCGTATTATTGAACCGGCAAATTTATGATATGATTAATGTAGATTCAATGTAATATCAAGTCCTGCTTGTGCGTCATAATAATTCGCAATGAAACAACATTTTTTTTACACAATAAAGTTCCTGATTTAATTGCACAGGCACGAAACGCAGAGGCAGTCATTTGTTCGCAACATCTGTGCACCTAAATTGTACAATTGTGACATTCAAGAACGCCATTTTCGTACTCTTTGGTGCATTCTATGCATGGAAAGTCGGCCAAGCTTACCGTGCAAATAAACTGCTTATTTTTGAAGGCCATTATATATTTTTCTGGATTAAACGTACATGTTTTACTTGACTTATCAAAGACGGTGCAATTAAGATTGTCTGGAAGTGCTTAAATTCTTTCTTTCCCAAGAACTCCTTTTATTTACAACAGTAAAACTTTATTTTGGTACCGCGCACTAAAATCGATGCTGATTTCAGTGTTTTCCACTGGGATTTCAGTATGCTACTACCCGCCCTACCCCTCCTTCCCACCCTTCCTTACCCTTACCAACCGCACATCACACTTGCCAAACCCTATATTAACCCCACCCAACCATACACTGGTGGTTTCTGTCATTCACAGGGTGGTTTCGATAGATTCCGATGATTTCGGTCTTTCCGGTGACCGTCGAAATAGGTTTTGTCAATATTTAATAAATCATCCAAATATCTAGGAGTCGAGCTAAAAGCTTCAATGATTTCAGAATGGTTTTCAGCAGAAAGGGACATCATGAAGTCTCTCTCATAACAAAACAAAAACAGATCAGCCACAAGGGGTGCGCAATAAGTACCCATCGGAATACCCACAACTCGTCTAAACAACTTAGTTCCAAATCTTTTGCTCTCATAACAAAACAAAAACAGATCAGCCACAAGGGGTGCGCAATAAGTACCCATCGGAATACCCACAACTCGTCTAAATAACTTAGTTCCAAATCTTTTGTAAATATTGTCAAGTAGAAAGATGAGAGCTTCACACACTTTCTGATATGACCATAAACTATAATTTTTATGCTCTTCAGAAGTGAAAAAAGCATTTCTTACATTACATGCAAGAAGGAGAGAGTCTTCCCTATGAAATGTCTATTCAAATTAATCAGTAAGTTTTTCTTTTATAAGATTATTTGGACGTGTAGTGTAAAGGGTGTAAAACCCGGTAGTCCGAGAGTAAATTTCGACAATCGAATAAAAGTATTAAAATTCACACATCTGGATGAAGTTTGGACCAACTGTAGAATATAGATGTACCTGTTGATGATATTATTCTTACATTACATGCAAGAAGGAGAGAGTCTTCCCTATGAAATGTCTATTCAAATTAATCAGTACGTTTTTCTTTTATAAGATTATTTGGACGTGTAGTGTAAATGGTGGTAAACCCGGTGGAGAGTAAATTTCGACAATCGAATAAAAGTATTAAAATTCACACATCTGGATGAAATTTGGACCAACTGTAGAATATAGATGTACCTGTTGATAATATTATTTTATGCTTAAAAGAAATTGGATGGTTTCATAAGATTTAAGTGTTTCAGATTTTTATACATTATCATTCTGACTTTTTACTTTTAATATCCTCATAATTCTTCATACAGTTTGATCATTAACCGCTTGACGCTTATGACCCACAAAGAGATTTGACGCGCCGTCCGTTAAACTCGAAATCAAAATCATCATTGGCATTTGTACTTCACAGAAAGCTAATAGCAAGAGCGCTGATCAGCCTCCAGAGATAGTTTGTGCCGTCTTTTCTACATTATTGGGTCATAAACCAAATCGCGCCAGCTTTTAAAATATAAAGGTTCCCGGTACATATAATCAAAAGCCTCTTAAATTATAGGCGCAGGAGCAAGGCATGAGGTGGGGGAGGGGTGTAGGTTTGGGTGGGTGGTGAGTTCCGATATCACAAGTAAGTAATTACTCCATACTGCATCTCCACTTCTGACAAACGTTTGCCCCAAGGTATTAGACTTCCTGCCTTGTCGTGGTCTTGGGGGCTCATTTCTCACTGGGCACATTGCCACTGTGGTAGTACATTCTCACTGGGCACATTGCCGCTGTGGTAGTATATTCTTCTTCAGGTTATTTGTCATCAAGTGGATGTTTCCTTATGATTCCTCTCTTCCTTACCAATATCCTCAGATGAAGCTGTAGCTACTGGAGTAATTGCTGGTTTTCTGTTAAAAAAAAATCAGCAACCTCATTTTGGAAAGGCTGTGTCTTTTTGTCTTTTCCGGATTGGTTATTATGATCTTGAATGTCTTTGTAAGACCTTTTCAGTGACTTCAACGCATTTGTTACTTGTTGTTCTGTGCACTTTAATCCAAGTTCTGCTTTCAAGGTCTGTGTAACCTTTTGATTCATTTTAAGTTTTCCTGATCAACAAGAGGAAGTCTTTCTCCAAGTTCTTGATTAGAACTGATGTAGAATTTCTCAACCAGTATATGGACTCACAGGGACGTGTTGAAGCACCTGTAACGTAAAATTAAAGTTTTGACTTTTTGGAAACATCAAGCTAGCCCACAATAGAGCAACTGGCCAAAGTATGGTCTGCTAGCCCAGGCCATGTACCTAATTTTTTCTGCCCTGTTTGATTTTTGTACATTAAAATTGCACTGGAGAAATATTCACAAAAAAGAAGACACATAACCAAACATGTCTTAAGGCCCGTCGGGGCTTGAAGAAAAAGATTGGTTGCATGATACTTCCACGCAGAGCTGAAACCGACTGCACATGAGTACTGGTAAAACGCTTAGAGGTTCTCAAATAGAAGTGATCAGGCAATGATCAGGAATCGATACAATTAACCCACAGCTCCCATCAGAGCAGTACTAGTTCTTTCCTGAGTACTTTGAGTGAGTGGCATAGGTGGGTACTGTAAAATATGTATGAAAAAATAAACAAGAAAAAGAAAGGCCTACCCGCACTGACTGTCGTATATAAATGTTCTTATCACAGTTATGTGTTATGAGCTATAAAGAAATATTTACCTCAATGTTTGCAAACAGTGTAGATCCAAATCAGATGTTTTAACTCACCTGACCGAAGGTCATGGTGAGCTTTTGTGACTTTGAGATGTCCGGTCTCGTCGTGCGTGCGTAAACTTTTCTTGTTAACACTCTAGAGTCCACAGTTTTGATCCACTCATCATCAAACTTGCTCAGAATGATCCTCATGACAATATGTCGGACAAGTTCGAATATGGGTCATGTCGGGTCAAAAAGTAGGTCACCAGGTCAAATCAAAGGAAAACCTTGTTGACACTCTAGAGGCGACAGTTTTGATCCAATCATCCTCAAACTTGCTAAGGATGATCATCTTGATAACATCTCGGTCAAGTGTGAATATGGGTCATGTCAGGTCAAAAAGTAGGTCAAACCACAGAAAAACCTTGTTAGCACTCTAGAAGCCAGTTTTGGTCCAATCATCCTCAAACTTGCTCAGAATGGTCATCCTGATAATATCTAGGTCAAGTTCGAATATGGAACATGTCGGGTCAAAAAGTAGGTCAGTAGGTCAAATCATAGAAAAACCTTGTTAACACTCTATAGGCCACAGTTTTGGTCCAATCATCCTAAAACATGCTCAGAATGTTCATCCTGGCAATATCTCGGTCATATTTGAATATGGATCATTTCGGGTCAAAAAATAGGTAAGATCATAGAAAAACTTTGTTAACACTCTAGAGGCCACAGTTTTGTTCCAGTCATCCTCAAACTTGCTCAGAATGATCACCCTGACAATATGTTGGACAAGTTCGAATATGGGTCATGTCGGGTCAAAAAGTAGGTCACTAGGTCAAATCAAAGGAAAACCTTGTTCACACTCTAGAGGTGACAGTTTTGGTCCAATCATCCTCAATCTTGCTCTGGATGATCATTTTGATATCTCGGTCAAGTTCGAATATGGGTCATGTCAGGTTGAAAAGTAGGTCAATAGGTCAAACCACAGAAAAATCTTGTTAGCACTCTAGAGGCCACAGTTTTGGTCCAATCATCCTCAAACATGCTCAGAATGTTCATCCTGACAATATCTAGGTCAAGTTTGAATATGGGTCATGTATGGTCAAATAGTAGGTCAACTCATAGAAAAACCTTAACACTCTAGAGGCCACAGTTTTGGTCCAATCATCCTCAAACGCGCTCAGAATGTTCATCCTGGCAATATCTCGGTCGAGTTTGAATATTGGTCATATCGGGTTAAAAAGTAGGTCAGTAGGTCAAATCATAGAAAAACCTTGTTAAAACTATTAGAGGCCACAGTGTTTTGCAAATCATCATCAAACATGCTGAGAATGTTCATCCTGACAATATCTCAGTCAAGTTTGAATATGGGTCATTTCGGGTCAAAACGAAGGTCAGTAGGTCAGATCATAGAAAAACCTTGTTAACACTGTAGAGGTCACAGTTTTGGGCCAGTCATCCACAAACTTGCTCAGAATGATCATCCTGACAATATCTCGGTCAAGTTCTAATATGGGTCATGTGGGGTCAAAAAGTAGGTCAGTAGATCAAACCATAAAAAAACCTTGTTAACACTCGAGAGGCCACAGTTTTGGTCCAATCATCTTCAAACTTGCTCAGAATGATCATCCTGACAATATCTCAGTTAAGTTCAAATACATGTCATGTCGGGTCAAAAAGTAGGTCAGTAGGTCAAATCATAGAAAAAAACTTGTTAACACTCTAGAGGCCACAGTTCTGGTCGAATCATTGTCAGATGCCATATGGCCATTTTGTGGGAAAGTAACTGTCCATATGGCCTTCCTTTGTTTAGGTTTCCATTATGGTCTGGTCGCTTAATGTTTGTATTTCTTTCCCTTTGGTGTCTTTTATGGATGGAGTAAGTTAATTGTATCAATTCCTGATCTTTGTTTTACTTCTACTTTGCCCTGAATGATCATCTCTACAATATCTAGATCAAGTTAGAACATTGGTCATGTGTGGTCAAAAAGTAGTTCAGTAGGTCAAATCAGACAAAACTTGTTTACACTCTAAAGACGGCAATTTTAGTCTAAATATCACCAAACTTGCTCAGGATGATCATCTTGACAATATCTAGGTCAAGTTCGAATATTGGTCATGTGGGGTCAAAAAGAGGGGAGAAGGTTAAATTATAGAAAAACCTTGTTGACACTCTAGAGGCCACAGTTTTAGTCCAATCAACATCAAACTTGCTCAGAATTGACGTCTTTTTGTAATACCTTGGTCAGGAGGGGTATTTTAGGAATATAGTGGTACCTTTTGCAAAGGGCCACCCCCTTCCCCCCGCCCACACTCCCTTTGTTACCATTGTTAGTTAGACTGAGCGTGTTCATTTCAATGCCCACAAGGTGCCCAGATAGTGACATACAAGTCAGCTCTGTATTGTCAAAGAGATGGATACCCCCTCTCCTCCCTTGTCACCATGAGTCATTGCTAGTTAGTTAGACTGAGCCCATTCAGCCTTGTCTGGTGCACTAGGACCTGACCATTAATGTCCACAAGGTGCCCAGATAGTGACATACAAGCCGGCGCTGTATTGTCAAAGGGAACTTTTCAATGACTTCTTCCTCAAAAAAGAAAACAATTTTGAAGGAATGTTCCACAAGTGACACTGACAATTTTCCACTGAACACGATAGCCACCAGAAAAAAAGTATAACACTTAAAATGACTTAAGTTCCTAAATAGCTAGATTGATTTTGAAATGTTCCTTGAGTCACTGTCAGCCAAAATTACTATTACCTTCTATAAGGATCAGGTGAGCGATCCAGGGCCATCATGGCCCTCTTGTTTTATGAGAACATTTCATCAAGATTGACACTGTTTGTCATGCCGGTTATCAACTGAACATTATATCAAGTAATATTTATTGCTTGATTGCCGGAAATGTACGCAGTTATACCATTCTCCTTTGGAATACTAGCCTATGCGATACTGGTAAATTTCTTGACTCTAGGAATGTCAGTTTTTGTCGCACCTGCTTGTAGCAGTGTGCGACATAGGCGTCCGATTTTCCGTCCGTCCGTTAGTCCGTCCGTCTGTTAACATTTACGTCGAAGTTCGACACTTCAGTTTTTATGTTACAAACCTCAGCTACCATCAAACCTTACATGAAACATCTCATAGACCTTATCTCTTTGTAAGCACCTTGACCTGATGATTTTGACCTATATTTTGCGCTCCTGTGATTTACGTCAAAGTTTTTATTTTACAAACCTCAGATACCGTCAAACCTTACATGAAACATCTCATAGACCTTCTCACTTTGTAAGCACCTTGACCTGGTGAATTTGACCTATACTTTGCGCTCCAGTGACTTTTACCATTACGTCGAAGTTCGACATTTACGTCGAAGTTTGTATTGTAATCAACTATAAGACGTAACAACCATCAAACCTTTCATGAAACATCACTCTGAGCTGCTGACTAGGCAAGCGCATTGGCGCGTTTGACACAAATTACGTCAATGTTCCAGATCTTCTCAAATGAAAGGCTTACACCAATAAAATCTTGAATAGTGTTTCTCCTAGATGTATTGACTCTGCAGGTACCTTGACATGGTGACCTTCACCAATATTTTACGCTCCACTGACTTTGACACATTTTGCGTCGAAGTTCCAGATCTCCTCAAATGAAAGGCCCACAACCATCTTATCTTGCATATAGTGCTTCTCTTGGATGTAATGACTCTGTAGGTACCTTGACCCGGTGACCTTGACCTATATTTTACGCTCCAGCGACTTTGACAAATTTTTATGTCGAAGTTCCAGATCTCTGCAAATAAAAGGCCTACAACCATCAAAGCTTGCATAATGCTGATCCTGGGTGTACTGATTCTGCAGGTACCTTGACCTGGTGACATTGACCTATATTTTACCTTCCATTGACTTTGACACAATTTGCGTCAATGTTCCAGATCTTCTCAAATAAAAGGCCTGCAACGCATAGTGGTTCTCCTAGATGACTATGCAGGTACCTTGACTTGGTGACCTTGACCTATTTTTTGCACTCCATTGACTGACACATTTTAGATTGGCATTCCATATCTTCTTAACTATAAGGCCTACAACCACCAAACCTTGCATAGTGCTTCTCCTACCTTTTTTTACTCTGACCTAAACCTATATTATGCACTCAAGCGACTTTTACGTCAATGTTCAATATGTCCAAAAATAAATGGCCTACAGCCACCAAACCTTGCATAGTACTTCTCCTCATTGTACTGATTTGGTACGTACCTTGACCTGGTGACCATGGCCTATATTTTTGGTCCAGTGACTTTGACACATTTTACATCAACTATCAACTGCTATGAAATTTACTTAATTAATAACAACATTCTGATTGTGGATTCTATGACTTTTGCCCCCAGCAGGTGCAAGGCCGCCTTCTGCGGAATTCTTGTATATGAAAAATTGTGATATTGTTTGCCTTAAACAGATGTTTGTACTCTGCTGAATGGCTGTTCAATTGAGTAATCAACCTATGTTTTGGAGTAGAAAAAAGGTATACCCTTGTAAATCCCACTTTCTGGTTATAAGGGGGGGGGGGGGGGGTTGTCATTGTAAGCATTTCATAGTCATGTTGAAGTAATGTGAAGAGAAATTCACATTTGCAGGGTATCAAACCCTACATAAAATGTGCATTGATGGGTAGATATCCTCAGCAACTCATCATATTGCACGCTAAAGAAAACGAGGAAAGCTTGACATGTATTGTGAGATATGATAGCAAACACAGACAGGGTGCTTTTTATTCACCCGGAAAAAAGATTTCTTTTATATCTGCATGAAGAATATGAATTGTGGGTTCTTAATAGAAGGGCCTCATCGTCTCGGTGAGGGGCTTCTAGAGGGTACTCAATAGAAGCGCCTCAATGATTGTGTGTGTGTGGGGGGGTGGGGGTGCTTCTAATGAGTACCCACATGTTTTCACACAGACGCAAGAAAAATATTTAGATGTACTTCTTATCATAGCTACAGACAAGGCGCTTTTAATTTATACTAATTTATTTTAGTTTGATTGCGATGAAAGCTTCAGGCTTATTGAATCACTCTCGAACACTCATTCCGGTTGTTTTCACGCGCGTGAGAGAGAGGCAGTGGCTTTTACACCACTGCTAGACATTTTCACCTGGGTGGAGTGGAGCAGTGCGATTACGTGTCTTGCCCAAGAACACACCTAGATACCGGTGGCTCGGCATCTCGGTGAGGGGCTTCTAGAGGATACTCAATAGAAGCACCTCAATTATGGGGAAAGGGGGGGGGGGTGCTTCTAATGAGTACCCACGTGTTTTCACACAGACACAAGAAAAATATTTAGATGTACTTCTTATCATAGCTACAGACAATGAGCTCTTATTCACCCGAAAAATATTTCTTTTGTTTCTGCATGAAAAATATATGTTGTGGGCACTTAATAGAAGGGCCACATCATCTCGGTGAGGGGCTATTAGAGGATACTCTTTAGAAGCGCCTCAATGATGGTGGTGCTTCTAATCAGTACCAACATGTTTTCACACATACACAAGAAAAATAATATTTGAATACCTTGGATACCATCCTCTTATATGAAGCTATGTTTCTTATACTTACACATTGGACTGGAGAGCTACCATCAATGATGGTTATGACATGTTGGCTCTGTCCCATAGAAGACTTAATGTGCTCATATGGCTTGAGCTGATCAAAACATGAGTGTATGAATGAGACTTTGGTCAAAGCTGGGAGACCATCCGTGAAAACAATACTGTTATGGAGTCTATCAAATTAAATGTTTGTCACGCCTCTAAAAGTTCACTGGAATGTTGCGGAAGTTTGTAATGTCCCTCGTCTACCCTAGCGCATGTCAGTTCGTAAAACTTGAATGTGCAGATTTCATTCAAGTAGTAGGTATTTTGTGTAGTATTGCTTACTACAGCAGAAGATGAAACTAGATCTATAGCACAAAATATAACAACCCAAACACATTTGTTCTTTATTGCAGCCATTGTTAGAGAGTAGCATGTGAGTAATTACTTCCTTTGGTGCGAGTTTGTTTAAGCGTTTTATATATCAGCCGTTATCACCGGTTTTTGATAAACGCCGGTTGATAAAGTAGAAGTAAAACAAAGATCAGGAATCTATACAATTAACTTACTCCATCCATCTAAGACACCAAAGGGAAAGAATCACAAACATGAAGCGACCAGACCATAATGGAAACCTAAACAAAGGAAGGCCATAAGGACAGTTACTTTCCCACAAAATGGCCAAATGCCCAAATGCCCATCCAAAATAAAAAGACACAAGTGGTACACACAGTAAGTAACAAACAACAACATAAATAAACCGCCACATTAAAAAAATGTCAAAGTTTCTGCAAAATGACAACAACGATAGCGCACATGCAGACGAGGGAGCTATGACAATTCCTTGATGTTTCTTCGAAACAGCCGAGCTAAAAAGAATACATGGTAGAAATGGCCTTAGTCATTATCTTTAACTATGGTTCACTGTCAACAAAATGTTTTGTTAGCATAAATATGTTTCCTGAGCATGAACATGTTTCCCGAGCCAAGGTCAAGGGCATTAAAATTTTCTCAATTGTCAGGATCTGACTTCCTCTCTTGCTCCTTCAGCAGTCAGTTCTTCTATATTTTCTTCTTCAACGGTAGCTTCTAGGAGTTCCAGAAGGACAGTTAGTATTTCACTGTTTTCAAGTAGGAGCTCTGTTGTATCTTCTTCTTTACTAACAGCTTCAAAGCCCCCGCCCATAGGGGCTTGAAGAAATATATGGGCTGCATGAGGCTTCCACGCAGAGCTGAATCCGGCCCGCACACTAGTACTGGTAAACCGCTTAGAGGATCTAAGCCTGTCCAGGAACCGCGGTGTGAGGCCGACCGGACCGTCCATGATAATAAACCCTATTGGTTTCATTGGGCGACAGGGCTTGAGTAAATGTTGGGTAAAAGTCCCACAAAATTGGAAGCAACGTCTCCAAAATGACCTTTATAGTGTTGACGGGGACGTTAAACCTCAAATCAAACAAAACTAACAGCTTCCACTGTTATTTCTAACGTTTCTAATGGATCTTCAGTTTTCTGAAATAATAATGTATAATCGATGAAAGTCCTGATGGCAAAAGGACCAGCTGGAGCTGTCATCAGACAGTATTTTGATTGTTTGAGTTTTAAGGCAATTTGGGAGACGCTGCTTTCAACTTTATGGGATTTTTACTCAACACTGAGATGAAAAGACATCTCAAGCCTTCCTGCCCACTGAAACAAGTTGGGTTTATATGCATCGGCAGTCCAGCTCTTACCACTTTTACTGGACAGGCTTAGTACTAAGCTGTTTACCAGTGCTCGTATGCAATCAGTTTCAGCTCTAGGTTGACAACCTATTTCTTCAAGCCCTGATGGACAGGGGCTGAATCAGACACGGTAGGTTAAAAGTTGTTAAAGGACAGACAACAGGCGCCTGCCTATATGCAAATAACTAAGGCTGATAATCGATTAATTGATCGATACATTTTACAAAAATGATTATCGCTACTGATTTGTTAGTAACCGATTATGCAATAAGTACAGTTAACTACACAACATTCTGCCTAAAATAGCTGGAAGACTGGCAAACAGTGCCGACCTTGATGAGATGAGAACTAGACTACACTTAACAGGATTATAACTGTTCTGAATACACATATTTTATGCTTAATTTGCCCTCCGCCTAGGTAAAAGGGAGCAAACTTTTTTTCGTTCAGTTTTGCAGAACAATATTGAGGTTTATTTTTCAATTAGCTTGAAATAGTGCAAATTCATTTACGTACTTTTGGCTGAAATCATCTATGTTCTAGTGTTTGTTTGTTTGATTTGAGGTTTAACGTCCCCTTCAACACTGTAAAGGTTATCTTCGGACGTTGCGAGACGTTGCTTCCAATTTTGTGGGACTTTTACCAGACCTTGAGATGAAATGACATCTCAAGCCCTGTGTCGCCCAATGAAACCAATAGGGTTTATTAGCATGGACGGTCCGCCTCGCACCGCGGTTCCTGGACAGGCTTAGATCCTCTAAGCGGTTTACCAATACAAGTGTGCGGGCCAAATTCAGCTCTGCGTGGAAGCATTATGCAGCCCATATATTTCTTCAAGATTTTCTAGTGTAAGACCCATAATGGAGTATCATCACTTAACCCTTTTTGGCAGAACTGTTCGCCCGTCGGTATTGAGAGTCAGCATGGTTTAACTGCAGTTATTTGCTTTTTGCATTATGAATTAGGAGGATAAAGATCAAGATAAATGGCGCTAAAAGCACTTTCTACCAAATGTCGAAATATACAATTGACACTTTTCTGCTGAAAATGTCTTGTAAATGCATTTCCTGACTACACAATAAAATCACCCCGAAATGTTTTCCGTTTGAAAGTATATAACAATCAAACTTTTCTATACAATTTATTTAGGAATACTTTGTATAACATGCAAAAAAAAAATGTTTCAGACTGCTGACTTCTGACTTCATTGCTTTATACTCTTGAAAAATTACATGACCAACTCAATGGCATGAAAAAAGACTGAATCATTACATGATGATACCCTTTCTAAAGTGAATGAAACATGGCAACAAAATTCATCTTGTACATTGAATAAATGTAATGTAAAATACTGGAAACTGCACACGAATTCACTGCAGCCATTCCATGCACGGAAAATACTGTTTTTCACCATTACGTCAACTGAACATTTAAGACAACAGAGAACATGGCGATAACACACTCGTACAGCACTATGCATTCTTTCTTATCTCCAAACGGGTTACTTTTCTAATGAAAATTTGAGATAATTATTAATGCTCCAAAAATAGGTTGTGGGTGCTTGTTAGTACTGCCTCTACTAGGCTGTTTTAACAAGCACCTACAGTCTGGTTTTGACAAAAAAATAGAACAATAATACACACCCATGAAGACATTGTTTTCCATAAATTAAGCAGGGCTTACATAGCTGTTGATTACACAGACATGTTAACATGGTGAAGAATATCAAGAGTCTTAAAATGTTACTTCGCACATCTGTTGAATAGTACACTGTATATTCACAAGATAAGACTTTGCACTTCCTACTTATCAATTATTTTCGGAGTCATTCAAATAATAAGAGCTTTGGCCATCATATACATTGTTAAACCCAATGTATGAACAAGATTGAAGTTAACTCATTGTCTGAATTATGGTCAGATTCCAGAACATCTGGATCTGGTAATCGGTTTGTGACCTTGCTTGATGTCGGCTAATTTTCGAAGAAGCCATGGAAATCTTCATTGATAACTTTACTGTTGCATAAGGATATTAAGACTTTTTTCTTATCTGCTGTTATTGGTAACTTTTCTTTGTAACAGAAAGAAATGTCCGCTTTCACTGAGGATTTGCCAACTCTGCCGGACTTCAGCCTGATTGTATGGAAATTTTCGTCGATATTGTACTTAAAACTGAGAATATTTTCATCCACATCACTTTGTCCTTCCTCATCCACATCAGCTTGATGTAATGTTTTATCAGAAATAAGTTTAAAATTTGGGATGTCATAATATTTTAAGGGTAACTGTATATGGCGATTTCCTTCTGGCTATTCTTACAATCGTATCCCACTGACTTGGCACAAATACAGAAATGTTTTCTTAGCTGTTTCAATGGCGGCATCCATGCTATCGCATTCCATCTGTGTGTGCCCAGACTCCAGGTATTTGTGATCAATCACACTTATGTGAGGCAGTGTTGCAACTGCGTGTAGGAGAGCCGTTGCTATAAATCTATTCCTGTTTTGCCCTGTGCATGAATCTGAGTAAAAACAAACATGGTTGATGTTTGATGGTAGTGACTTCAAGTACAAAATCAAGCATGTCCCTATTTCAAATGATCCCCTTTTACCTTCTGTCTCATTCCAGAGGAAACAGATGCTTTTAAATCACCAAGGGAGTATACTGAAAGGTTGTAACACGACAGCTTGCGCTTATAATATACTTGACTATCTAAAGAACAAGGAGCAGACAGTACTGCCTCCAGATCAAATGCGGCTGCATGAAATGTCTTAACTCCTTTTGATCTTATTTTATCCTGTATCTTTTCACTGCGTGCTTTGTTTTCTTTCAATATGAGCATGATACTGTTTCTGCACTTGTTCAGTTACAATACCGTTCTGATTTTCCTGTTCATGAGTTGCACATGTTTGACACTGATCTTTCTTGGGTATATGAAAGGAAAAGTTGTAGTCATTACAAAAATACGTCTGTATGTAACTGTGCCAACTGCTGGTACACCTTTCTCTTTACATTCATCTCTATACAGATTATACATTTTTGTTCTATTTAGGTCTGGGCCTAGAAACTTTCGATTTGTACCCTTTCTTGTCCAATGGGCATCTACCGATGGAAATGACTCAATGTGCTTTTTTCACTGCATCAACACCCCCAGGTATTAGACTTCCTGCCTTGCCGTGGCCCTGGGGGCTCAATTCCCACTGGGCACATTGCCGCTGTGGTCTCTGTACCCACTGGGAAGAGCTAAAGGAAGTACCACCCGTTTGCCGTGGGTGGCGTCCTGTAAGCCGGAAGAAGGGATCCTGGAGGTTGAAGGTTACCCGAGATGGCGGTGCTTCGGGTGCCCAAAACGCCTCTTTGGCCTGGCTTTTCGGTGTAGACGGGTGGCCGTGCGGTCCGGCACGGTCAATCGGCTGGTCGCGCCGAGCCCAAGAGATACCGCTTTGCTTTCTCTTCAACTCTTTTTGTATCTTTCCTGATACCAACCATATGCCCATTTACCTTACCCTTTTCTGTCTTTTTATCTCTAGAAGGCCCCCAGGTATTAGACTTCCTGCCTTGCCGTGGCCCTGGGGGCTCAATTCCCACTGGGCACATTGCCGCTGTGGTCTCTGTGCCCACTGGGAAGAGCTAAAGGAAGTACCACCCGTTTGCCGTGGGTGGCGTCCTGTAAGCCGGAAGAAGGGATCCTGGAGGTTGAGGGTTACCTGAGGTGGCGGTGCTTCAGGTACCCAACACGCCTCTTTGGCCTGGCTTTTCGGTGTAGACGGGTGGCCGTGCGGTCCGGCACGGTCAATCGGCTGGTCACGCCGAGCCCTAGAGATACCGCTTTGCTTTCTCTTCAACTCTTTTTGTATCTTTCCTGATACCAACCATATGCCCATTTACCTTACCCTTTTCTGTCTTTTTTTATCTCTAGAAGGCGGTGGCTAAACGGATCAATTGTGTAGGCATTTTGTTTATGCGAGTATATCTCACGTGTATCTCTAACACCTGCGAGTTGGATAACCACTCCATTATGGTGTTCCCCTTGTAGGGCTCCACGGAGGGCGGAGAGCACTTGGGACGAAACTATAATTTTTTCCTTATGCCTAATGGAAAAAAACATAACCGCAACGCATCCAAACGTAAAAAAGATGAGGAATCATCCGAAACGGATGAACCCAGTCAGAAGTCTAGTCAACAGTCAAACCAGCAGTCTGCAGCACCAAAGCAACTTAATTTTCCACGCTTCTTGGTAATGTCTTCATGTGAAGATACACGCACTGTGTCAAGTCTATCCCCATTCGTGATAGAAAAGAGCATCATGTCCATTGCCGGACATCCCAAAAGCATAAAAACGCTTAAGTCAGGTGACCTTTTATTAGAAGTCGAGAGAGAGCAGCAGGTGAAAAGCCTGCTTGGTACCACAAAGCTCTTCGATCTCAAGGTCAAAGTATCTCTGCATAATACACTTAATTCGTGTAAAGGTGTTATCCGCAGCCCAGAGCTCCGTCCTTGCAGTGATGCAGAGATAGTTGAGAACTTGAGATCGGAAGGCGTCATTGGTGTACGTAACATCCAAGTTCGTAGAGGTGGTGTATTGAAGCCAACGGGTACCTACGTGTTGACTTTTAATACACCAGTTCTGCCCAAGAAAATAAAAGTAGCATATCTTTCAGTTAACGTGGATGTATATATACCAAACCCTCTCAGATGTTACTCGTGTCAGGTTTTTGGCCACCACGAAAGCAGATGTCAGAAGAAAAAACTCTGTCCAAATTGTGGTGAAGAAAAACATGTCGATAACCATCAAAACTGTAAGAATGAGGCCAAATGTGTAAATTGTGGTGGCAAGCATGCTGTTTTCTCTCGAGATTGTCCGGCATGGAAAAAAGAAAAAGAAATACTTACTGTCAAATACCAAAGGGGGATAACATTCCCAGAAGCGCGGAAAATTGTTGACGAGCGATACACAACACCAACCACCAGTTACGCCAGCATCACAAAGGGTGCTGGTAAACAAGTTTCAAGCTCCGCAACACAGACTGTTGAATCATGCATAGCTGAATTAAAGAAATCCGGTGCATGTAGCAAATCCACTCCAGCACCACAAAGTTCAACCAATTTATCAAATGGCGCAATCCAGGTTGCTGCGGATCGGTCGACAGCGACCGTACCGAAGCCAGCGCCGCATGTAAAAGAGAAACTCGACCCAGGTCGAACTAATAAGGGATCGGAAGATCCGAAAAAGCAATTGTCTCTAAAACTAACAGACAGACAACGTAAAATGGAAAGAGACAATATAAAATTTCAGAACAGATTCGGATCTTTGAGTGACAGTGATATGGAGTTTGAAGCTCCATCATCACCAAGTAGCAATAACAGATCGAGGTCTGCAACACCACGAGCTGGTGGTAGCAGATCTATATCACCAATTGCAGCTCCAATATAGTTTCTAGTCTTAATCTCTTCATAAAATGGATTTAAAACACAAAATGATACAATGGAATTGTCGAGGTCTTAAATCAAATTATAACGAACTGTTATTACTTATTTCGTTATTAAACCCATCGGTTTTTTGTTTGCAAGAAACTTTTTTAAAAACTGATGACAACATTGATGTCAGGGGTTTCAATACATACAACTATATCTATTCTGATGGTAACAAACCATCTGGTGGCAGTTCAATTTTTGTGAAATCAAGTTTACCACAAAGAGAGATCAAATTAAAAACAGACCTACAAGCTGTGGCAGTGTCAGTTTCTCTGGATAAAGAAACTACAATTTGCTCTCTTTATATCCCTCCCTCATTTTCTTTAAAGCCCGAACAGCTTGACACATTGCTGAGTCAACTTCCATCGCCATATCTTTTAGTTGGCGACTTCAATGGTCACAATATTCTATGGGGCTGTAAAGATATCAATAACAGAGGAGCACTTGTCGATTTTATTGCAAAGAGCGATCTTTGCCTGATGAATGATAAATCTTATACTTACCTTCACCCTGCGACAGGTCATTTGTCTTCTTTAGATCTCTCTTTGTGCCACCCATCTCTCTTCTTGGACTATGACTGGTCTGTTCATGATGATCAGTGCGGAAGTGATCACTTCCCTGTTATAATTGAGAGTGTAAACGAACCAGATGAGGACTGTAACCAGAAATGGAAAATGAATAAAGCCGACTGGGAATTATTCCATAATTTATGTGAAGAAGAGTTATCAATTGATCATTTTAATGAATCATCCGACATTGTTTCTGATTTCACAGATACACTTATTAACATATCAGAACAATGCATTCCAAAGACCTCCACAAATACTAAGAAAAGCAAGCCTTGGTTTAATAATGACTGTAAAGAAGCTATTAAAAAGCGTAAACAGGCTCTAAATAAGTTCTGCAAAATTCCCACTTCAGAAAAGCTCAACGACGTAAAAGTTTTTAGAGCTAAAGCTCGGCGAACAATCCGAGCTTCCAAACGAAAGTCATGGAGAGAATATGTCTCCAAATTGAACTATAAAACCCCCATTAAAAAGGTTTGGGATATGGTACGAAAAATTTCAGGAAAAACAAAGTCTTCTAGTTTTACACATTTAAATACTGAATTTGACACAATAGCTTCAACAAAAAAAGATATTTCAGATACTCTTGGGCACACATTCTTGAGAAATTCATCATCACGTAATTATTCTGACACTTTTAGAAATTTCAAAAAGGACCAAGAGAAAAGAAATCTAAACTTTAAATCCCTTAATCACGAAGAATACAACAAACCTTTTAACTTATCCGAACTCGTTGAAGCCATTGAAAAATCACATGATACGGCAACCGGCCCCGATGAAATTCATTATCAGATGCTTAAGCATCTGCCAAAAAGTTCTCTTACAACACTTTTAGATATCTTTAATAATATTTGGGAAACGGGGGTCTGTCCTGAGAGCTGGCGTGTAGCTACAGTTGTACCAATTCCGAAACCAGGGAAAGATCATGCAGAACCTACAAATTATCGTCCGATAGCTTTGACAAGTTGTTTGTGTAAAACATTGGAGAGAATGATAAACAAGAGATTAGTCTGGTACTTAGAGTCCAACAACCTCATTTCAGAATATCAATCGGGCTTTCGTTCGGAACGTAGTACCAATGACAATTTAATAAGACTAGAAACATTTATACGAGATGCTTTTATTAACAAAGAACACGTAGTAGCTGTCTTTTTCGACTTGGAGAAAGCATATGATACAACATGGCGTTATGGAATATTGAAAGATCTACATAACATTGGCTTAAGAGGAAAACTTCCCAGTTTTATTGAAAGCTTTTTAGGGGAGCGCATGTTTCAGGTGCGTGTGGGGTCTACCGTGTCAGATTTCTATGATCAAGAACAGGGTGTCCCACAGGGTAGTATTCTTTCAACTACGCTATTTAACATCAAAATAAACAATATTGTACAATGTTTGGACGACAAAACTGATTGTTCATTGTATGTTGATGATTTTTGTATATGTTACCGTTCAAAAAATATGAAAACAATTGAACGAAAGTTACAACAAAATTTAAAACGAATAGAAGAATGGACTGATAAAAATGGTTTCAAGTTCTCCAAGTCGAAAACGCAGTGTGTTCATTTTTGTAAACTACGGAAGAAACACGAACATCCTTCCCTGTTTTTATACGGATCACAAATTCCTGTTGTTGAAGAAGCCAAATTTCTTGGGGTCATATTTGATCAAAAGTTATCTTTTATTCCCCATATTAAATATCTTAAAGCGAAATGCTTAAAAGCTTTGAATCTTTTGAAAGTTTTAGCTCATACAAGTTGGGGAGCAGATCGGTATACTTTATTACATCTTTACCGGTCTTTAATAAGATCTAAATTAGATTATGGGTCTGTTGTTTATGGTTCTGCCAGAAAGTCCTATTTAAAATCCTTGGATACTATCCATCACCAAGGCCTTCGTCTGGCCATGGGAGCCTTCCGTACTTCTCCCGTATTAAGCCTTTATGTAGAAGCAGGTGAACCATCTTTAACCTCGCGCAGAGAGAAACTTTCTCTTCAGTATGCTATTAGACTTGCTGCAAATCCATCTAACCCGGCATCCAAAATTTCATTTCCACCTCAATTTGTAGATAAGTATGAAACAAAACCCACAGCAATCAAACCTTTTGGATTACGTATTTTACCACTGCTAGAAAATTCAGGTATCGACCTTAAAAATATTCAAAAACATGAAACGGCCGAAGTTCCATCTTGGTGTATTAAAAAACCTTCTATTCTGTTCGACTTACATGATGGCAAAAAATCCGAATCAAATCCAATACTTCTCAAACAAAACTTTCAGGTACTGCAGTCACGTTACAATGATTACCAGCAAGTCTATACTGATGGTTCCAAAGAAGGAGATAAAGTTGGTTGTGCGTATGTTTCTAAAGATACGCACAAAACCATGCGCCTTCCAGATGGTTCATCTATTTTTACAGCTGAAGCCAAAGCAATAGACCTAGCTTTAGATTTTATCAGTTCTTCAACAATTCAAAAAGCAATTATATTTTCTGATTCACTTTCTGTGCTTAAGGCTTTAGACCATTCGTCATCTAAAAATCCTCAAATTCAAAAATTGATCGAAAGGCATCATGAAATTTCTAAAACACACCAAATCTTGTTTTGTTGGCTTCCGAGCCATATTGGCATTGTCGGCAATGAATGTGCTGACAAGAAAGCAAAGGAATCGCTCAATCTTGATCCATCTGTTTTTAAAATTCCTTTTAATAATTTTAAACCATTTATCAACAGATACATCTTGTCGGAATGGCAAGGCGAATGGGACCGTGCAATAAATAACAAACTCCAGGCCATTAAACCTGTCGTTAGTACAAAATGCTCTCCTCCACAGTTTTCCAGAAAAGAGGACGTAGTATTAACACGACTGCGCATCGGCCATACTAGAGCTACTCATTCTTATATTTTTAATGGTGATGATCAGCCTTCTTGTGTAGGTTGTGATCAGCCATTCACTGTGAAACATATCTTAATTGACTGTGTTGACTTTTCACCCTCACGTATTTTATATTTCAAAGCTGACACTTATCAACAACTGTTTCGAGATGTACCTGTTGATAATATTATTTTATTCTTAAAAGAAATTGGACTTTTTCATAAGATTTAACTGTTTCAGATTTTTATATATTATCATTCTGACTTTTTACTTTTAATATCATCATAATTATTCTTGCCGTTTAACCATTAACCGTTTGACGCTTATGACCCACAAAGAGGGTTGACGCGTCGTTAAACACGAAATCATCATCATCATCATCTCTAGAAGGCGGTGGCTAAACGGATCAATCGTGTAGGCATTTTGTTTATACGAGTATATCTCACGTGTATCTCTAACACCTGCGAGTTGGATAACCACTCCATTATGGTGTTCCCTTGTAGGGCTCCACGAAGGGCGGAGAGCACTTGGGACGAAACTAGAATTTTTTTCCTTATGCCTCATGGAAAAAAACATAACCGCAACGCAGCTAAACGTAAAAAAGACGAGGATTCATCCGAAACGGATGAACCCAGTCAACAGTCAAGTCAGCAGTCTGAAACACAAAAGCTAAACAATTTTCCACGCTTCTTGGTGATAACATCACGTGATGATACACGTACGGTGTCAGATTTTTCACCTTTTGTGATCGAAAAAGAGTATAGTGTCCATTGCCGGACATCCAAAAAGAATAAAAAAAAACTGAAGTCAGGTGATCTCCTCTTGGAAGTCGAGAGAGAACAGCAGATCAAAAACCTGCTTGGTACCACAAAGCTCTTCGATCTCAACGTCAAAGTATCGTTGCACAAAACCCTAAATTCTTGTAAAGGTGTCATCCGCAGCCCAGAGCTACGCCCGTGCAACGATACCGAGATTGTTGAGAATTTGAGAGATGAAGGCGTCATTGGTGTACGTAATATCCAAGTTCGTAGAGGTGGTGTATTAAAGCCAACAAGTACCTACGTGTTGACATTTAATACACCAGTTCTGCCCAAGAAAATAAAAGTTGCATATCTATCTGTTAACGTAGAGGTGTATATACCAAACCCTCTCAGATGTTATCATTGTCAGGTTTTTGGTCAGAAGAAACAACTCTGTCCAAACTGTGGTGAGGAAAAACATGTCGATAACCATCAAAACTGCAAGAATGAGGCCAAATGCGTCAATTGTGGTGACAAGCATGCTGTTTTCTCTCGAGATTGTCCGGCATGGAAAAGAGAAAAAGAAATACTCACTGTCAAATACCAAAGGGGGGATAACATTCCCAGAAGCGCGGAAAATTGTTGAAGAGCGATACACAACCACCAGTTTCGCCAGCATCACAAAAGGTGCTGGTGTAAAAGTTTCCAGCTCCGAAACACAGACTGCTGAATCATACATAGCTGAACTGAAAAAATCTGGTGCATGGAGTAAATCCACTCCAGCACCACAAAGTTCAACCAGTTTATAAAATGGCGCAATCCAGGTTGCTTCGGATCGGTCGACAGCGACCGTACCGAAGCCAGCGCCGCATGCAAAAGAGAAACCCGACTCAGGTCGAACTAATAAAGGATCAGAAGACCCGAAGAAACAACACTTGTCTCAAAAACAAACAGACAGACAACGTAAAATGGAAAGAGACAATATAAAATTCCAGAACAGATTCGGGTCTTTGAGTGACAGTGATATGGAGTACAATGAAACTCCATTATCACCAAGCGGCAATAATAGATCGAGGTCAGCAACACCACGAGCTGGTGGTAGCAGATCTATATCACCAATTGCAGCTCCAAAATAGTTTCTAGTCTTAATCTCTTCATAAAATGGATTTAAAACACAAAATAAAACAATGGAATTGTCGAGGTCTTAAATCAGATTATAATGAACTCTTATTACTTATTTCGTTATTAAACCCATTGTTTTTTGTTTGCAAGAAACTTGTTTTAAAAACTGATGACAACAGTGATGTCAGGGGTTTCAATACATACAACTATATCTATTCTGATGGTAACAAACCATCTGGTGGCAGTTCAATTTTTGTGAAATCATGTTTTCCACAAAGAGAGATCAAATTAAAAACAGACCTACAAGCTGTAGCAGTATCGGTTTCTTTGGATAAAGAAACTACAATTTGCTCTCTATATATCCCGCCCTCATTTTCTTTAAAGCCCGAACACCTTGACTCATTGCTGAGTCAACTTCCATCGCCATATCTTTTAGTTGGTGACTTCAATGGTCACAATATTTTATGGGGCTGTAAAGATGTCAATAACAGAGGAGCACTCGTCGAAGATTTTATTGCAAAAAGCGATCTTTGCTTGATGAATGATCAATCTTATACTTACCTTCACCCTGCGACAGGTCATTTGTCTTCTTTAGATCTCTCTTTGTGTCACCCATCTCTCTTCTTGGACTATGACTGGTCTGTTCATGATGATCAGTGCGGAAGTGATCACTTTCCTTTTATAATTGAGAGCGTAAACGAACCAGATGAGGACTGTAACCAGAAATGGAAAATGAATAAAGCCGACTGGGAATTATTCCATAATTTATGTGAAGAAGAGTTATCAGTTGATCACTTAAATGAATCATCCGACATTGTTTCTGATTTCACAGATACACTTATTGATATATCAGAACAATGCATTCCAAAGACCTCCACAAATACTAAGAAAAGCAAGCCTTGGTTTAATAATGACTGTAAAGAAGCTATTCAAAAGCGCAAACAGGCTCTAAATAAGTTCTGCAAAAGTCCCACTTCAGAAAAGCTAAACGAAGGAAAAGTTTTTAGAGCTAAAGCTCGGCGAACAATCCGAGCTTCAAAACGAAAGTCATGGAGGGAATATGTTTCACAATTGAACTACAAACCCCCATTAAAAAGGTTTGGGTTATGGTACGAAAACTTTCAGGAAAAACAAAGCCCGCTAGTTTTACACATTTAAATACCGAATTTGACACAATAGCTTCAACAAAAAAAGATATTTCAGATACTCTTGGGGTACATTCTTGAGAAATTCATCATCGCGTAATTATTCTGATTCTTTTAGAAATTTCAAAAAGGACCAAGAGAAAAGAAATCTAAACTTTAAATCCCTTAATCACGAAGAATACAACAAACCTTTTAACTTATCCGAACTTGTTGAAGCCATAGAAAAATCACATGATACGGCAACCGGCCCCGATGAAATTCATTATCAGATGCTTAAGCATCTGCCAAAAAGTTCTCTTTCAACACTTTTAGATCTCTTTAATGATAATTGGGAAACGGGGGTCTGTCCTGAGAGCTGGCGTGTAGCTACAGTTGTACCAATTCCGAAACCAGGGAAAGATCATGCAGAACCTACAAATTATCGTCCGATAGCTTTGACAAGTTGTTTGTGTAAAACATTGGAGAGAATGATAAACAAGAGATTAGTCTGGTACTTAGAGTCCAACAACCTCATTTCAGAATATCAATCGGGTTTTCGTTCGGAACGAAGTACCACGACAATTCAATTAGACTAGAAACATTTATACGAAATGCTTTTATTACAAAGAACACGTAGTAGCTGTCTTTTTCGACTTGGAGAAAGTATACGATACAACTAGGCGTTATGGAATATTGAAAGATCTCCATAACATTGGCTTAAGAGGAAAACTTCCCAGTTTTATTGAAAGCTTTTTAGGGGAGCGCATGTTTCAGGTGCGTGTGGGGTCTACCGTGTCAGATTTCTATGATCTTGAACAGGGTGTCCCATAGGGTAGTATTCTTTCAACTACGCTATTTAACATCAAAATAAACAATATCGTACAATGTTTGGACGACAAATTTGATTGTTCCTTGTATGTTGACGATTTTTGTATATGTTACCGTTCACAAAATATGAAAACAATTGAACGAAAATTACAACAAAATATAAAAAGAATAGAAGAATGGACTGATAAAAATGGTTTCAAGTTCTCCAAGTCGAAAACGCAGTGTGTTCATTTTTGTAAGCTACGGAAGAAACACGAACATCCTTCCTTGTTTTTATACGGATCACAAATTCCTGTTGTTGAAGAAGCCAAATTTCTTGGGGGTCATATTTGATCAAAAGTTATCGTTTATTCCCCATATTAAATATCTTAAAGCGAAATGCTTAAAAGCTTTGAATCTTTTGAAAGTTTTAGCTCATACAAGTTGGGGAGCAGATCGGAACACTTTATTACATCTTTACCGGTCTCTGATAAGATCTAAATTAGATTATGGGTCTATTGTTTATGGTTCTGCCAGAAAGTCTTATTTAAAATTTTTGGATACTATCCATCACCAGGGCAGTCGTCTGGCTATGGGGGCCTTCCGTACTTCTCCAGTATTAAGCCTTTATGTGGAAGCAGGTGAACCATCTTTAACTTCGCGCAGAGAGAAATTTTCTCTTCAGTACGCCATCAGACTTGCTGCTAATCCATCTAACCCGGCATTCCAAACAATTCCACCTGAATTTGTAGATAAGTATGAAACTAAACCCACAGCAATCAAACCTTTTGGATTACGAACTTTACCACTGCTAGAAAATTCAGGTATCGACCTTAAAAATATTCAAAAACATGAAACGACCGCTGTTCCATCTTGGTGTATTAAAATATTCTGTTTGACTTACAAGATGGTAAAAAATCCGAATCAATTCCAATGCTACTCAAACAAACCTTTCAGGTACTGCAGTCACGTTATGATAGTTACCAGCAAGTCTATACTGATGGTTCCAAAGAAGGAGAAAAAGTTGGTTGTGCGTATGTTTCTCAAGATACGCACCAAACCTTGCGCCTTCCAGATGGTTCATCTATTTTTACAGCTGAAGCCAAAGCAATAGACCTAGCTTTAGATTTTATCAGTTCTTCATCATTTCAAAAAGCAATTATATTTTCTGATTCACTTTCTGTGCTTAAGACTTTGGACCATTCAACATCTAAAAATCCTCAAATACAAAAACTGATCGAAAAACATCATGAAATTTCTAAAACGCACCAAATCTTGTTTTGTTGGCTTCCAAGCCATATTGGCATTGTCGGCAATGAGTTTGCTGACAAGAAAGCAAAGGAATCGCTCAATCTTAATCCGTCTGTTTTTAAAATTCCTTTTAATAATTTTAAACCTTTTATCAACAGATACATCTTGTCGGAATGGCAAGGCGAATGGGACCGTGTAATAAATTACAAACTCCATGCCATTAAACCTGTCGTTGGAACAAGGTGCTCTCCTCCACAGTTTTCCAGGAAAGGGGATGTAGTATTAACACGACTGCGCATTGGCCATACTAGAGTTACTCATTCTTATATTTTAAATGGTGATGAACAGCCTTCCTGCGTAGGCTGTGATCAGCCATTCACTGTGAAACATATTTTAATTGAATGTGTAGACTTTTCACAGTCCCGTAACTTATACTTCAAAGCTGACACTTTGCAACAATTGTTTCAAGATGTACCTTTTAAAAATATTATTTTATTCTTAAAATAAATTGGACTTTTTCATAAGACTTAACTGTTTTAGATTTTTATACATATCAAACTAACTTTTTTTACTTTTTAATCCCCCAGGTATTAGACTTCCTGCCTTGCCGTGGCCCTGGGGGCTCAATTACCACTGGGCACATTGCCGCTGTGGTCTCTGTGCCCACTGGGAAGAGCTAAAGGAAGTACCACCCGTTTGCCGTGGGTGGCGTCCTGAAAGCCGGAAGAAGGGATCCTGGAGGTTGAGGGTTACCTGAGGTGGCGGTGCTTCAGGTACCCAACACGCCTCTTTGGCCTGGCTTTTCGGTGTAGACGGGTGGCCGTGCGGTCCGGCACGGTCAATCGGCTGGTCGCGCCGAGCCCTAGAGATACCGCTTTGCTTTCTCTTCAACTCTTTTTGTATCTTTCCTGATACCAACCATATGCCCATTTACCTTACCCTTTTCTGTCTTTTTATCTCTAGAAGGCGGTGGCTAAACGGATCAATCGTGTAGGCATTTTGTTTATGCGAGTATATCTCACGTGTATCTCTAACACCTGCGAGTTGGATAACCACTCCATTATGGTGTTCCCTTGTAGGGCTCCACGGAGGGCGGAGAGCACTTGGGACGAAACTAGAAATTTTTCCTTATGCCTCATGGAAAAAAACATAACCGCAACGCAGCTAAACGTAAAAAAGACGAGGATTCATCCGGAACGGATGAACCCAGTCAACAGTCAAGTCAGCAGTCTCAGCATTCTACTCAACAGTCTAGTCAGCAGTCTGCAGAACCAAAGTCAACCAATTTTCCACGTTTCTTGGAAATGACCTCCAGTGACGATGCACGCACTGTGTCCAGTTTATCACCATTCGTGATAGAAAAAAGCATAGTGTCCATTGCCGGACATCCCAAAAGCATAAAAAAGCTTAAGTCAGGTGACCTTTTATTAGAAGTCGAGAGAGAACAGCAGGTGAAAAGCCTGCTTGGTACCACAAAGCTCTTCGATCTCAAGGTCAAGGTTTCTCTGCACAACACTCTTAATTCATGTAAAGGTGTCATCCGCAGCCCAGAGCTGCGTCCATGTACTGATGCAGAGATCATTGACAACTTGAGATCTGAGGGCGTCATTGGCGTACGTAACATCCAAGTTCGTAGAGGTGGTGTATTGAAGCCAACAGGTACTTACGTGTTGACTTTCAATACACCAGTTCTGCCCAAGAAAATCAAAGTAGCTTACCTTTCAGTTAACGTAGAGGTGTATATACCAAACCCTCTCAGATGTTACTCGTGTCAGGTTTTTGGCCACCACGAAAGCAGATGTCAGAAGAAGCAACTCTGTCCAAATTGTGGTGAAGAAAAGCATGTCGATAACCATCAAAACTGTAAGAATGAGGCCAAATGCGTCAATTGTGGTGGCAAGCATGCTGTTTTCTCTCGAGATTGTCCGGCATGGAAAAAAGAAAAAGAAATACTTACTGTCAAATACCAAAGGGGGTTAACATTCCCAGAAGCACGGAAAATTGTTGACGAGCGATACACAACACCAACGACCAGTTACGCCAGCATCACAAAGGGTGCTGGTGTACAAGTTTCTACCTCCGCAACGCAGACTGTTGAATCATGCATAGCTGAACTGAAAAAATCTGGTGCATGGAGTAAATCCACTCCAGCACCACAAAGTTCAACCAAATTATCAAATGGCGCAATCCAGGTTGCTTCGGATCGGTCGACAGCGACCGTACCGAAGCCAGCGCCACATGCAAAAGAGAAACTCGACTCGGGTCGAACTAATAAAGGATCGGAAGATCCGAAAAAAACAATTGTCTCAAAAACAGACAGACAACGTAAAATGGAAAGAGACAATATAAGATTCCAGAACAGATTCGGATCTTTGAGTGACAGTGATATGGAGTTCGCTGAAACTCCATCATCACCAAGTGGCAATAACAGATCGAGGTCAGCAACACCACAAGCTGGTGGTAGCAGATCTATATCACCAATTGCAGCTCCAATATAGTTTCTAGTCTTAATCTCTTCAAATAATGGATTTAAAACACAAAATAATACAATGGAATTGTCGAGGTCTTAAATCAAATTATAATGAACTCTTATTACTTATTTCGTTATTAAACCCATCGGTTTTTTGTTTGCAAGAAACTTTTTTAAAAACTGATGACAACCTTGATGTCAGGGGTTTCAATACATACAACTATATCTATTCTGATGGTAACAAACCATCTGGTGGCAGTTCAATTCTTGTTAAATCATGTTTACCACAAAGAGAGATCAAATTAAAAACAGACCTACAAGCTGTAGCAGTATCGGTTTCTCTGGATAAAGAAACTACAATATGCTCTTTATATATTCCACCCTCATTTTCTTTAAAGCCCGAACCTCTTGACTCATTGCTGAGTCAGCTTCCATCCCCATATCTTTTAGTTGGCGACTTCAATGGTCACAATATTCTATGGGGCTGTAAAGATATCAATAACAGAGGAGCACTTGTTGAAGATTTTATTGCAAAGAGCGATCTTTGCTTGATGAATGATAAATCTTATACTTACCTTCACCCAGCGACAGGTCATTTGTCTTCTTTAGATCTCTCTTTGTGTCACCCATCTCTCTTCTTGGACTATGACTGGTCTGTTCATGATGATCAGTGCGGAAGTGATCACTTCCCTGTTATAATTGAGAGCGTAAACGAACAAGATGAGGACTGTAACCAGAAATGGAAAATGAATAAAGCCGACTGGGAATTATTCCGTAATTTATGTGAAGAAGAGTTATCAGTTGGTCACTTAAATGAATCATCTGACATTGTTTCTGATTTCACAGATAAACTAATTAATATATCAGAACAATGCATTCCAAAGACCTCCACAAATACTAAGAAAAGCAAGCCTTGGTTTAATAATGACTGTAAAGAAGCTATTCAAAAGCGCAAACAGGCTCTAAATAAGTTCTGCAAAAGTCCCACTTCAGAAAAGCTAAACGACGTTAAAGTTTTTAGAGCTAAAGCTCGGCGAACAATCCGAGCTTCCAAACGAAAGTCATGGAGAGAATATGTCTCCAAATTGAACTACAAAACCCCCATTAAAAAGGTTTGGGAAATGGTACGAAAAATTTCAGGAAAAACAAAGTCCTCTAGTTTTACACATTTAAATACTGGTTTTGACACAAAAGCTTCAACTAAAAAAGATATTTCAGATACTCTTGGTCACACATTCTTGAGAAATTCATCATCGCGTAATTATTCTGACACTTTTAGAAATTTCAAAAAGGACCAAGAGAAAAGAAATCTTAACTTCAAATCCCTTAATCTCGAAGAATACAACACACCTTTTAACTTATCCGAACTCGATGAAGCCATTGAAAAATCACATGATACGGCAACCGGCCCCGATGAAATTCATTATCAGATGCTTAAGCATCTGCCAAAAAGTTCTCTTACAACACTTTTAGATATCTTTAATAATATTTGGGAAACGGGGGTCTGTCCTGAGAGCTGGCGTGTAGCTACAATTGTACCAATTCCAAAACCAGGGAAAGATCATGCAGAACCTACAAATTATCGTCCGATAGCTTTGACAAGTTGTTTGTGTAAAACATTGGAGAGAATGATAAACAAGAGATTAGTCTGGTACTTAGAGTCCAACAACCTCATTTCAGAATATCAATCAGGTTTTCGTTCGGAACGTAGTACCAATGACAATTTAATAAGACTAGAAACATTTATACGAGATGCTTTTATTAACAAAGAACACGTAGTGGCTGTCTTTTTCGACTTGGAGAAAGCATATGATACAACATGGCGTTATGGAATATTGAAAGATCTACATAATATTGGCTTAAGAGGAAAACTTCCCAGTTTTATTGAAAGCTTTTTAGGGGAGCGCATGTTTCAGGTGCGTGTGGGGTCTACCCTGTCAGATTTCTATGATCAAGAACAGGGTGTCCCACAGGGTAGTATTCTTTCAACTACGCTATTTAACATCAAAATAAACAATATTGTACAATGTTTGGACGACAAAACTGATTGTTCATTGTATGTTGATGATTTTTGTATATGTTACCGTTCAAAAAAAATATGAAAACAATTGAACGAAAGTTACAACAAAATATAAAAAGAATAGAAGAATGGACTGATAAAAATGGTTTCAAGTTCTCCAAGTCGAAAACGCAGTGTGTTCATTTTTGTAAACTACGGAAGAAACACGAACATCCTTCCCTGTTTTTATACGGATCACAAATTCCTGTTGTTGAAGAAGCCAAATTTCTTGGGGTCATATTTGATCAAAAGTTATCTTTTATTCCCCATATTAAATATCTTAAAGCGAAATGCTTAAAAGCTTTGAATCTTTTGAAAGTTTTAGCTCATACAAGTTGGGGAGCAGATCGGTATACTTTATTACATCTTTACCGGTCTTTAATAAGATCTAAATTAGATTATGGGTCTGTTATTTATGGTTCTGCCAGAAAGTCCTTTTTAAAATCCTTGGATACTATCCATCACCAAGGCCTTCGTCTGGCCATGGGAGCCTTCCGTACTTCTCCCGTATTAAGCCTTTATGTAGAAGCAGGTGAACCATCTTTAACCTCGCGCAGAGAGAAACTTTCTCTTCAGTATGCTATTAGACTTGCTGTGAATCCATCTAACCCGGCATCCAAAATTTCATTTCCACCTCAATTTGTAGATAAGTATGAAACTAAACACACAGCAATCAAACCTTTTGGATTACGTATTTTACCACTGCTGAAAAATTCAGGTATCGACCTTAAAATATTCAAAAACATGAAACCGCCGAAGTTCCATCTTGGTGTATTAAACAACCTTCTATTCTGTTCGACTTACATGATGGCAAAAAATCCGAATCAAATCCCATACTTCTCAAACAAAACTTTCAGGTACTGCAGTCACGTTACGATGATTACCAGCAAGTCTATACTGATGGTTCCAAAGAAGGAGATAAAGTTGGTTGTGCGTATGTTTCTAAAGATACGCACAAAACCATGCGCCTTCCAGATGGTTCATCTATTTTTACAGCTGAAGCCAAGGCAGTAGACCTTGCTTTAGATTTTGTCAGTTCCTCAACAATTCAAAAAGCAATTATATTTCTGTGCTTAAGGCTTTAGACCATCCATCATCTAAAAATCCTCAAATACAAAAATTGATCGAAAAACATCATGAAATTTCTAAAACGCACCAAATCTTGTTTTGTTGGCTTCCGAGCCATATTGGCATTGTGGGCAATGAATATGCTGACAAGAAAGCAAAGGAATCGCTCAATCTTGATCCGTCTGTTTTTAAAATTCCTTTTAATAATTTTAAACCATTTATCAACAGATACATCTTGTCGGAATGGCAAAATGCATGGGACCATGAAATAAATAACAAACTCCATGCCATTAAACCTGTCATTGGAACAAAATGCTCTCCACAATTTTCCAGGAACGAGGATTTAGTATTAACGCGACTGCGCATTGGCCATACTAGAGTTACTCATTCTTATATTTTGAATGGTGATGATCAGCCTTCTTGTGTAGGATGTGATCAGCCATTCACTGTTAAACATATCTTAATTGAATGTGTAGACGTTTCAAAGTCCCGTGACTTATTCTTCAAAGCTGACACTTTGCAACAATTGTTTCAAGATGTACCTGTTGATAATATTATTTTATTCTTAAAAGATATTGGACTTTTCCATAAGATTTAACTGTTTCAGATTTTTATACATATCATACTTACTTTTTTACTTTTAGTATCCTCGTAATTCTACATGCCATTTAACCATTAACCGCTTGACGCTTATGACCCACAAAGAGGGTTGACGCGTCGTTAAACACGAAATCATCATCATCATCAACCACACGTACGCCTGGCCGTTACTTTTATGCATACGAAAATATAACAGTATTAATGGAATGTAATGAACATGTAGCGGAATAAGTTCAACAGTATCCAAAATTTAGTTTTAATTAAGCAGTAGTTTACGATATCAGAGATAGAGATATAGAGAATACCAGGTTTGTGTCTTTTGATATCAAAATTATCAGGCAAGGCCTCGAGAACGCTTGTAGAATCGCGAGGCTTGCCTCGCGATTCTGCCTGTGTTCTCGAAGCCGAGCCTGATACACTTTATAGCAAAAGACACGAATCTGGTAATAGAGAATACCAGGTTCGTGTCTTTTGATATCAAGTTAATCAGGCAAGGCTTCGAGAACGCTTGTAGAATCGCGAGGCTTGCCGAGCGATTCTACAAGCGTTCTCAAAGCCGAGCCTGATAAAACTTGATATCAAACGACAGGAATCTGGTATTCTATTTATCAGTTTATCCCCTGGTAAACTCTTTAAATTGCAGTTTACGTTCAGTTAACGATTTTTCCTTAGTGCGTCCCGACATTCCGGAATAAAATCGATCAGTATATTTACTATCAGCTGACCGTTCTTCTTCTTTTGATATTTTTAATGTAATGTTTTCCAATTTTTCTAGTAATAATAACACATTTTGGCCATTTTTCCGGTTGTTCGTTTCATTCATAAAAGTGCAATGTCACGTTGACGTGATAAAGCTCACTTGCCCTGAGATAGCATATCTTTATCAGGTCAATGCGTTACAATGCAATATATATATGGGGTAACTGATAATTCTATTTATCAGTTTATCCCCTTGTAAGCTTTTTAAATAGGCAATTTATGATCAGTCATTGCGTTCCAACATTCCGGCGCGGAATATATAATGGTCAGTATATTTACTATCAGCTGACCGTTATACAGAGAATACCAGGTACGTGTCTTTTGATATCAAGTTTATCAGGCAATGCTTTGAGAACGCTTGAAGAATCGCGAGGCTTGCCGAGAGATTCTACATGCGTTCTCGGAGCCGAGCCTGATAAACTTGATATCAAATGACACGAATCTGGTATTCTGTTTATCAGTTTATCCCCTTGTAAACTCTTTAAATTGGCAATTTACTATCACTTGTCCTTAGTGCGTACCAACATTCCAGTGTGATATATAATCAATCAGTATATTTACTATTATCTGACCCGTTATTTTTCTTTTGATAATTTTAATGTAATTTTTCTAGTAATAATAACATTTTGGCCATTTTTCCGGTTGTCCGGTCCATTCAAAAAGTGCAATGTCACGTTGACGTAATAAAGCTCACTTGTCCTGAGATAGCATATCTTTATCAGGTCAATTTGTTACAATGTACTTTATATAGGGTGTTACTGATAAGTATATTTATTTTTTTTTAATCTTTTTAAATGTAATTTTTCCAATTTTTCTAGTAATTATAACTTTTTAGCCATGTTTGCCGGTAGTCCTTTTCCTTCATACAAGTGCAATGTCACGTTGACGTGATAAAGCTCACTTGTCCTGAGATAGCATATCTTTATCAGGTCAGTGCGTTACAATGCAATATATAAGGGGGTCAACTGATTAAACGAGATTCCACTAGGATATAGTAAATAGCAACATGGCTTGCCATGTAATAATGTTACATTTTGTTTTTAACAGACGAGCCATCAACATCAGTGACCATTGTAAGTACAGAAAACCAACCAAGTACCAGTGAATCTATTGGTAAGTTTGCATTATGTTCATGTTTCTATAGCAGATATCCAGTCTATTATGGTTACTGAGTTTCCTGCCTACCGGCTCCGATAGCTCAGTTGGTAGAGTGTCCGCTCCGGGGAACGGGAGGTCACGGGTTCGATCCCCGGCCGCGACATACCAAAGTCGTTAAAAATGGTACTAGCTGCTCCACGCTTGGCACTCAGATTTACGGGAAGAGCTAGGACCCAGTGTCAGGATAATGTGACTAGGTGTTGATTTGTTTGTTTGTTTGATTTGAGGTTTAACGTCCCCGTCAACACTGTAAAGGTCGTTTTGGAGACGTTGCTTCCAATTTTGTGGGACTTTTACCCGACATTGAGATGAAATGACATCTCAAGCCCTGTGGCCCAATGAAACCAATATGGTTTATTAGCTTGGACGGTCCGCCCTGGACAGGCTTAGATCCACTAAGCGGTTTACCATTACTAGTGTGCGGGCCGGATTCGGCTCTGCGTGGAAGCATCATGCAGCCCATATATTTCTTCAAGCCCGACTGGGTGTTGTATCATGTAATGTGTCTGGGACATGAAACTTCAGTGAGGCAGCACTCTAAAACTGAGCTCCCTGTCGCAACCAGACACCGTCGTGATATGACTGAAAAATTGTTGAAAGTGACGTTAAACCCGAATTCACACACACACAATTTCCTGCCTTTGACACAAACATGCCTTCCAGCGAAATCGATAGAATTCCTTAATTTGAAAGGGGATGGGTACATAAAACTTCTGGGATACATGTATCGAGCACAAATTCTAGCATATTTAGGCTGATTCTCAGGCCATCCAGATTTTATCAGTTCTTCAACATTTCAAAAAGCAATTATATTTTCTGATTCACTTTCTGTGCTTAAGGCTTTAGACCATTCATCATCTAAAAATCCTCAAATTCAAAAATTGATCGAAAAACATCATGAAACTTCAAAAACACACCAAATCTTGTTTTGTTGGCTTCCGAGCCATATTGGCATTGTCGGTAATGAATATGCTGACAAGAAAGCAAAGGAATCGCTCAATCTTGATCCATCTATTTTTAAAATTCCTTTTAATAATTTTAAACCATTTATCAACAGATACATCTTGTCGGAATGGCAAGGCGAATGGGACCGTGCAATAAATAACAAACTCCATGCCATTAAACCTGTCGTTAGTACAAAATGCTCTCCTCCACAGTTTTCCAGAAAAGAGGACGTAGTATTAACACGACTGCGCATCGGCCATACTAGAGTTACTCATTCTTATATTTTTAATGGTGATGATCAGCCTTCTTGTGTAGGTTGTGATCAGCCATTCACTGTGAAACATATCTGAATTGACTGTGTTGACTTTTCACCCTCACGTATTTTATATTTCAAAGCTGACACTTTGCAAAAACTGTTTCGAGATGTACCTGTTGATAACATTATTCTATTCTTAAAAGAAATTGGTCTTTTTCATAAGATTTAACTGTTTCAGATTTTTATACATTATCATTCTGACTTGTTGCTTTTAATATCGTCATAATTATTCATGCCGTTTAACCATTAACCGACTGACGCTTATGACCCACCAAGAGGGTTGACGCGTCGTTAAACACGAAATCATCATCATCATCAGGGCATCCAGTTTCGTTGTGCATTTAGAAAATAGTTTTGACCTGTGGTTTTGTTTCACATGCCGAATCCTTATATTTTATTATAATTATTACGATTAGTAACGTTATTATTTACGTGTTTAAAACTAAACGCTGCTTGTTATATTCTTGTTAAGTGGCACAGAGATGACGATTTACAACACATTAACAAGCTAGTGTAATGAACACCCACTGTAAACCATACACCTGCGGTTTATGTAGAGGATCTTACATGAGTGCTCATGCAATATTGAATTTATTAAACGAGTTGATGAACATGGATAAAATGCGAGGTTTTGCCGATCATTATATCCCTTTTCCTCAACGAGTTTAATAAATTTAATAATACATGAGCACGAATGCAAGATTCTATTTATCATATGACATTTAAAACGCATTGTATTCACGTTTGTTTACAAAAATGTCAATATTCCGCCATTAGTAAACACGACGTCGTTATAAAGAGATACATATAGAAGATACAGCGGACTTGATGAAAATGAAGGACAGGGGAGAAAGTGGAAAATGACAGGAAGTGAAATGAAGAAATAACAGCATTCCCCCTCTACCCTTACCTGCTGCAAGGACGAGAGTCCGTGCCCAACTGTAAGCCAGTATCAGCTGGATGCCCCAGTGACACAAGATATACCACAGCAACATAATCCGGAATATGGACAGGAATCGTGTGTTTGTTTTGACAAATCGTGTATACCCAGATTAACACCGCATGCCGCGGAGTTTGAGCTTAAAATACTGGTATTTCAGGGTTAAAAGAAACTGTATTAGTCTCATTTCAAGATCCTAGATGCCACTGTTTATGTCGCCTGCTTTAGATTCTTTCCAACTTTTCAAACCTATTTTTGCATGTAGGCAAAAAGTTCAGAGGCTGTATAAACTGCTCCTAGTGGAGCTGTCTGACCTGGGCCCATACTGTTTGCAACAATGAATTTTAACATCACCAGCCGACAGTAAAACAGACGAGATTTGTTTTGATTGGCATCTTAAGAGTTTATCGGATGCAGACGAAATTAACCGAAGCGTTTTGTCTGTCAACACCGGTGATTACCATATTTATCCATCAGTGCCAATCGTCCCATTTATTGGGCATTCGAAAACATATAAGACCATGATGAAAGGCCTCTGAATGCGGCGTCTGATCTGTGTCTTCACTGTTTGCTTAAGGTTTATGTTTTGTTTGTTTGTTTGAATTGGAGTTTAACGGCGCAGTCAAGACTGTTTAGCTCATTTTTAAGACAGTTTACCTATCCACCCTTTGCTGGGAAATGCTTATACGTAAGCGGTTAACCAGTACAGTTCACGTTCTTTCGCCAGAAACTGACAACTGCCCTTCTTGAGACAGCAGAAGGGAGATTATGACCGTAGAAAAGATTTCATGATCGATCTCCACGACAGAATGTTGCCGACCCCGGTAGGTATCGAACCCGCGTGCTGATCACCAGTCAGACGCGCCTCCAACTGAGCTACGTATGCCGGCTGTTTGCTTAAGGTATGGGACCTGATTTAAAATTCACAATAAACGTGATAACATATTTTGTAATTAGACCTCTCCAAAAAGTCTGGAATAACATGTTCGATGTGGGTCAATAAAGGGTTGTTAACCCTTTTTCATATGTGACTACTTGGAATTAATGCAAACGCTATTTAAGCCATTCAACCTTCTAGACCGGTGCAAACCTTGCAGATCCAGATTAGACGGCACGTAACGACACATGGTTACTGTCGTTACGTGATGACGCCGCCCGTGATAACCCAGCTTTACCTTATTATGCGATTTAAAATCGTTAGGCTTACATGATAAACCGGCCCCGATAGCTCAGTTGGTAGAGTGTCCGCTCCGGGGAACGGGAGGTCTGGGGTTCGATCCCGGGCCGCGACATACCAAAGTCGTTAAAAATGGTACTAGCTGCTCCTCGCTTGGCACTCAGATTTACGGGGTAGAGCTAGGACTGGTCGATCCAGTGTCAGGATAATGTGACTGGGTGTGGTATCATGTAATGTGTCTGGGACATGATACTTCAGTGAGGCAGCACTGCAACCAGACACCGTCGTGATATGACTGAAAAATTGTTGAAAGCGACGTTAAACCCGAATTCACACACACACACACACACGCTTACATGATAAAAATAATCTTACACTCGTGGTCATTTCAAAGAAAATTTATGAAACTCGTCGAAGGATCTTAAATTTCATATGAAATGACCACTGGTGTAAGATCCTCTATTTATATTCTGGAATGATCATCATGTGAACAAGTCCGTGAAATGAACATCCCCTAAACCCATCTTTCTATAGAGAAAACTGGGGATTACGGGGGTATACATTTTCTTATTTCTGCTCCAAGACATAGATTGTTGGTACTCGTTAGAATCGCCTCAATGAAGCGGCTCTAACGAGAGGCCACAACCTATGTTTCGAGCATTTATAAGAAAAAACCAGTGCTTCAGCTGAAGTGCACGACCCGCCGGATGCTTTTAGCTTTATGAGTGTTACCATATATGGGTATGGCGGCCATTTTGGTCATGTGACCTGGGCCTTAAACGGTTCCCCCAATAAATGCGCCTTATCGTAAGGAGCAAAAATAGATCTTATACTTTAGTACTGTATTCTGAATCGTTTGCAGGATAAAATGCATTGTCACTTTTCCAATACAAAAGTATATGTGTCAAACTTTGACCTATGCACAAAGAAGGTCAAGGTCTACCCAGGGTCACCATTTTAGCAATTTATGATGGGCCTACGTCCCAGATGCTATTTATCAAGTTTCGTGGAAATCTGCCAAGTGGTTCTGGAGAAGACTATTTTTGAAGGGTTTTTACCATATATGGCTTGACGGCCATTTTGGTCATGTGACCTGGACCCCATGAGCAAATTTTGGTTTCCCCCATCCCATCGAGGCACCATATGAAATTTGACTTCAATCGGCCCAACGGTTTCCGCGGAGAAACATTTCGAAAATTTTCACATTTTTCGCCTCGGCGAGGCTATACTAAATCGAATGTAATATTTTGTAAGTTCATTGGTTAGATCTCATTCATATCTATCAGTATGCCAAAAATTGTTTTACTATTCCAAGCGGTTAAGTCACTATCATCAATTTTCACAAACGGGTTATGGACGGACAGACAGACATACCATATATGGCTTGGCGGCCATTTTGGTCATGTAACCTGGACCCTATGAGAAAAGTTTGGTTTCCTCCATCCCATAGAGGCTCCATATGCAATTTGACTTCAATCGGCCCAACGGTTTCCGAGGAGAAGCAGTTCGAAAATTTTCACATTTTTCGCCTAGGCGAGGCTATACTAAATGAAATGTAATATTTCGCAAGTTCATTGGTTAGATCTCATTGATATCTATCAGTATGCCAAAAAATGTTTAAATATTCCAAGTGGTTAAGTCACTATCACCAATTTTCACAAACGGGTAACGGACGGACAGACTGACAGAATGACGGGGTGATTTTAGGGCACTCTTAGTAAATCAACTGACTTCAGTCGGTCGCTTTTTCTGCGGGTCGTGCAATATCAAGGATTTTCATCACAATATTAGCCATTTTGGAGATATGAAAAACGCACTATGTCGCATGGGTATAATGAATATAATTGTACATGTTGCCACATTGTTTAAGAAATGTGTGAATTAAAAAAAAACAAACAAAAAAACGAATACAATGCATTTTTTTTCAGAATCAACATATAAAAAAAAAAACAGAAAAAAGAAAAAAAATCAGGCGTCCCTGACCTATGAAAATACCGAAAAGGACACCATAAGAATCGAGCTGGTTACTAAAAAGCTTGATAAAGAAATAGAAGTATTGGACAGCAAAAAAGCTCAATTAGACATGCAGAAGGAAAAACTAAAAGCAGAAAAAGAGCTTGTAGAATTTAAAAAAAATTGTGTTATCAACCTGCCATACAAAAGGAGTATGGTGTTTTAGTTCAGTCCGAACAGTAGTTTTTTTATTCACTGTTAATCTTCCGTTTAATACATAGAGAATACCAGGTTCTTGTCTTTTGATGTCAAATTTATCAGGCAAGGTTCGAGAACGCTTGTAGAATCGCGAGGCTTGCCGAGCGATTCTACATGCGTTCTCGAAGCCGAGCCTGATAAACTGTAACGCGTAAGCGCCGGGAGTCTGTAGTAATCAGTCAAGTGGTAGCGTTGACTGTGGTAGCGACCGAGATCTGGGTTGATCACATGGACAACAGCAATAAAGCCTGCTGTTGTATTGTTATCTCTGTGGTAAAGCGACCGAGGTCTGCGATGATCACATGGACAACAGCAATAAAGCCTGCTGTTGTATTGTTATCTCTGTGGTAAAGCAACCGAGTTCTGTGATGATCACACGCACAACAGCAATGAAGCCTGCTGTTGTATTATTACTTTGAGTCAGTTGTTGACCCAGAAGAAATGTTCAGCTAATACATATATATTCGAAATTAAATTGTTGCAATCAGGCAACCAAAACTATAACCACTGAGCTAGTGTGCTGGTATCTCAATAGGGCAACGGGGGACTGCACCAATGGAGCCGGTATTAACACAATCTTTAATTCAACTAAAGGAAAGAAATGAATACTAAGAGTTTATCTTAAATTTCAACCATTTTTAATGTTTAAAACTTAAAAGGAAATAAATTAACTTTCATATTATGGCTAGACTATTCAGACAAGTAAAGGTTGGGCTGTACAGCAGCTAGTGTATTTGAGCTACATATACAATGGCAATTACACCAACATTTCTCTCAAGTTATCTTTGGGTCAAAGGAAGAAACAAGTCTATAAATAAAAGAAAAAAAATTAAGAAAATCTGCTTTAGGAAAGAATTAATGTAATCAAATTCCAGAAAATGCCCAGAATTTAGCCTGCAGAAATAAATTCCAGTTTTCTTAACTAAAGTCTAAACTGAATTAAAATATAAATAAATTTAAATAAAATTTCAGGAGCACCTCCAAAACAGGTCTGCTCTCAATGGATGTCAAATCTCAGGCTCCTCCCATGAAAGTTTGGAGGAACTTATATATCCCCAGCCTCCCCACAATCCCACAAGAGTTCCATGTAGGACTCCCCACTCCCTTCTCTGGTGGAAATGTGGGAAGCAACTGTGAAATTCAGTATACCACTTCAATTTGACCCCAAAATAAACATTATCCCTGAATGAAAGACATAAACATTTTTATATCAGATTAAAGAGAAATGATTGCTTTATCTTATGGTGAAAAGGATTTTCCAATCAAAGATGATACCTAAAAGTGCCAGAAGTAAATGTAATATTTTCTTAAGTTGGTATTGGTTTTTTTCCTTTAAGCGCCTGCCAAAATCTATTTTTAGTAACATCTTTTACTAATACACCGGTCACCTGATATAAATACATAATGGCTGCTGCAGGTAAAAGTTGTTGCAGTTTAGCCTCAGAAGAAAGAGGCAAATTTCACTCTGTAATGGCAATAACATCCCTTAAACCTGATTGAGGTTGATCTGGTACCACTTTTTAAAGATGAATGAGTAAGTGTCCAAATCATACTTTAGGTATTTCAACAGAAAATCTTGATTGAAAAGTCAGAGCACATGGCATCATTTTCTACAATATACATGTAGAGCAGACCTCTGAACAGGGTAAACACAATAAATCAGCCAATCTCCAAGGTCACATCCTAGGACCAGGCCATGTAACGACCTAGCCCAAACATGCATCCCTTGTATATCCCCTAAGTGGAGCAGCATCCCTCAGAATAGGGAATTTTCAGAGATCTTGTCTGTGTACATGTACATTATGACTCGCATCAACAAGTCCATGCAATGAACACCCTCCAAACCCCACCTCATACAGAGAAAACTGGGGCTTACTGGGATATACATTATTCTTCCCATCTCCGCCCCAAGACACAGGCCATGGTCACCCGTCAAAACTGCACCAATGAGGCGGTTCTAACGAGCACCCACAACCTATGCTCAAAGCAGATTTAAGAAACATAGACAAAATTTCATCAGAGAAATAACCGTTTTCGGAATATGAAAGAATTTACTATGTCATACGGGTGTGTTACCTTAATGAAAGGTCTTTGAGAACCAAAAATGTTTGAAGGGACTACGGCTAGGCCTCAATCCTTACATTTACCCCCCCCACTTTTGTGTTAATAGCTCCTGCTTAACACAAAAACTATCAGTAGAAGAATGCTTGTCAGACAGGCAGACTCAGCTTCCCTAATGAGCAGCTGAGTTACAGTTGCATGATGAGGACGCCTTAACACAAAAGTAGCAGGTACTTAATACTAGTCTAGTCAATAATTTTAAAACATAACCGTTAATTAATAAAGAATCTCCCTGCTATGCCATAAAAATTACCTTCCAGTATAATGCCATCAATCGCTGGCTCAAGAATGTGCGTATCACTTCACTACAGAGCTGCTTATCATGCATGAGGCACTATAATGCTCATTGTGCCATAACAACTATGTCATCCCAATATAATGCTATAAAGTCATGGCTCTTAAATGATCATATCAGTCATCACACTGTGAATACAAGTTTCATCAACAAGGCATCCAGGTTCATGTACTATAGCCAGGCATAACATCATTCATATGGCCTAACATATGGCATAACAACAAAGTATTTGGCATCACAACTTGCATAATAGCATAACATATGGCATATCAATAAAATATTTGGCATAACAACTTTCATATGCATATCATATGGCATAACAACTTTCATATGTCATAACATACAATAACTTTTTCATGAAAAGGGGTTGCGTTTGTCTCATCAAGCAAATGCCTGAAAACTATTTTTTTTTTTTTTTTTAGCCAAGCTTGGCCTATCCAGAATATACAACAATATCAGGCTGTTTCATGTATATTCTAGGAGAGTTCTCAAAAGGATTTTGAAGTAGAATGCTGTCCTCCAGAAGTTTTGCCATACTTTTCATCCCTGACTCCACAAAAAGTTAGAGCCAGAAATGAAAAGTTGGAGTAAATTACTCCCAATATGGAGTTAACGAGAACTCTGGTTTTTCCATAATTACAATGAACCGACTCCAATTCCTTGAAAATATTTGCAATAAAGCACATTGTTTCCTCGAATTAAATTAAAAAAAAACAAAAAAAAACAAATAGGATTCACCTCATGTCTCAGTACCACCAAACTGGGACATGTAAGTAAAGCATAAGACCTAAGAGTATGGTTGAGAGAAATTGAAACATTCAACAGTTCAATAAATATTCCCTGAAAAGGAGTCCGTCCACTAAACAGATACATATATTATATCATGTTACAAGTCTGAGTAAGGAACGCTCCCCCAAATCTCGTTTTACATAAAGAAAACCAGGGTTCATTGGGTATTCACTATTATTTCCATTTTTTTCTTTATTTTTTTCTCCCAGACATAGGCTGAGGGTACCCGTTAGAACCGCCCCATCGGGGTGATTCTAACGAGAATACAAAAATCATTTTGAGTATTAATAAGATGCATATCACAAATTTTCCTAAAAAAATCATTTCAGAGATATTTAAGAAAGTACTATGCCACACGGATGTGTTATTGTAATGTAAGGCGCCACATTATCATGTAAAAGCAACTTCATTTAGTATTGAGGATTCCTGGTCCAAGTGAGGAATCTATTTTAATCCAGATAAATTGTTACCATACTACAGAAACAATTGTGCACTCTCATTTTCAACCATCAATAAACAATGGTCTCTATAACACTGAGGGGAAAGCGGGGGATAAAAAAAAAATACAGAGGGGAAATGACTGTTACAAATGTATTAATATTCTTAAATGGGACTGGCAGAATTTCTTGGTCACTGCCTCCACTTCTATTTTGGTGACTGATGGGGAGAGATAGGGAATGCACATCTATTCCAGTAGCTTTTCTTTACTGCTCATTTCTTTCCTTGTAATTTTAATTTTAAGGTTTCACACATACAAACAGAAATTGCATAGGGGCAATGTAAAGGATCATCCTTATTTCAATCCCACTTTCAGTGTTTTCATTCACTTTTCTCATATTCTGTCTGAAAGTCCTGAATTCACTTGAAAGTCTGTTTGTACTTAATTATTGTCATGTGAACAAGTCTGTGTAATCAACAGCCTCCCTGAACCCCATTTTATACAGAAGAAACTGGGGTCTATGGGGGTATTCATTATTTTTCCCATTCCCGCCCCAAGACACAGGTCCTGGGTACTCGTTACCCACAACCTATGTTTGCAGCATGAATAAGTAAAATATCAGTTTTCATCAGAAAAGCAACCATTTTGGAGATGTGAAAACAAATCTATGTCACACAGGTGTGTTATCGTAAGGAGCTTAAGTATCCTTTTCAGATATCTTCCAATTTTCACGATGTCCTTCCCATTTTATGGCTAGTTCCACACAGATACGTGAATGGTATTGAGGCTTTTGTGACTGTCTGTTTGTTCTTCTCCAAGAGAGAAATTCAGTTATTTCGCTTTATTATGTCTCCCCCGAAAAAATTTTTTTCGGAGAGACATATTGTTTTTCCCCCGGGCGTCTGTCTGTCCGTCTGTCTGTCTGTCCGTCTGTCACACTTTCGTGTCCGCTCTGTAACTTGAAAACCGTTAGAGCTATCGTCACGAAACTTTGTATAAATATTAATCAGCATTAGACGACGTGCAGTGCGCAAGAACCATAACTCTCGCATTTATACTTTTTGAATTATCTCCCTTGGAAGTTTGTTGGTATGTATATATGTATGGGCAAATCGTGTCCGGTCAATAACTTCCTTATTTTTTGATGGATTTAAAAATTACTCGGCAGAAATATTAACAACCATAAGACGATGTGTGGTGCGCATGAGGCAGGTCGGTACCTCAAAGGTCAAGGTCATACTTAGAGGTCAAAGGTCAAAAAAGGGGCCTTTTTTTCGTATTTGGTCAATAACTTTCTTATTTTGAGATGGATTTTAAAATTACTTGGCATAATTATTAACAACCATAAGACGATGTGTGGTGCGCATGAGGCAGGTCGGTACCTCAAAGGTCAAGGTCATACTTAGAGGTCAAAGGTAAAAAAAGGGGCCTTTTTTTCGTATTTGGTCAATTACTTTCTTATTTTGAGATGGATTTTAAAATTACTTGGCATAATTATAAACAACCATAAGACAATGTGTGGTGCGCATGAGGCAGGTCGGTTCCTCAAAGGTCAAGGTCATACTTAGAGGTCAAAGGTAAAAAAAGGGGCCTTTTTTTCGGATTTGGTCAATAACTTTCTAATTTTGAGATGGATTTTAAAATTACTTGGCATAATTATTAACAATCATGAGACGATGTGTGGTGCACATGAGACAGGTACTTAGAGGTCAAAAGGTCAAAAAGTGGGCCTTTTTTTTCGTATTTGGTCAATAACTTTCTTATTTTGAGATGGATTTTGAAATCACATGGCAGAAATGTGAACCAATATAAGGCAATGTGTTGCGCGCATGACCCAGGTTGGTACCTCAAAGGTCAAGGTCATACTTAGAGGTCAAAGGTAAATAAAGGGGCCTTTTTTCGGGTTTTGTCAATAACTTGCCTATTTTTAAATAGAATTTGAAGTTACTTGGCAGACATGTTAACTATCATGGGACGATGTGTTGCATGCATGATTCAGTTTGGTACCTAAAATGTCAAGGTCATACATAGAGGTCAAAGGTAAAAAAGGGGCCTTTTTTCGTGTTTGGTCAATAACTTTCTTATTTTTAGATGGATTTTGAAATTGCTAGGCAGAAATGTTAACCACCATGAGATGATGTGTTGCACGCATGACCCAGTTTAATACCTGAAAGGTCAAGGTCATACATAGAGGTTAAAGGTAAAAAAAGGGCCTTTTTTGTGTACTGTCAATAACTTTCTTATTATGCCCCCAACTTTGAAAAAGTTTGAGGGGCATATTGGTTCTGGTTCGGTCGTCCGTTCGTCCGTCCATTACGCTTTTGATGCATAGCATAACTAAAGAACCGTGTATGCTAGGGTTTTGAAATTTCATATATGGATTCCTCATGGAAAATTAGCTGACGCTTATTTTTTTTCTCCTCCGATTATGCCCCCTTCAAGAGTAATTGCCCTTTGAATTTTTTTTTTTGATAAAATCTTGTCAGCAAGATATCTCAAAAACTATTGGAGCTAGAGCCTTGAAAGTTGGTGATTATATTGATGGTGATGAGTAGATGAACTGATTAACTTTTGACAAAATTCCGAAAAATACTTTGTGAGTTATGGCCCTTTGTCATTTTGGTAATTTGTGCCCATTGTAATGTATGCTAAAAGTGATGCATAGCATAACTTTAGAACCATGTATGCTAGGGTTTTGAAATTTCATATATGGATTCCTCATTGAAAATTAGCTGACGCATATTTTTTTCTCGTCCGGAATATGCCCCTTTCAAGAGTTATTGCCCTTTGAATTTTTTTTAATAAAATCTTGTCAGCAAGATATCTCAAAAACTATTGGAGCTAGAGCCTTGAAAGTTGGTGAATAGATTGTTGGTGATGAGTAGATGAACTGATTAACTTATGACAAAATTCAGAAAAATACTTTGTGAGTTATGGCCCTTTGTCATTTTGGTAATTTGTGCCCATTGTAATGTATGCTAAAAGTGATGCATAGCATAACTTTAGAATGGTGTATGCTATAATTTTGAAATTTCATATATGCATTTCTGATGGAAAATAAGCTGACACGTATTTTTTTTCTCGTCAGGATTATGCCCCTTTCAAGAGTTATTGCCCTTTGAATTTTTTTTAATAAAATCTTGTCAGCAAGATATCTCAAAAACTGTTGGAGCTAGAGGCTTGAAAGTTGGACCATGAGTCATGTGCAAGACCAAGGTCCATACCTCCAATGTCAAGGTCATACCTAGAGGTCAAAGGTAAAAAAAAGGACAGTCAATAACTTCCTTATTCTTTGATGGATTATGAAATTACTTGGCAGAAATGTTAACCATCATGAGACGATGTGTTGTACCGCAAAGGTCAAGGCCATACTTAGAGGTCAAAGGTAAAAAAGTGCTTTTTTTGTTTACGGCCAATAACTTTTTTATTTTTCTATGAACATTTTTAAAGTTACTATGCAAAAATGTTCAACTTCATTAGATGATGTGTTGCACACAAGACCCAGCTCAATACCTCCAATGTCAAGGTTATACTTAGCAGTCAAAAATGGGGGAGACATCTGTGTTTTTGTAGAAAAACAAAGTCTAGTATTCTTATCTATTATTATTATTATTATTATTTCACACTCTAAAGGAGATATTTGTGTGTTTCGTGTTTCATACCAGCCATTTAGGCGGCTATATCATTGTTTTTCTTATCTATGGGGGAAGGAAAGGGTGAAGGAAAGGGGTAAAGGACTTAAGTACGGTTAACAGTTTCCTAGATGAAATTAGGAAACATGACATATGGAAACAAGAAACACACATTTATTCCCTTTAGCATTTTATGACAGGCCATATAAACTTGATCACTTCTTTTATGCCATATTTATTGCGTTTTCTTGTTAAATTTATTGAAATTTCCTAACACCGATCTTAATCGCGGGCTGGTCTCTGCATTCTCACTCTTTTCTATTCTGTTTCTCTTCTCTGGTCTGTCGGTCTGGTCTTCAGTTCTTCTTTTCCTGTCTTCTCTCCATCTTCTCCCTATCTTCTTCCCGCCTTTTGGACTCCCTTGCATTGGATTCTAGGGTATTTATTAGACTGTTAAGGCTACCTCGAAGGCGGTCGAAAGTGTTGGTTTGCTGGATGACTGCCTTCTCCAGACACCGGACGGCTCTTGTGTTTTTGTCAAATTCTTCCAATATCTTCTTATTGTGTCTCTCCATCATGTCTTGGAACTCCTTATTGATCCCACAGAGGTTGAAATAAGGCATCGGAGAGGTTGCCTTTGACTGCAATTCTATTGTGGTAGGTGGTTGTGGCCCGGGTGCCACTGAAGGGATTTCCTGTACCTCCTTGTCCTGCTTTTCATTGCCAAGAAGCTGTGGCAGAATATTTTCTACTACTTCTGCTGGCGGAGTTTGAGTGGCACATGTTCTTGGTGACTGGGTTGTCTGGTTGGACTGGAGATGTTCAGAGGTCTTCCAGGGCTGGAAAAGGCTTGACTGGTTGGACAAAGCACTAGAAGTGGTAACTGGTGTTGAAATGGGAGGCTCTGTTGAGTTACATTGTAGCAGTGGCTGCGACAGGCAACCTGGAGAAGTGGTTGGGTGTTCAGGGATGATGGTGCCAGCAGATGTCGACAATATAGCTGGCTTCCATGAGGGGACTGGCCTTGGCAAATTAGTACAGAAAGGTTCTGTAGGAGCTGTTTGTCCACCAAGTGAGAAGGCTGGAAATTCTGGTAATGCAGGTGTTGGAGTTGATAATGGCCTCTCATGGGTTTTGCTGGTATTCCTGGGTGATTGTAGTGATGATGATGGATATGGAAGAGGGGTCTGTGGCAATGATCCGACTCCCTGCAATGGTGGTGACAATGGTGATATCCTCATCTCTGGCCTAGGAGATTCTATAGCAAGAGGAGGCTGCAGTGCATTAGGGTCCTTCTGTAGGTTGGCAATGATGGACGCTACCAACGATGTCAAAGAGGCATTTGGATCAACTGATCTTGGCTGGGGCTGTGAGTCTCTTGTGTTGGCTTCCAACTGGTCTAGTTCATCTACTCCAAGACCATCAGGAAATACCACTTGGAAAGCTCTACCAAGAAGGTCATCCTTAGACTTATTAGCTTGAGTCTCCTGTGACCGTTTCAGGAAGAATTGAAGCGATTCTTCCTGGCCAAATTGCCTGTAATCTTGGTCAGTGCACATCTTGTAAGGATGTTGGTTCTCCTTAAGATACGGTGCTGAATCTATAATGTTTTTCTTCAGAGCCTCTGACCTATGTCTGCTGTGATGATTCACATGCTGGAGGAGGGGTTTCTTCTCAGTAGACCGAAAGAGGCATAATGTGCAGTAAAAAGGAGCTTGGTCTAGTCCTAAGTGATACTTAAGGATGTGTTCTTCTACCCGGGACTTCACATCCACAACTGCCTTGTTCCCCTGGCGACTGCAGTGGAGACACTCGTATGCCCTGCCCTTATGTCTTGCTGCCTTCTCTAGTTCCTCGGATGACTTCATTGGTTTGGACATGTTTCTTTCTGAAATTATAAAGATTTGTATTGGCTAGTATGGTCTCAACAGAACGGATTGTTGCTCAATGTCATCACAGTGTTTTGGGGCTTGGGTCTCATCAGAATGGATTGTTGTTCAATGTCATCACGGTGTTTTGGGGGTTGGGTCTCATCAGAATGGATTGTTACTCAATGTCATCAGGGTGTTTTGGGGGTTGGGTCTCATCAGAATGGATTGTTGCTCAATATCATCACGGTGTTTTGGGGGTTGGGTCTCATCAGAATGGATTGTTGCTCAATGTCATCAGGGTGTTTTGGGAGTTGGGTCTCATCAGAACGGATTGTTGCTCAATGTCATCAGGGTGTTTTGGGGGTTGGCAAGACCACGCATGGAGGAAGAAGGAAGAGGGGAACAGCATCCTATTTGCTAATTTTTATTGTCATTTTATATTTATATCATAGATGGTTTTTCTTCACTAATGTCCATCTGCTTTCTACTTAAATGTATGTTGAACATATTCTGTCTATCCCCTTCTTCCTATTAAGTCTGTACAAGAGTCTATATCCTAATGTTTGTAGCATAGTTCCCCTGGAGTGGTGTTCAAACAACGTCAAAGAAAGACCTGGTTATCAGCTTGACAAGTCTGCAGCTATTCTATCTTCTATGGCCCATCTGAAGGCAAATGCCTGGTGTGAAAGTGTAGGTTATATCATCTATGTATGCATGTAGCAACTTCCCCGGCCGGGTTTACAGCATGACTCAACAAACTGGGGTTTTCCATAGCCTTAACAGCCTGATTAAGGAGGATCGTCTTGTTTGTGTATAAAGATTAGCTGAGGTTGATATTTGGGAGGATACTGCCATTTTCAGATGGTGAGATTTGATCACTGCTCTCAATAACGGCTGTTGAAAGCTGTTCAGTTCTTCTGTGAAAGTAGTAACTTGTCCTTCAGAAATGTAATAGAAGGGCAGCCACAAATCCATTTCTTCTGTGGGACGAATTCATTTTTTTTCTCTACCCCCCACTTTTAAACCGATTCCTATCCTCGAATACAAGAATGCATGCAAATAGGTAAAAGTTGTATTGCTTGAATAGGACAATAATTTCCTGCTGCTGACTTTCCTTGCTGTACAAAAAAAAAGTGTCTTCTAATGCCCTTCCATGATGATCAGTTTTGGAAGTGGACGCAAAATTGAAAGTAACTCTTTGAATATTTGATTTTCTGTCTTCACATTCTCACTTGTCCGACAACAGCAAGGAACAATGATGTAAATCGGGCGACTGTAATCAACATGAAACTTCATTATCTATCATCTGAACAAAGATTTGGGCTGTAATCCATATACTTCTTATATGTCTTCTGATGTTCTCCCATCAGACCACAGGTGGGGACTAATACAATTATCTCTTCTGTCTTCTGATGTTCTCCCATCAGACCACAGGTGGGGACTGTAATAAAAAAATATCTATTCTGTCTTCTGATGTTCTCCCATCAGACCACAGGTGGGGACTGTAATACAAATATCTCTTCTGTCTTCTGATGTTCTCCCATCAGACCACAGGTGGGGACTGTAATACAAATATCTCTTCTGTCTTCTGATGTTCTCCCATCAGACCACAGGTGGGGACTGTAATAAAAAAATATCTATTCTGTCTTCTGATGTTCTCCCATCAGACCACAGGTGGGGACTGTAATACAAATATCTCTTTTGTCTTCTGATGTTCTCCCATCAGACCACAGGTGGGGACTGTAATACAAATATCTCTTCTGTCTTCTGATGTTCTCCCATCAGACCACAGGTGGGGACTGTAATAAAAAAAATATCTCTTCTGTCTTCTGATGTACTCCCATCAGACCACAGGTTTTGGATTGTAATAAAAATATCTCTTCTGTCTTCTGATGTTCTCCCATCAGACCACAGGTGGGGACTGTAATAAAAAATATCTCTTCTGTCTTCTGATGTTCTCCCATCAGACCACAGGTGGGGACTGTAATAAAAAATATCTCTTCTGTCTTCTGATGTTCTCCCATCAGACCACAGGTGGGGACTGTAATAAAAAAATATCTCTTCTGTCTTCTGATGTTTTCCCATCAGACCACAGGTGGGGACTGTAATAAAAACTATCTCTTCTGTCTTCTGATGTACTCCCATCAGACCACAGGTTCTGGACTGTAATAAAAATATATTCTGTCTTCTGATGTTCTCCCATCAGACCACAGGTGGGGACTGTAATAAAAAAATATCTCTTCTGTCTTCTGATGTTCTCCCATCAGACCACAGGTGGGGACTGTAATAAAAACTATCTCTTCTGTCTTCTGATGTACTCCCATCAGACCACAGGTTTTGGACTGTAATAAAAATATCTCTTCTGTCTTCTGATGTTCTCCCATCAGACAACAGGTGGGGACTGTAATAAAAAATATCTTTTCTGTCTTCTGATGTTCTCCCATCAGACCACAGGTGGGGACTGTAATAAAAACTATCTCTTCTGTCTGCTGATGTACTCCCATCAGACCACAGGTTTTGGACTGTAATAAAAATATCTCTTCTGTCTTCTGATGTTCTCCCATCAGACCACAGGTGGGGACTGTAATAAAAAAATATCTCTTCTGTCTTCTGATGTTCTCCCATCAGACCACAGGTGGGGACTGTAATAAAAACTATCTCTTCTGTCTTCTGATGTACTCCCATCAGACCACAGGTTTTGGACTGTAATAAAAATATCTCTTCTGTCTTCTGATGTTCTCCCATCAGACCACAGGTGGGGACTGTAATAAAAAATATCTCTTCTGTCTTCTGATGTACTCCCATCAGACCACAGGTTTTGGACTGTAATATAAATATATCTTCTGTCTACTCTTCTGTCTTCTGGTGTTCTCCCATCAGACCACAGGTGGGGACTGTAATAAAAACTATCTCTTCTGTCTTCTGATGTTCTCCCATCAGACCACAGGTGGGGACTGTAATACAAATATCTCTTCTGTCTTCTGATGTACTCCCATCAGACCACAGGTTTTGGACTGTAATAAAAATATCTCTTCTGTCTTCTGATGGTCTCCCATCAGACCACAGGTGGGGACTGTAATAAAAAATATCTCTTCTGTCTTCTGATGTACTCCCATCAGACCACAGGTGGGGACTGTAATAAAAATATCTCTTCTGTCTTCTGATGTTCTCCCATCAGACCACAGGTGGGGACTGTAATACAAATATCTCTTCTGTCTTCTGATGTTCTCCCATCAGACCACAGGTGGGGACTGTAATAAAAATATATATCTTCTGTCTTCTGATGCTCTCCCGTCAGACCACAGGCTGGGGACTGTAATAAAAAAATCTCTTCTGTCTTCTGATGCTCTCCCATCAGACCACAGGCTGGGGACTGTAATAAAAAATATCTCTTCTGTCTTCTGATGTTCTCCCATCAGACCACAGGTGGGGACTGTAATACAAATATCTCTTCTGTCTTCTGATGTTCTCCCATCAGACCACAGGTGGGGACTGTAATACAAATATCTCTTCTGTCTTCTGATGTTCTCCCATCAGACCACAGGTGGGGACTGTAATAAAAAATATCTCTTCTGTCTTCTGATGTTCTCCCATCAGACCACAGGTTGGGACTGTAATACAAATATCTCTTCTGTCTTCTGATGTTCTCCCCTCAGACCACAGGTGGGGACTGTAATAAAAAATATCTCTTCTGTCTTCTGATGCTCTCCCATCAGACCACAGGCTGGGGACTGTAATAAAAAATCTCTTCTGTCTTCTGATGCTCTCCCATCAGACCACAGGCTGGGGACTGTAATAAAAAATATCTTCTGTCTTCTGATGCTCTCCCATCAGACCACAGGCTGGGGACTGTAATAAAAAATCTCTTCTGTCTTCTGATGCTCTCCCATCAGACCACAGGCTGGGGACTGTAATAAAAAAATATCTTCTGTCTTCTGATGTACTCCCATCAGACCATAGGTTTGGGACTGTAATAAAAATCTCTTCTGTCTTCTGATGTACTCCCATCAGACCACAGGTTTGGGACTGTAAAAAAAAATCCCTTCTGTCTTCTGATGTTCTTCCATCAGACCACAGACTTGGGACTGTAATTAAAATATCTTCTGTCTTCTGATGTACTCCCATCAGACCACAGGTTTGGGACTGTAAAAAAACTCTTCTGTCTTCTGATGTTTTCCCATCGGACCACAGGCTGGGGACTGTAATAAAAAAATCTCTTCTGTCTTCTGATGTTCTCCCATCAGACCACAGGCCGGGACTGTAATAAAAAAATCTCTTCTGTCTTCTGATGCTCTCCCATCAGACCACAGGCTGGGACTGTAATAAAAAAATCTCTTCTGTCTTCTGATGCTCTCCCATCAGACCACACATGGACTGTAATAACAAAATCTCTTCTGTCTTCTGATGTTCTCCCATCAGACCACAAACTGGGACTGTAATAAAAAAATATCTTCTGTCTTCTGGTGATCTCCCATCAGACCATGGGTTCATGGCTTCTCGTGGACACTTAATACTTCTAACCACAAGAAAAATAAAAAAACAATCATAAAAAAACACTATATTTGTCAATACCAACTGGAAATCCTACAATTTACATGTGACATTGGATAATTGTTTATTTGGGTTTGGGCTTGTAAACGATTCGGCAAGGTCAGCAGATGGGGACTTGGCTTTGTCATTGTTTAGGGTCAAAGACTGCTTTCTAGCTCCATTCTGAGAAAGTTTCTTTGCTTGGACAGAGGGACTGTGTCTGGACAGATCATTAGGATAATTTGGGAATGAACAAATTTGGAAATCTGACTTTTGGCCGTTTTCAAAAGAGACCGCCTGACGGCCCAACAAGTCGGTCCTTGCTAGTTTAAATCAATGTTATCCTTGTTGTAGTGAGGTTGTGGGTAGAACGGAGTATTTGTCACCGGTCTTTGGGTTCTATTGAATGTTGCATGATTATTCTGTTCAGGTCTGCTTTCAACACTGGACAATTTCGCTTTATGTGACCCACTTCTTGACAGTGATAACACTGCAGTGAAGAGTGTCGACCTTGATTTTGACATTGCCCTTGTTGATGACCTTGACCTGGGTGGTAACTTTGATTGTGACCTTGGATCCCATGACTTTGTTTGACCCTGACTGAGAGAATGACCTTGGCCTCGTCTGTATTGGGCATGACCTTGATTTTGAGGACCAGTTGCATGACCTTGACCTCTGTGTTGCTGCTGAACTGGGGTCAAACTAGGCTGAGATACAATGTTGGCATTTTCAACCAAAGTTAGTATCTTTTGCAGCATCTCAGTATCATGGGAGTTGGTAGTGGGTTTCTCAGTGGGATTAGCTTTTGACTGAGCATCCTTGACCTTTCGCAGAATTTGTCTATCAGTTGGGGATGAAGACCTTACTCGTGTGGGGTTGGGGCTGTCATAATTCTGGCCATAAGCGAAAACATCATCATCTTGGTTGTAGTCATCATCATCATTATTATCATCGAATTGAATGGTTCTCTTTCGAGCACTGGGGTTACCCCATGGATCAGCTTTTGGACAGTTTTGCGCCTCGATATATGTCACTACATGGTGAACAGCTTCTTCAATGGAGCTGGGTTCCTTATAATACTCAACCGCAAATTTCGCACTCTTATTTCTTAACCCAAGTAAAAAATGCTGTAACAAAAGCTGACGCCTCATTTCTGGGTTACGCCCGCGATATGCCTTGTCGTAAAGGCGTTTCAGCTCCGCTGCATACTCTTCAATGCTCCCGTCATATTTCTGATGTCGTTTACCAAATTGAACCTTGAATGTTTTGTTGATTTCAACTGATTTGAATCTGGAATCAAGCTCAGTAACTAGACCAGAGTAACTAGTCAAAATGTCAGAGGGGATCTCGTCAAATACAAATTCAGCAGCAGTGCCTTGAAGTCGCTGCATTAATTCACTAAGTCTAGTGGTTTCGTCCCACTGGTTTAAATTAGCCACCACAGTAAAACGAGCATACCAAACTTTCCAGCTATCACTTGAATTACCAGTAAATGGTGGTAATCTCACAGTTTGATTTTTAGCTGAAGAATTAACAGTTGCACTTGGGGGAATTGTTGAACTACTTAATATGCTGCTGGTGGGCACTGGCTGAAAACTAGCAGAGTTCATTCTTGATAAAGAGTTTGGATTAAAAGGGGCTGGAAAAGTGGGTGGAATTTCACTGCTTTGAACACTGGCTGGTGTACTAGAAGGTGTGACTCTGTACACATTGCTGGGTGTAACTTGTGTATTTGCTTGAAAGGGAGCAGGGGAAGTAACCACCATATGACTAGTATACTGTGTAGTTGTCTGCCTTGGCAGGTTTCTGTCAACCGAAGATTGCAAAGATGTAAATTGCTGTTGCTGTGCACTAGTTGATGATGGGTTTACTTGACCTGTGCCATTCAGAGCCCTGACTTCAAGTAGAAGTTCCTGAAAATTATTTCTAGTCATATTTGCCATCCCCAGCATGCATTCTTTCATTGACTGGCATGTATCTTTAATCAGAGTGGTAGTGCCAGCCATGCACTCATTAATTGCCCTGGTGTTCGATTCGCTGTGCTGATTGACTCTAGCCATGCACTCATTAATGGCCCTAAAGCTTGTTTCACTCTGCTGGTTAACTTGCTTCAAGACAGTTTGAAACATAGAATGTGTGTTCATTGTCCCGGGACCCTGCATGGACCTGGGCTCATCACCAAAGCCTTGGCTTTGCTCTCGACTCCTGCAAGACTGAGGGTCATTGGATATGTTGTGTCCATCTGCATTGGGTTTTGTAACTGCAGATGCCCCTTGGCTCGAAGATGCATCTTCTGTGGGGGAAAATCTGTTTTGTGTGGGTACCATATTATCCAGTGTGACCGGTGTAGGTTCAGTGATAGTGAAGATCTCACTGTGCCTATCTTGTGGGGTTACGGAGGACTCGGTATCTGACGACGCATCACCCTCATTTAAAGTGATTTCAGAGTTTGCTCTACTTATATTCTGTTTTCGGTTTAGTCTTCTTCTGCCCATTATCTTATCTCTCGACGCAGTAGGTCTTAGACTTTCTTAACGTTTGTGAAGACGTGAGGTCGTTTCACTGGATTGCAGTTATGACTACAATCCCACCGCTGCCACCAAAAAATGTAACGCGTAAGCGCCGGGAGTCTGTAGTAATCAGTCAAGTGGTAGCGTTGACTGTGGTAGCGACCGAGATCTGGGTTGATCACATGGACAACAGCAATAAAGCCTGCTGTTGTATTGTTATCTCTGTGGTAAAGCGACCGAGGTCTGCGATGATCACATGGACAACAGCAATAAAGCCTGCTGTTGTATTGTTATCTCTGTGGTAAAGCAACCGAGTTCTGTGATGATCACACGCACAACAGCAATGAAGCCTGCTGTTGTATTATTACTTTGAGTCAGTTGTTGACCCAGAAGAAATGTTCAGCTAATACATATATATTCGAAATTAAATTGTTGCAATCAGGCAACCAAAACTATAACCACTGAGCTAGTGTGCTGGTATCTCAATAGGGCAACGGGGGAATGCACCAATGGAGCCGGTATTAACACAATCTTTAATTCAACTAAAGGAAAGAAATGAATACTAAGAGTTGATCTTAAATTTCAACCATTTTTAATGTTTAAAACTTAAAAGGAAATAAATTAACTTTCATATTATGACTAGACTATTCAGACAAGTAAAGGTGGGGCTGTACAGCAGCTAGTGTATTTGAGCTACATATACAATGGCAATGACACCAACATTTCTCTCAAGTTATCTTTGGGTCAAAGGAAGAAACAAGTGTATAAATAAAAGAAAAAAAATTAAGAAAATCTGCTTTAGGAAAGAATTAATGTAATCAAATTCCAGAAAATGCCCAGAATTTAGCCTGCCGAAATAAATTCCAGTTTTCTTAACTAAAGTCTAAACTGAATTAAAATATAAATAAATTTAAATAAAATTTCAGGAGCACCTCCAAAACAGGTCTGCTCTCAATGGATGTCAAATCTCAGGCTGCTCCCATGAAAGTTTGGAGGAACTTATATATCCCCAGCCTCCCCACAATCCCACAAGAGTTCCATGTAGGACTCCCCACTCCCTTCTCTGGTGGAAATGTGGGAAGCAACTGTGAAATTCAGTATACCACTTCAATTTGACCCCAAAATAAACATTATCCCTGAATGAAAGACATAAACATTTTTATATCAGATTAAAGAGAAATGATTGCTTTATCTTATGGTGAAAAGGATTTTCCAATCAAAGATGATACCTAAAAGTGCCAGAAGTAAATGTAATATTTTCTTAAGTTGGTATTGGTTTTTTTCCTTTAAGCGCCTGCCAAAATCTAATTTTAGTAACATCTTTTACTAATACACCGGTCACCTGATATAAATACATAATGGCTGCTGCAGGTAAAAGTTGTTGCAGTTTACCCTCAGAAGAAAGAGGCAAATTTCACTCTGTAATGGCAATAACATCCCTTAAACCTGATTGAGGTTGATCTGGAACCACTTTTTACAGATGAATGAGTAAGTGTCCAAATCATACTTTAGGTATTTCAACAGAAAATCTTGATTGAAAAGTCAGAGCACATGGCATCATTTTCTACAATATACATGTAGAGCAGACCTCTGAACAGGGTAAACACAATAAATCGGCCAATCTCCAAGGTCACATCCTAGGACCAGGCCATGTAACGACCTAGCCCTAACATGCATCCCTTGTATATCCCCTAAGTGGAGCAGCATCCCTCAGAATAGGGAATTTTCAGAGATCTTGTCTGTGTACATGTACATTATGACTCGCATCAACAAGTCCATGCAATGAACACCCTCCAAACCCCACCTCATACAGAGAAAACTGGGGCTTACTGGGATATACATTATTCTTCCCATCTCCGCCCCAAGACACAGGCCATGGTCACCCGTCAAAACTGCACCAATGAGGCGGTTCTAACGAGCACCCACAACCTATGCTCAAAGCAGATTTAAGAAACATGGACAAAATTTCATCAGAGAAATAACCGTTTTCGGAATATGAAAGAATTTACTATGTCATACGGGTGTATTACCTTAATGAAAGGTCTTTGAGAACCAAAAATGTTTGAAGGGACTACGGCTAGGCCTCAATCCTTACAAAACTTGATATCAAATGACACGAATCTGGTGTTCTTTTTATCAGTTTATCCCCTTGTAAACTCTTTAAATCGGCAATTTACGATCATTTACCGATTGTCCTCAGTGCGTCCTTACATTTCGGTGCGGAATATAATCGGTCAGTATACTTACTAGTATTTCAATACTTACTAGTATTTCAAGTTTCCTTTCCATTTTGTCCAGTAATAATATCATTTTTTTCCATTTTTGGACGGGTTTTTAAAAAAAATCCGTCCTTAAAAATAGCGATGTCCGGGCGGGCGGGCGTCGTCCCAGGTTTACCTTTTGGTTAACCTTTTTTCAAAGTGATATTTTTCATCTATTCTGTAGCAGATTGTTTTAATACCAGGACTGATGCATAAGTGGAGGTACCGCTTTCATGTATTATCCATAAATGGGGCAAAAGACTAAAATTTTGGCGGAAATTGTCATTTTTCAAACTTGTGTTTTTCAGGTTTACCTTTTGGTTTACCTTTTCTCAAATGCCAGTGTAGTGAATAGAGTGCTGGACTACGAATCCTATTGTTGACTATGAATCTGAGGGGCGTGAGTTCAAACCCCGGTGGAGACATTTTTTTTTTTTTGTTCTTTTTTTTTTCTTTTTTCATTTTTTTTTCTTTATTTTTCTTTTCTTCTCCATAAACACATATGAACAATTATTATCTTCCTCCCTTGATAGTTGCTAGTAATAATACATACATGCATGCACAGGCATGGAATTTTCTTTCTTTTTTTTTTTTTCGTTCTGTTTTTAGCTCACCTGAGCACGAAGTGCTCAAGGTGAGTTGATGTCCGTCGTCCGTCAACAATTTCTTTAAACGACATCTCCTCCTGGGATAATGGCCCGATTTCAAAATTATTTTACAGAAATGTTCATTAGGTGACCCTTTTTCAAAATTGCTAAAATCAGTGACCACTAGAACTAAAAATAGAAAAAAACTTTATTTTTTTTTCTTTTTTCTTCGTAAAACACATAAACAAATCATACCCCCCCACCCCCTCCACAAAAATTTGTTACTAGGTTAGGATATTGCATTGGTTCTGTTCATACATGCATACTTAGTTTTACATACACACTCTACCCTAGCATACCCTACCCCACAATCCCATCCCAAAACAACCCCAACCCCACCCCATCCCACCACTCCCCACCTTACCCCACCCCACAACCCCACCACACCCCATCCCACCCCACACCCCACCCCACCACAAATTCCACCCCGTCCCACCCGACTCCTAACCCATCCCACCCTACCCCACACCAGCACACCCCACCCTACCCCACCCATGCCACCACCATCCTAACCGTACTGAAAAAAAACCGTCCATAATGCCATTAGGCATTTTTCTTGTTTTCTAGTAGCCCGGTTCAGTCATAAAAGTGCAATGTCACGTTGACCTGATAAAGCGCACAACTTATAAAATAAAAAAAATCATGCAGGGACTCCCGGGTTCCGTAGTATTGGCTGCCCATGTAGCTGTTTAGAAATAAAACGGCTATTTAAGTAAAAAAATGCGTCTACAATGTGCCTCCTCATGCCAATACCATCACCAGCAACACCATCTCCAACAACATCTCTCATTTCTAGATTGACTCATTATCATCTTCTTCGAGGTCATCTCTGTTAATAATATGGCCTCGATTAATACCTATGTTATGCAAAATAGCGCAGCAAATGATATAAATAACCGCCCTGTTTGGAGTTGTTATGACCTCTTGATGTAGCAGTCGGAACCTTCTTTTAATAATTCCAAAAGCTTGCTCTATGAGAACGCGTGTCCTGCTAAATCTTTCTTCTTCTGGGGATACAGGAGCAAGAAATGGAACCATCAAGAAAGACCTACAGGGGTATCCAGTGTCTCCCAATAAAAGACCATCGTGTTGATCTGAAACATTACTAATTTTTAAGCATTCCTTATTTAATACGAAACTCGCCTATTCAAATATATTCGTAACAGTTTACAACAAACAATTTTTTTCATAAAATCATTAAATTTTTCAAATTTCTGCTCAAAACATAAATTATGAATACTCGTTAGAACAGCATCGGCTTGGAAAATTATCATGAACGGTGACATCACTTTTAACATTTCGTGTAACCTATATATTTATTAATTCAACCAAAAAGTGTAAAACTTGATCTCCCACCGCATTCTGACCTATAAATTGTTTTAAATCCAGCAAATAGTGTTGACCCTGATCAGACGCCGCTTAATGCGGCGTCTGATCTGGGGCCACTCTGTTAGTTAAACTAAACACATGCTTCCAGTCGAGATTCGAGAGATAATTGATCTCACATGGATAATATTTATATAAAAACGCGTTACTGGGATGTGATATGCACTGGGTATTTAGCATGTAGGAGGATTTGTAGTTAATAACTTTTAGTCGATTGATAAACAATCGGTCCAAAAAGAATGGGGTCAGTGTCAAAGAATATGCATCCATGGTGCAGCATTCAGGCTTAAGAAAAGATGTACACTCCATATTTTTCGGTTCTGTTGTGTATTCCTTGCTTCCTAAGTATAACCCTTTCTAAAACATATTTTATATAAAACACAAACACATGCGTGCACGCATGTAGACAGTCAGACAAATTTAGTCTGGAACATAAACAAAACACCAAACAAACGTCTTTACCGTTTTCAAATTGATGACAGAGAGCAGATGTTCGAAATATTCTGCTGTCGTGTACACTCCCAGGCCAAGAGGCGTTGCAGCTTGTGATTCGATAGTCTGGATCGCAGCACATCTGGAAATGTATGTATAGACATACAAATGGGAAAATATGCGACTAAAGGATAATATTTATTTGTTTGTTTGTTTGGAAGTTTAACTTTGCCGTCAACACTGTAAAGGTCATTTTGGAGACATTGCTTTCGATTTTTTTTTTTTCAAATAATTTTTCCAGTAATAGTAACATTTTTCCCAGTTTATACAGTAGTCCGATTCAGACATGTGATTGCATTGTCACGTTGACCTGATAAAGCTAACTTATCCTGAGATAGCTTATCTCTATCGGGTCATAGTGTTTTTTATCGCATGGATCCAGATCATGGTAGCAGCGTTATTTTGGTCGTTGAGACGTCAGTGCTAGAAAAAGAATATTGACTTGACGTTTGTGCGGGTACAATGGCAAACTGTATAACCAGAACAGAGGCTACAGAACGCGACTCTTGCTTACAGCAGATAACTTTAAGGTGTAAGTCTCAAATCAGGAACTTTTTCCAGACACAGACAACATACCAACTGTGCCGTTAGAACGAAGTATATATAAATTTTTTTGGTGTGTGTGTGGGGGGGGGGGGGGTGTCTCTGATGGGAGGTGTGCGTTTATTGCATCGATTTATAATCATTGCTTTCATTTCTATTCTGTGTTAAAATTAGAACCAGAAAAGTTTGCTAATTACCATCATTATAAGCGCTATCAGAAACACTTGTGAGATCAATAACATAGCGACCAAAGTTTAAAAATGCAGATCTTCTGATAAGATCTTCCCCCAGGTATTAGACTTCCTGCCTTGCCGTGGCCCTGGGGGCTCAATTCCCACTGGGCACATTGCCGCTGTGGTCTTTGTGCCCACTTGGAAGAGCTAAAGGAAGTACCACCCGTTTGCTGTGGGTGGCGTCCTGTAAGCCGGAAGAATGGATCCTGGAGGTTGAGGGTTACCTGAGGTGGCGGTGCTTCAGGTACCCAACACGCCTCTTTGGCCTGGCTTTTCGGTGTAGACGGGTGGCCGTGCGGTCCGGCACGGTCAATCGGCTGGTCGCGCCGAGCCCTAGAGATACCACTTTGCTTTCTCTTCAACTCTTTTTGTATCTTTCCTGATACCAACCATATGCCCATTTACCTTACCCTTTTCTGTCTTTTTATCTCTAGAAGGCGGTGGCTAAACGGATCAATCGTGTAGGCATTTTGTTTATACGAGTATATCTCGCGTGTATCTCTAACACCTGCGAGTTGCATAACCACTCCATTATGGAGTTCCCTTGAAGGGCTCCATGGAGGGCGGAGAGCACTTGGGACGAAACTTGAATTTTTTCCTTATGCCTCATGAAAAAAAAAACATAACCGCAACGCAGCTAAACGTAAAAAAGACGAGGATTCATCCGAAACGGATGAACCCAGTCAACAGTCAAGTCAGCAGTCAAGTCAGCAGTCTAGTCATCTGTCTGAAACTCAAAAACTTAACAATTTTCCACGTTTCTTGGTGATAACATCACGTGATGATACACGTACGGTGTCAGATTTATCACCTTTTGTGATCGAAAATAGTATAGTGTCCATTGCCGGACATCCAAAAAGTATCAAAAAACTAAAGTCAGGTGATCTCCTCTTGGAAATCGAGAGAGAACAGCAGGTCAAAAACCTGCTTGGTACCACAAAGCTCTTCGATCTCAACGTCAAAGTATCGTTGCACAAAACCCTAAATTCATGTAAAGGTGTCATCCGCAGCCCAGAGCTACGCCCGTGCAACGATACCGAGATTGTTGAGAATTTGAGAGATGAAGGCGTCATTGGTGTACGTAACATCCAAGTTCGTAGAGGTGGTGTATTAAAGCCAACAAGTACCTACGTGTTGACATTTAATACACCAGTTCTGCCCAAGAAAATAAAAGTTGCATATCTATCTGTTAACGTAGAGGTGTATATACCAAACCCTCTCAGATGTTATCATTGTCAGGTTTTTGGTCACCACGAAAGCAGATGTCAGAAAGAACAACTCTGTCCAAACTGTGGTGAGGAAAAACATGTCGATAACCATCAAAACTGCAAAAATGAACCCAAATGCGTCAATTGTGGTGGCAAGCATGCTGTTTTCTCTCGAGATTGTCCGGCATGGAAAAAAGAAAAAGAAATACCCACTGTCAAATACCAAAGGGGGATAACATTCCCAGAAGCGCGGAAAATTGTTGATGAGCGAAGCACAACACCAACCACCAGTTACGCCAGCATCACAAAGGGTGCTGGTGTAAAAGTTTCCAGCTCCACAACACAGACTGCTGAATCATACATAGCTGAACTGAAAAAATCTGGTGCATGGAGTAAATCCACTCCAGCACCCCAAAGTTCAACCAGTTTATCAAATGGCGCAATCCAGGTTGCTTCGGATCGGTCGACAGCGACCGTACCGAAGCCAGCGCCGCATGCAAAAGAGAAACTCGACTTAGGTCGAACTAATAAGGGATCAGAAGATCCGAAGAAACAACACTTGTCTCAAAAACAAACAGACAGACAACGTAAAATGGAAAGAGACAATATAAAATTCCAGAACAGATTCGGATCTTTGAGTGACAGTGATATGGAGTTCAATGAAACTCCATCATCACCAAGCGGCAATAATAGATCGAGGTCAGCAACACCACGAGCTGGTGGTAGCAGATCTATATCACCAATTGCAGCTCCAAAATAGTTTCTAGTCTTAATCTCTTTATAAAATAGATTTAAAACACAAAATAATACAATGGAATTGTAGAGGTCTTAAATCAAATTATAATGAACTCTTATTACTTATTTCGTTATTAAACCCATCGGTTTTTTTGTTTGCAAGAAACTTTTTTAAAAACTGATGACAACATTGATGTCAGGGGTTTCAATACATACAACTATATCTATTCTGATGGTAACAAACCATCTGGTGGCAGTTCAATTTTTGTTAAATCGTGTTTACCACAAAGAGAGATCAAATTAAAAACAGACCTACAAGCTGTTGCAGTATCGGTTTCTCTGGATAAAGAAACTACAATTTGCTCTATATATATCCCACCCTCATTTTCTTTAAAGCCCGAACATCTTGACTCATTGCTGAGTCAAAGTAGAATTAAAACAAAGATCAGGAATTGATACAATTAACTTACTCCATCCATAAAAGACACCAAAGGGAAAGAAATACAAACATTAAGCGACCAGACCATAATGGAAACCCAAACAAAGGAAGGCGATATGGACAGTTACTTTCCCACAAAATGGCCATATGGCCATCCAACTTCCATCGCCATATCTTTTAGTTGGCGACTTAAATGGTCACAATATTTTATGGGGCTGTAAAGATATCAATAACATAACAGCACTTGTTGAAGATTTTATTGCAAAGAGCGATCTTTGCTTGATGAATGATAAATCTTATACTTATCTTCACCCTGCGACAGGCCATTTATCTTCTTTAGAGCTCTCTTTGTGTCACCCATCTCTCTTCTTGGACTATGACTGGTCTGTTCATGATGATCAGTGCGGAAGTGATCACTTCCCTGTTATAATTGAGAGCGTAAACGAATCAGATAAGGACTGTAACCAGAAATGGAAAATGAATAAAGCCGACTGGGAATTATTCCATAATTTATGTGAAGAAGAGTTATCAGTTGATCGTTTTAATGAATCATCCGACATTGTTTCTGATTTCACAGATACACTTATTAATATATCAGAACACAGCATTCCAAAGACCTCCACAAATACTAAGAAAAGCAAGCCTTGGTTTAATAATGACTGTAAAGAAGCTATTAAAAAGCGTAAACAGGCTGTAAATAAGTTCTGCAAAAATCCCACTTCAGTAAAGCTAAACGACGTAAAAGTTTTTAGAGCTAAAGCTCGGCTAACAATCCGAGCTTCCAAACGAAAGTCATGGAGAGAATATGTCTCCAAATTGAACTATAAAACCCCCATTAAAAAGGTTTGGGATATGGTACGAAAAATTTCAGGAAAAACAGTCTTCTAGTTTTACACATTTAAATACTGAATTTGACCCAATAGCTTCAACAAAAAAAGATATTTCAGATAATCTTGGGAGCACATTCTTGAGAAATTCATCATCGCGTAATTATTCTGACACTTTTAGAAATTTAAAAAAGGACCAAGAGAAAAGAAATCTAAACTTTAAATCCCTTAATCACGAAGAATACAACAAACCTTTTAACTTATCCGAACCCGTTGAAGCCATTGAAGAATCACATGATACGGCAACCGGCCCCGATGAAATTCATTATCAGATGCTTAAGCATCTGCCAAAAAGTTCTCTTTCAACACTTTTATATATCTTTAATAATATTTGGGAAACGGGGGTCTGTCCTGAGAGCTGGCGTGTAGCTACAGTTGTACCAATTCCGAAACCAGGGAAAGATCATGCAGAACCTACAAATTATCGTCCGATAGCTTTGACAAGTTGTTTGTGTAAAACATTGGAGAGAATGATAAACAAGAGATTAGTCTGGTACTTAGAGTCCAACAACCTCATTTCAGAATATCAATCGGGTTTTCGTTCGGAACGTAGTACCAATGACAATTTAATAAGACTAGAAACATTTATACGAGATTCTTTTATTAACAAAGAACACGTAGTAGCTGTCTTTTTCGACTTGGAGAAAGCATATGATACAACATGGCGTTATGGAATATTGAAAGATCAACATAACATTGGCTTAAGAGGAAAACTTCCCAGTTTTATTGAAATCTTTTTGGGGGAGCGCATGTTTCAGGTGCGTATGGGGTCTACCGTGTCAGATTTCTATTATCAAGAACAGGGTGACCCACAGGGTAGTATTCTTTCAACTACGCTATTTAACATCAAAATAAACAATATTGTACAATGTTTGGACGACAAAACTGATTGTTCATTGTATGTTGATGATTTTTGTATATGTTACCGTTCAAAAAATATAAAAACAATTGAACTAAAGTTACAACAAAATTTAAAAAGAATAGAAGAATGGACTGATAAAAATGGTTTTAAGTTCTCCAAGTCGAAAACGCAGTGTGTTCATTTTTGTAAACTACGGAAGAAACACGAACATCTTTCCCTGTTTTTATACGGATCACAAATTCCTGTTGTTGAAGAAGCCAAATTTCTTGGGGTCATATTTGATCAAAAGTTATCTTTTATTCCCCATATTAAATATCTTAAAGCGAAATGCTTAAAAGCTTTGAATCTTTTGAAAGTTTTAGCTCATACAAGTTGGGGAGCAGATCGGTATACTTTATTACATCTTTACCGGTCTTTAATAAGATCTAAATTAGATTATGGGTCTGTTGTTTATAGTTCTGCCAGAAAGTCCTATTTAAAATCCTTGGATACTATCCATCACCAAGGCCTTCGTCTGGCCATAGGAGCCTTCCGTACTTCTCCCGTATTAAGCCTTTATGTAGAAGCAGGTGAACCATCTTTAACCTCGCGCAGAGAGAAACTTTCTCTTCAGTATGCTATTAGACTTGCTGCAAATCCATCTAACCCGGCATCCAAAATTTCATTTCCACCTCAATTTGTAGATAAGTATGAAACTAAACCCACAGCAATCAAAACTTTTGGATTACGTATTTTACCACTGCTGGAAAATTCAGGTATCGACCTTAAAAATATTCAAAAACATGAAACCGCCGAAGTTCCATCTTGGTGTATTAAACAACCTTCTATTCTGTTCGACTTACATGATGGCAAAAAATCCGAATCAAATCCGATACTTCTCAAACAATACTTTCAGGTACTGCAGTCACGTTACGATGATTACCAGCAAGTCTATACTGATGGTTCCAAAGAAGGAGATAAAGTTGGTTGTGCGTATGTTTCTCAAGATACGTACCAAACCTTGCGCCTTCCAGATGGTTCATCTATTTTTACAGCTGAAGCCAAAGCAATAGACCTAGCTTTAGATTTTATCATTTCTTCATCATTTCAAAAAGCAATTATATTTTCTGATTCACTTTCTGTGCTTAAGGCTTTAGACCATTCATCATCTAAAAATCCTCAAATACAAAAACTGATCGAAAAACATCATGCAATTTCTAAAACGCACCAAATCTTGTTTTGTTGGCTTCCGAGCCATATTGGCATTGTCGGCAATGAGTTTGCTGACAAGAAAGCAAAGGAATCGCTCAATCTTGATCCGTCTGTTTTTAAAATTCCTTTTAATAATTTTAATCCATTAATCAACAGATACATCTTGTCGGAATGGCAAGGCGAATGGGACCGTGCAATTAATAACAAACTCCATGCCATTAAATCTGCCGTTGGAACAAAATGCTCTCCTCCACAGTTTTCCAGGAAAGAGGATGTAGTGTTAACACGACTGCGCATTGGCCATACTAGAGTTACTCATTCTTATATTTTAAATGGTGATGAACAGCCTTCCTGTGTAGGCTGTGATCAGCCATTCACTGTGAAACATATTTTAATTGAATGTGTAGACTTTTCACAGTCCCGTAACTTATTCTTCAAAGCTGACACTTTGCAACAATTGTTTCAAGATGTACCTTTTGAAAATATTATTTTATTCTTAAAAGAAATTGGAATTTTTCATAAGATTTAACTAAGATTTTTATACATATCACACTAACTTTTTTACTTTTAAATATCTTCATAATTCTCAATGCCGTTTACCATTAACCGGTTGACGCGTCGTTAAACACGAAATCATCATCATCATCATCATCTGATAAGATCTTGAATTTTTTTATATGATACCTGAACATTTTAGGCATGATATCCTTTCCGGTTAACAAAATCTCCTTCATTGTCTCTGGGCTGTATAATACGTATAAAGAAGACGTCAATGCATCTCAAAACATTAGGGAACCCTGTATCAAATAGAATAGTGGAGCGGGAAGTGTCAAGGATCGTGCACATCCGGATACAAGTATGACACTTGGCTGAAATACTTATTAGTATGAGTTGTTTGCAAAAAATTACCTAGCCAATCAAAAGTCGTCTAATTTTCAAGATGGCGGCCCTAAATTCAAAATGGCTGCCAAAATATATGATAATACACGGCATATGGTGTAATATTGTACAAAAGCATGGTTTGGCTTAGAAAATTAACCTTAATTTGTACAAAACAATAACAAAATTAATAAATTTTATTGATGATATTTGCATGACTATTTCAAATTAGGGTAAAATGGGGTAAAATGGGGGAAATTTGGGATGAAATTAGTTTTCTGCCTATACTCATCACAACAGTGTCACATTGTTTATTTAACTTGACTTGTATTAGGTATCTTGTGTGAAATACCTTTTATATGTAACAGATTTAAAGCATTAATCTTTGGATAAGTAAAAAGGGGGTGTCTGGGTAGTACCGGGTCCATATATTAGACGAGAATATGATTAAAACAAGTTGAATGGCTTCTTTGCCATAGAATTAAATAAAACGGCAAATATAAAAACACAGTACTCGCTTATCTTAGCACTACAATTCAGATCTAATCATTCCTTTGGATATATGTCATTTGCATTTTAAAATTATGTGAGGGAATGGAAAGATGAAAATGAGATAAAAGATATTTGCTTTATCATAATATAAAATCAATTTTACAAAATGGTATAATACAATCAAAAGACTTGCATTTTTAATACATTTTTTCTTATTATTTTGCCTTTTTTTTCTTGTTTTCCATTTCTATTTAAACATGCATACGGCTTCCTAGCAATCAGGTGTAACTTAGATAAATAGGGAAATTGGGGGGAATTGCTCTTTGTCCAAAACTTATACAAATAGGAAATTATACAAACAGACAATGATCACTGCATTTTTGTATGATATTTTAGCTGCAGCCATTCTTTGCAGCCATGATGATGATGATGATGATGATGATGATAGTACAGCACAAAATGTGACTGATAAAATTACATCTAATGTTACTATAACAAAGAGTTTTTGCAAAGTTAAAAAATACATGTATATGTTTAACATTCAAGTTCAAAATTGATAAGTCACTTAAAACAAAGTTAACATACTTATGTTTGATTGTTTTTTTCTCTTTCTTTCTTCTAGTTTCAAATTATTCAACTTGACATGTGCAGCTACATAGTGCAGTACAAGTTAGGCCGGATTTAAAACATTTACAGTTTCCGGAGCAGTTACTTTTCTTGCAACCACATTTAGCAAGCTCTTGACAGCAGGCAGCAACTGCTGGTATTGATGTCCAATGTGGTTGACAGTATTGGCCATCCTCTTTCCAGCCCCATTGTTTCGGGCTTGGAAGCACTGGCGCGCAAATAAGGGCCTGACCCCATACATGACCTGCTTGGTATATGGCTCTTTTTGCATGCTCTATCAGTGCTGACTCAGTTGGGGTATCATTTCATACGACTTCTGTCTGTGTGCAAATAAGTCCAGTCTTGCCTCATTTACTCTTTTCACTGCACTTGATCGATCATATAGAATGACAACAAACTGCTCAAGACTTAGTTTGTCGTCATCCGATATGGATTCTGGCACATTACCAAGTCGTCTCTTCTTCAAATACATTCCATGCTGGCCATGCAGATTTCTTACCTTTACTACGGAAGGCAGACACTGTGTCACAGCCAGTAAATGCATGAAAAAATGGGAGAGCTTTTGCCCTCGGTCCTAACGACAAGCGTATCTCATGTATTGGGATCCATCTAAAGCTTTGTCCTCTGCCAAAGGCAACCCAAAGGTTATCAACATTCAAGTCATTGAAAACAGCTACCCCAATCACAACCACATCTGTATCATTACTTTTGACTATGATACTCTTACACCCATCTCTGGCAGCGTCTTTTGCATGAAGGAAGAGCTGTGTGTCTGCTTCTTCGTGTGTACAAGGTGACAGTCCTTCCTTGTTGATGGCCATATTGCTAACAACGGTGTCACCTTTAGTTAATATGATTCTATTTTGTGATTCAGCCTTCTCTATGTGAGTTGCCAGAAACTCAAACAACTCTGTTTTGTTGTCATCTAGACGTAAAAAATTATTCCAGCCACCAGGTAGGCGGCTAGGTCCAACAACTTTACGGCTGATTCCTGCCCCCCTCTTATTCCTAGTTAATGCTTTCAGACTGCCTGGTTTATACACATCAAAAACTAAGTCAATTCTGTAGTATTGTCTAGAGTAGGTCTGGAGTGCTGGTACAACTACATCTGTGGCATATTCATCGAAAGTTCTTGCAAATCCAGGTGATCTCTCATTTACCATAGCTGCGCCGTCGATGATAATGGCATCAGCTTTCGGTTCAGTGACAGGCAGATTTATGTCAGTTTCTATAACCCTCATCAGATCTGCTTTTGTTCCGATATTCAAACTACCGTTTTGACTGAGGGAAGGCGGGGCAGTCTGATTTTCATGCATGAAAAATTCCTTCAGGTCACATTGCCGACTTTGACACGATATAAACAGTCTTGAAAATAGTTGGCAGTCATCTTTCATGCTTTGCAATTTGGACTTACTCGCGCTTACAGTTGGGACAGACTTTCGACTAAACAGGGGCAATTTGTTTCTTTTCAGTGGGTCATAGAATGAAGACTTACCCTCATACATTTCTCTGGTAAAACACTCATACTGTTCCATGCCGATGTCCAACAATTGCCTATGTGATTCTGATACATCATGCCCCATTATCTCTTTTGTATCTGAAACTATCAGATCCTTTGTGTCTTCCATGAATGGATTTCCCTGTTCTTCCATGACAATTGTCATTTGTCTTACATGTTTAGAAAGTTTCGTTGGATAGACCCTGTTTCTTCATGATGTCGAAAGTCTGCCTTAACATCACCATAATTCTCGTCGAATTGTTCTAGGATTCGACTTATCTCAGGACCGGCGACCATCCATCGTCTTAAAGCTGAAGGGTCCTCAGTTAGACCTATTGCCCCACCATCCCCTTTTATGATTTTGTTGTTCTGCTCATGGGCCTGGTCAATGGCAATAGCAGAGAACTTTATCTCTGTTTTGTGTATAGCAAAGTGTCCATTCTTAAACTCCTGTGCAATGCGTGGGTGCTTTGTTTCAATCTTGGCCATGTCTCTAAGATGGACCGACAGCCAACGAGCGTAGTTTGTGTGGTCCAGCGCAAAGAAATAAGGGGCAAGCTCTGACAGTGCCTCCCTATACAGCTCAAAATTGGTTTCTCTTATAGAGCGTATAAACACGAGAATCAATATTTTAATCGTTAATACCTGGCTCTGAAACTGTGGGTGGGTTCTTTCCTTTGCTATTCGCCAGTTTTCAAATTCCTCCAGGGCTGACTCTGTCGAAGAATTATCACTCTTATATTGGTCATATGCACGTTGAAGTAATTTATAAAGTGCACAAGCTGTCACCTGATAAGCAAACCTTGTTTTTGTTACACTGGATGAGTGAGAAACGATTCAGCTGTTCCAGAAGATGCAATCCCTGCCTCTGTCAAAGCTGCTGTCCACCCACTATCTTCCACTATTGCCGACGGTCTCGAAAGCAGAGTTTCTATATGAAACTCCCCTAAAATTAAAACAAGCTTGTCTTCCCCGAATGTTTCCGGCCACTGCCACTAAATTTGTTTAGCAATCGCAAACAAAGGTTGGTCTACAGTGACAACAGGAACTTGATCTTGGTTCAAGAATGTTGTTACCTCTTTTACTTTTTGTAGTGCATGTTTTATCATAGAAACCGAATGGGCTTGTTCTAGCAAAAGTGGCAATAGAGCGGATATACCAATACTGAAAGGCAAACTCCTGTTTTTTAAGCATGTTATGTAGACCATGTGATAGGTGTCTTATCAGCACAGGTTTCAGTAACGCTTACATGACTAAGCCACTGAAATCCCATACTTAAATGTTGGGTAGAGAAATCGGTCTCAAGGGAAGCAAGTTTTGGCTTTTTGGAGGAACTGGGGAAGTAGCTGTGAAATACGCTGGTCTTACATTCGTGTAAGACTCGGGAAGTGGAGGCACCTTCTTTGTGCTGGGCCTGTCCGCTTTATTGAGCATTTCACGTGGCTCACCTCGGTTGTCATAAGTTGGGTGTTGAAACAAAGAAATGCCTGTGCCATAAAAAGATGACTTTGCTGTTGTTGCAGAAGGGTTGTGGCGGGAATTCCCATTGGTATTTACCGGTAATTACCGTCCTGGGAAATACTCCAAATTTCAACAAAAGTGGGAAATACTGGAAAATAGTGGGAAATATGACTTTTGTTTAGTTATTTCATAGAAAAACATTATAATATTTGTGTAATTTAATTGAAATAATGAACAATTAGCTATTTTGCAATATGCCTCCCATACATATATGTCATAAGTCTGCTTTTACTCAACCAACACAAGCATAAATATAAAGTGATCTGTTGAGATGTAGGGTGCAAAGAGTTATTTAAAATGACTCATATGCTTAAGAAGATAAAATACTATAATAATCCCAATATTACGGACAGACATGCCTGGGCAAACAGTGCAAAACCAGATCAGAATCACATAGCTTCTTTAAGAGAGTTTGCCATTGGAACTACATGTTTCGTATGCAACACTAAACCACACAGTTCAATTTTTTTATTTAAGATTTTCAACAACTCTTTGGATGTTTGCATTTTAACCCTTTTGGTGCCAAATAGAATCTTCCTTTTTAGCAGGAGTCCATTTCAAAATTTAGGGGTGTCAGCTTGTGTTTTCATCCAAATTCATTTGGAAAATGACTGAACTTTTAAAAAGCAACCAGTGGAAACCCTGATCTGATGCCATGTTCTGATCTGGGCCTGCACTGTTTGCCAGGGTACCGTTTTGGGGTTTCTGGTACAAAATGGGTAAAGGATGTTAAGGATTACACTAGAAAAGGTTCGTTTGCAAGTAATCATACGCCTAATGCTTAAAGGTGTGATAATTTAATTGTTTGTTTTGAGACAGGTATTGAAAGAACACAGTTAATTTAAGCATAAAAGGTTTCTTAAATTATCTACAGATCTATACTCACTTAAGTATTAAAATTACATGTATTTACAAGTCGAAGGAAATAGCTGAAAGTTAAAAACTAATATATTAGAATCACATTTGAAAAGAAATTAAATACATTCTATGTGCAGGCAAGGGACTATAGATCTTGCAAGTTATTCAATGTAAAAAGGGCTGGAAAATCCTTTAAAAAAATCACTTGTCCTACATGAATAAGTATGTGTAAACTTTGGTAACTATTGCAAGGACTATTACAAATTTTTAACTTGTCCTTCATTTTTTTGTCATTGCAAGCAGACAAGTGGAACTTTCAAGCCCTACAAGAACTTGAAATAAATTTTGCTTTCAAATAGCTAGGTATTTGGGGTATATTAACCAGTCTCAAATGGTACCACCTATGTAAATATTAATTTCCCAGTATTTCCCGGGAATTCCCTGTATTTCCCGGGAATTCCCTGTATTTCCGCCGTCCAGGGAAATATGAGTATTTCCCGCTTTTTTGCCAACCTTGATTTGAAACGTGCAATGCACCAGTAAGCTCACTTGCTTTTGACACAGCTGGCCCTACGTCATCTTTGAAGATAAGAAAAACATCCCGTCCTTTTTTACTTGCTTGTAATTCTGGCAAACGATCAAGAAGCTCATCTTTCAACCGTGTCGAGTGGATGGCCATATGGCCATTTTGTGGGAAAGTAACTGTCCTTATGGCCTTCCTTTGTTTAGGTTTCCATTATGGTCTGGTTGCTTAATGTTTGTATTTCTTTCCCTTTGGTGTCTTTTATGGGTGGAGTAAGTTAATTGTATCAATTCCAGATCTTTGTTTTACTTCAACTTTGATGTTGTGAAGCCTAGCTAATTAAGCCTCTTTGTCTTTAAATCATTCAAATCTGCTAACCTGAAAAAAACTCACATCTTGACGGCTTCTCTTATATTCTATGATATATGTAACAAGCTCAGCAAATGCTGGGCTATATGCTTGGCTTTCCTGGTCATCTTGTTCTTTCTCTCTTTGTTGTCTCAGGAAAGCACGCTCTCTATTATAAACAGCTGTATGGCAATTGAGATGATATTTCGCCTCTTGAGCAACAAGATCACCAGCACTCAATTTTGCAATAAGTTTCTCGTCTTCTAATTGCTCAGCACATTTGTTAAGTTTTTCATATAAATTCTTTGTCATTGCATTTCTGTCTGCTTCAATAACATCTATTTCACAGAAGAAGCAAATTACCTTTATGTCATGTACTTTATCAACAGTACGACGTGTAAATTTACTGGGCCCTGCTTCTGTTTCATCAGTGTTTTGAGATCTGCCTCGTTTCTCGACGACGCGATCAAGCTCACTGTTGCTAAACAGTAGTCTACAGCTGTGATGATTTTTAGCATTGTTCTGTCCTAGAGTATTTTCTATTCCTGAGCCATCATCTAATCAATTTATATCTATTGGTAAGGGTAGAGCATTCAGCTCATTGAACAGTGGGAGATTAGTTGCTATCTTCATATAATCAGATTCCCCTTTATCACGCGATGTTGATGATGGTATTAAGTTCTCATTTTCATCTTTCTGGCATAAGCAACATTTACCCCAATCTGTCTGCCAGTTTGTAGCTGATGTTGTTGGCAACTGACTGTCGTCAAACATTGTGACTGGTTGTTAAGGTTACCTGTAATACCTCCAATATTTGTTAAGACTCTTACAGGCCGAGGGACTATCCTTTTACCACCTGACTGAATATCTTAAGTTTGCACTTTAGAGTATGGGATTCAACTAAGTTCAAAATGATTATTTCTACACCTAGTCCGATCGTTCATCCAATGGAATTACCTCCCGTGCGATCTGTACACCCTTCGGAAAAGCATGATCCCGTTTTCCTTGGCTCGGCTCTCCCGCGCTGGCTAATCCTGTCAATTCAGGTGCGGCTGCTTGAATTGATGGGGCGATTCAAACAGCATTCTGGTTACTGCAAGTACTGATTATGTGATGGTTTGTTTTGATTTCTTTTTGTGCATTTTCCGAAAACTCCCAGCAGACACAGAGCTCTGTTTGACGTTTAACTTATGTTGGATCAACGTTATTTTCATGCAGGATTTGATTGTTATATGTCCACTTGGAGCATGAATAGAGATTATAAGTGTTCAGTGTTCAAAGAATGTAAATCAATGTGGTGATCAACTATGCTGTTCTGTTTCCTAAAGTTATCAAAGCAGTAAGTATTGTAAGTACTGTGCGGCTAGTGTTTTAAAGGCAGAGTGTTTATGGTTCTGAAAGTGGAACACATTCTTAACTGTTCAGTTTTGAAACAGCAGCAATATTGATTATAATATTCTTCTTTTTCAGTTCAAAATTATTCTGTTGATAAAAGACTATGTTAGCATCTTTAAATAATGATAAAAACTGTTTCGAGTTTAAGTATTGTGCTGCAAAAAAGCAAGTAAATACGGTATTTGTTGCACAAAAGCAGTTTCACAGCTTCCATTGGACCCCATGCTGAGTTTCACAGCAGTGGCTTAAACAATGTGCCTTGGTAGTGCAAAAAAAAAAATACACATTTTCAAACTAAAGGTAAAATATCGGTATTTATTTGTTAAATAACGATCAATTTGGTAGCCATCTTGAAATTCAAGGTAGCCATCTTGAAAATGAAATAATTTCACTTGGCTAGGTTGATTTTTTTACTGCAAAAGGTTTGAAGAACAAATGCTGAAAGTCTCAAACTTGCATCCGGAAGTGCACAATCGTTGTAGAAACCAAGCACTTCCCGCTCCACTAGAAAATGACAAAACAAGAGGGCCATGATGGCCCTGGATCGCTCACCCGATCCATAGAGTAACAAGTGATCCCCGGGGAGGGCCATTATTGACCCCAGGGTTACAATGTGCATAATGTTGAAGAAGGTCTAAAAAGGTGAAGCTTCATACCAAATATCAACAAAGGCTATAATTTGAACAATCTTGGCAAAGGTCCACTAGATGAAGCTACACACCAAATATCAAAGACCTTGGCCTTGCGGTTTCAGAGAAGATAAATTTTTTTTAAAGATTTTCCCTATATAAGCCTATGTAACTAAAAGGGCCCGGGGCAGGGGCATTTTTGGCCCCAGCTATGTAAAAGCAAATGACCCTGGGGCTGGGGCATTTTTGGCCACAGGGCTATAATTTAAACTATCTTGATAGAGGTCCACTAGATGAAGCTTCACACCAAATATCAAAGACCTGGCCTTGCTGTTTCAGAGAAGAAGATTTTCAAAGATTATCTCTACATAAGTCAATGTAACCAAAGGGCCACGAGGCCGGGGCATTTTTGGACTTAGGGCTATAATTTGAACAATCTTGGTAGAGGTCCACTAGCTGAAGCTTCATACCAAATATCAAAGACCTAAGCCTTGTGGTTTCAGAGAAGAAGATTTTTAAAGATTTTCCCTATATAAGCCTATGTAAAACAAAAGGGCCCTGGTGCGGAGGCATTTTTGGCCCCAGCACTATAATTTGAACAATCTTGGTAGGGGTCCACTAGATGAAGCTTCATACCAAATATCAAAGACCTGGGCCTTGCGGTTTCAGAGAAGAAGATTTTTAAAGATTTTCCCTATATAAGCCTATGTAAAACAAAAGGGCCCTGGTGCGGAGGCATTTTTGGCCCCAGCACTATAATTTGAACAATCTTGGTAGGGGTCCACTAGATGAAGCTTCATACCAAATATCAAAGACCTGGGCCTTGCTGTTTCAGAGAAGAAGATTTTTCAAGATTTTCCCTATATAAGCCCATGTAAAACCAAAGGGTCCCCCGTGCGGGGGCATTTTTAGCTCTAGCACTATAATTTGAACAATCTTGGTAGGGTCCCTCAGATAAAGCGTCATACCAAATATCAAAGACCTTGGCCTTGCGGTTTCAGAGAAGAAGATTTTTAAAAATTTTCCCTATATAAGCCCATGTAAAACCAAAGGGCCCCCGTGCGGGGGCATTTTTGGCCCCAGCACTAAAATTTGAACAATCTTGTGGTTTAGGAGGAGATGTCGTTTGAAGAAAAGTTTACGGACGGATGCTCGCACGCACGGACGCACGACGGACAAAAAGTGATCCCAAAAGCTCACCTTGTCACTACGTGACAGGTGAGCTAACAAGTAGGTGAATCGATGGTGGTCTATATATAGGTATAGGTGGTTTTTCAATTTTTTTTTGTTTATAAGTCTATGTAAAACCAAAGGGCCCCGGAACTGGGGCATTTTTGGCCCCAGGGCTATAATTTGAACAATCATGATAGAGGTCCACAAGATTAAGCTTCATTCCAAATATCAAAGACAGAGGCCTTGCAGTTTCAGAGAAGAAGACCCGATATAAGACTATGTAAAACCAAAGGGCCCCGGGGCAGGGGCATTTTTGGCCCCAGCATTATAATTTGAAGAATCTTGGTAGGGGTCCACTAGATGAAGCTTCATACTAAATAGCAAAGACCTGGGCCTTGCAGTTTCAGAGAAGAAGATTTTTAAAGATTTTCCCTATATAAGCCCATGTAAAACCAAAGGGTCCCAGGGCAGGGGCATTTTTGGCCCCAGCACTATAATTTGAACAATCTTGGTAGGGGTCCACTAGATGAAGCTTCATACCAAATATCAAAGACCTGGGCATCGCGGTTTCAGAGAAGAAGATTTTTAAAGATTTCCATATATAAGCCAATGTAACACCAAAGGGTCCCGAGCCGGGAGCATTTTTTGCCCCAGCACTATAATTTGAACAATCTTAGTAGGGGTCCACTGGATGATGCTTCATACCAAATATCAAAGACCTGGGCCTTGGGTTTCACAGAAGAAGATTTTTAAAGATTTTCCCTATATATGCCCATGCAAAACCAAAGGGCCCGAGGCGGGGGCATTTTTTTGCCCCAGCACTATAATTTGAACAATCTTGGTAGAGGTCCACTAGATGAAGCTTCATACCAAATATCAAAGACCTGGGCCTTGGGGTTTCAGAGAAGAAGATTTTTAAAGATTTTCCCTGTATAAGCCCATGTAAAACCAAAGGGCCCCGAGGCGAGGCATTTGTTGCCCCAGCACTATAATTTGAACAATCTTGTTAGGGGTCCACTAGATGAAGCTTCATACTAAATAGCAAAGACCTGGGCCTTGCAGTTTCAGAGAAGATTTTTTAAGATTTTCCCTATATAAGCCCATGTAAAACCAAAGGGCCCCGGGGCAGGGGCATTTTTGGCCCCAGCACTATAATTTGAACAATCTTGGTAGGGCTCCACTAGATGAAGCTTCATACCAAATATCAAAGACCTGGGCATCCCGGTTTCAGAGAAGAAGATTTTTAAAGATTTTCCCTATATAAGCCCATGTAACACAAAAGGGCCCCGGGGCGGGAGCATTTTTTGCCCCAGCACTATAATTTGAACAATCTTAGTAGGGGTCCACTAGATGATGCTTCATACCAAATATCAAAGACCTGGGCCTTGGGGTTTCCGAGAAGAAGATTTTTAAAGATTTTCCCTATATAAGCCCATGTAAAACCGAAGGGCCTGGAGGCGGGGGCATTTGTTACCCCAGCACTATAATTTGAACAATCTTGGTAGAAGCCACTAGATGATGCTTCATACCAAATATCAAAGACCTGGGCCTTGGGGTTCAGAAAAGAAGATTTTTAAAGATTTTCCCTATATAAGCCCATGTAAAACCAAAGGGCCCCGGGGCGGGGGCATTTTTGGCCCCAGCACTATAATTTGAACAATCTTGGTAGGGGTCCACCAGCTGAAGCTTCATACCAAATATCAAAGACCTGGGCCTTGCGGTTTCAGAGAAGAAGATTTTTTAAGTTTTCGGTGAAAAAAATCTATTTTTGGCTCCTGTGACCTTGATGTGCAACAGACCAGAACCATTTGAACAACTTTGAAAGGGGTCCACCTAAGGATCATTCCTGTGAAGTTTGGTCAAAATCCTATCAGTGATTTAAGAGATGTCGTTTGAAGAAATTGTTTACGCACAGATGACAGACCAAAAGTGATCCTAATATAAAACACAAGAGGGCCCAGAGGGCCCTGGTTCGCTCACCTGTTCCAATGTATAACAAGTGGGCCCCGGGCAGGGTCAATTTTGGCCCCAGGGCTATAATTTGAACAATCTTGGTAGAGGTCCACAAGATGAAGCTTCATATCGAATATGAAAGACCTGGGCTTTCTGGTTTCAGAGAAGAAGATTTTAAAGGTTTACCCTGCATATAGAAGTCTATGTAAAACAAGATTTTCCCTATATAAGTCTATGTTAAACCAAAGGGCTCCGGAGCAGGGGCATTTTGGGCCCCAGGGCTATAATTTGAACAATCTTGGTAGAGGTCCACTAGCTGAAGCTTACTAACAAATATCAAAGACCTAAGCCTTGTGTTTCAGAGAAGATGATTTTTAAAGATTTTCCCTATATAAGTCTATGTAAAACCAAAGGGCCATATGGCGGAGGCATTTTTGGTCTCAGGGCTATAATTTGAACAATCTTTATAGAGGTCCACTAGCTGAAGCTTCATAACAAATATCGAAGACCTAAGCCTTGTGGTTTCAAAGAAGAAGATTTTTCAAGATTTTCCCTATATACGTCTATGTAAAACCAAAGGGCCCCGGAGCGGGGGCATTTTTGGCCCCAGGGCTATAATTTGAACAATCTTGGTAGAGGTCCACAAGATGAAGCTTCATACCAAATATCGAACACCTGGGCCTTGCAGTTTCAGAGAAGAAGATTTTCCCTATATAAGCCTATGTAAAACAAAAGGGCCCTGGTGCGGGGGCATTTTTAGCCCCAGCACTATAATTTGAATAATCTTGGTAGGGGTCCACTAGATGAAGCTTCAAACCAAATATCAAAGACCTGGGCCTTGCAGTTTCAGAGAAGAAGATTTTTCAAGATTTTCCCTATATAAGCCCATGTAAAACCAAAGGGCCCCCGTGTGGGGGGCATTTTTAGCTCTAGCACTATAATTTGAACAATCTTGGTAGGGGTCCACTAGATGAAGCTTCATACCAAATATCAAAGACCTGGGCCTTGCGGTTTCAGAGAAGAAGATTTTTAAAGATTTTCCCTATATAAGCCTATGTAAAACAAAAGGGCCCTGGTGCGGAGGCATTTTTGGCCCCAGCACTATAATTTGAACAATCTTGGTAGGGGTCCACTAGATGAAGCTTCATACCAAATATCAAAGACCTGGGCCTTGCTGTTTCAGAGAAGAAGATTTTTCAAGATTTTCCCTATATAAGCCCATGTAAAACCAAAGGGTCCCCCGTGCGGGGGCATTTTTAGCTCTAGCACTATAATTTGAACAATCTTGGTAGGGTCCCTCAGATAAAGCGTCATACCAAATATCAAAGACCTTGGCCTTGCGGTTTCAGAGAAGAAGATTTTTAAAAATTTTCCCTATATAAGCCCATGTAAAACCAAAGGGCCCCCGTGCGGGGGCATTTTTGGCCCCAGCACTAAAATTTGAACAATCTTGTGGTTTAGGAGGAGATGTCGTTTGAAGAAAAGTTTACGGACGGATGCTCGCACGCACGGACGCACGACGGACAAAAAGTGATCCCAAAAGCTCACCTTGTCACTACGTGACAGGTGAGCTAACAAGTAGGTGAATCGATGGTGGTCTATATATAGGTATAGGTGGTTTTTCAATTTTTTTTTGTTTATAAGTCTATGTAAAACCAAAGGGCCCCGGAACTGGGGCATTTTTGGCCCCAGGGCTATAATTTGAACAATCATGATAGAGGTCCACAAGATTAAGCTTCATTCCAAATATCAAACACAGAGGCCTTGCAGTTTCAGAGAAGAAGACCCGATATAAGACTATGTAAAACCAAAGGGCCCCGGGGCAGGGGCATTTTTGGCCCCAGCATTATAATTTGAAGAATCTTGGTAGGGGTCCACTAGATGAAGCTTCATACTAAATAGCAAAGACCTGGGCCTTGCAGTTTCAGAGAAGAAGATTTTTAAAGATTTTCCCTATATAAGCCCATGTAAAACCAAAGGGTCCCAGGGCAGGGGCATTTTTGGCCCCAGCACTATAATTTGAACAATCTTGGTAGGGGTCCACTAGATGAAGCTTCATACCAAATATCAAAGACCTGGGCATCGCGGTTTCAGAGAAGACGATTTTTAAAGATTTCCATATATAAGCCAATGTAACACCAAAGGGTCCCGAGCCGGGAGCATTTTTTGCCCCAGCACTATAATTTGAACAATCTTAGTAGGGGTCCACTGGATGATGCTTCATACCAAATATCAAAGACCTGGGCCTTGGGTTTCACAGAAGAAGATTTTTAAAGATTTTCCCTATATATGCCCATGCAAAACCAAAGGGCCCGAGGCGGGGGCATTTTTTTGCCCCAGCACTATAATTTGAACAATCTTGGTAGAGGTCCACTAGATGAAGCTTCATACCAAATATCAAAGACCTGGGCCTTGTGGTTTCAGAGAAGAAGATTTTTAAAGATTTTCCCTGTATAAGCCCATGTAAAACCAAAGGGCCCCGAGGCGAGGCATTTGTTGCCCCAGCACTATAATTTGAACAATCTTGTTAGGGGTCCACTAGATGAAGCTTCATACTAAATAGCAAAGACCTGGGCCTTGCAGTTTCAGAGAAGATTTTTTAAGATTTTCCCTATATAAGCCCATGTAAAACCAAAGGGCCCCGGGGCAGGGGCATTTTTGGCCCCAGCACTATAATTTGAACAATCTTGGTAGGGCTCCACTAGATGAAGCTTCATACCAAATATCAAAGACCTGGGCATCCCGGTTTCAGAGAAGAAGATTTTTAAAGATTTTCCCTATATAAGCCCATGTAACACAAAAGGGCCCCGGGGCGGGAGCATTTTTTGCCCCAGCACTATAATTTGAACAATCTTAGTAGGGGTCCACTAGATGATGCTTCATACCAAATATCAAAGACCTGGGCCTTGGGGTTTCCGAGAAGAAGATTTTTAAAGATTTTCCCTATATAAGCCCATGTAAAACCGAAGGGCCTGGAGGCGGGGGCATTTGTTACCCCAGCACTATAATTTGAACAATCTTGGTAGAAGCCACTAGATGATGCTTCATACCAAATATCAAAGACCTGGGCCTTGGGGTTCAGAAAAGAAGATTTTTAAAGATTTTCCCTATATAAGCCCATGTAAAACCAAAGGGCCCCGGGGCGGGGGCATTTTTGGCCCCAGCACTATAATTTGAACAATCTTGGTAGGGGTCCACCAGCTGAAGCTTCATACCAAATATCAAAGACCTGGGCCTTGCGGTTTCAGAGAAGAAGATTTTTTAAGTTTTCGGTGAAAAAAATCTATTTTTGGCTCCTGTGACCTTGATGTGCAACAGACCAGAACCATTTGAACAACTTTGAAAGGGGTCCACCTAAGGATCATTCCTGTGAAGTTTGGTCAAAATCCTATCAGTGATTTAAGAGGAGATGTCGTTTGAAGAAATTGTTTACGCACAGATGACAGACCAAAAGTGATCCTAATATAAAACACAAGAGGGCCCAGAGGGCCCTGGTTCGCTCACCTGTTCCAATGTATAACAAGTGGGCCCCGGGCAGGGTCAATTTTGGCCCCAGGGCTATAATTTGAACAATCTTGGTAGAGGTCCACAAGATGAAGCTTCATATCGAATATGAAAGACCTGGGCTTTCTGGTTTCAGAGAAGAAGATTTTAAAGGTTTACCCTGCATATAGAAGTCTATGTAAAACAAGATTTTCCCTATATAAGTCTATGTTAAACCAAAGGGCTCCGGAGCAGGGGCATTTTGGGCCCCAGGGCTATAATTTGAACAATCTTGGTAGAGGTCCACTAGCTGAAGCTTACTAACAAATATCAAAGACCTAAGCCTTGTGTTTCAGAGAAGATGATTTTTAAAGATTTTCCCTATATAAGTCTATGTAAAACCAAAGGGCCACATGGCGGAGGCATTTTTGGTCTCAGGGCTATAATTTGAACAATCTTTATAGAGGTCCACTAGCTGAAGCTTCATAACAAATATCGAAGACCTAAGCCTTGTGGTTTCAAAGAAGAAGATTTTTCAAGATTTTCCCTATATACGTCTATGTAAAACCAAAGGGCCCCGGAGCGGGGGCATTTTTGGCCCCAGGGCTATAATTTGAACAATCTTGGTAGAGGTCCACAAGATGAAGCTTCATACCAAATATCGAACACCTGGGCCTTGCAGTTTCAGAGAAGAAGATTTTCCCTATATAAGCCTATGTAAAACAAAAGGGCCCTGGTGCGGGGGCATTTTTAGCCCCAGCACTATAATTTGAATAATCTTGGTAGGGGTCCACTAGATGAAGCTTCAAACCAAATATCAAAGACCTGGGCCTTGCAGTTTCAGAGAAGAAGATTTTTCAAGATTTTCCCTATATAAGCCCATGTAAAACCAAAGGGCCCCCGTGTGGGGGGCATTTTTAGCTCTAGCACTATAATTTGAACAATCTTGGTAGGGGTCCACTAGATGAAGCTTCATACCAAATATCAAAGACCTGGGCCTTGCGGTTTCAGAGAAGAAGATTTTTAAAGATTTTCCCTATATAAGCCTATGTAAAACAAAAGGGCCCTGGTGCGGAGGCATTTTTGGCCCCAGCACTATAATTTGAACAATCTTGGTAGGGGTCCACTAGATGAAGCTTCATACCAAATATCAAAGACCTGGGCCTTGCTGTTTCAGAGAAGAAGATTTTTCAAGATTTTCCCTATATAAGCCCATGTAAAACCAAAGGGTCCCCCGTGCGGGGGCATTTTTAGCTCTAGCACTATAATTTGAACAATCTTGGTAGGGGTCCCTCAGATAAAGCGTCATACCAAATATCAAAGACCTTGGCCTTGCGGTTTCAGAGAAGAAGATTTTTAAAAATTTTCCCTATATAAGCCCATGTAAAACCAAAGGGCCCCCGTGCGGGGGCATTTTTGGCCCCAGCACTATAATTTGAACAATCTTGTGGTTTAGGAGGAGATGTCGTTTGAAGAAAAGTTTACGGACGGATGCACGCACGCACGGACGCACGACGGACAAAAAGTGATCCCAAAAGCTCACCTTGTCACTACGTGACAGGTGAGCTAACAAGTAGGTGAATCGATGGTGGTCTATATATAGGTACTGTAGCTCAACGTTAGACTGTATGAGAACACACACACACACACACACACACACACACACACACACACACACACACACACACACACACACACTAAAATGGAATATGAAAACGTCGATTGGTCGAACACTTTGGCGTGAATTTTCAAAATTTGTGACTTTGATATTGTGCCAATGGGCATAGACGGGGTATTGGTAAAAACTTTTTGACCATAACATATCAGTAGTGGATGAAAACCACTTTTGTTTTGTCATTCACAGTCCCATCCCTGTTCTCAAAAATGGTGAAAGGGCCCTTTTGTGAGACCGGATGCTTTGTTTATATTGGAGTTTAACGGCCCATTCAACACTATTTTAGGTCATTTTGACAGTTGTCCTGGCCAGGATTGTACGTTAATGATTAACCAGTACAGTGCAAGTTCTTTTGACAGAAACTGACAACTGCCCTTCTTGAATCAGCGGAAGGGGGAGACAATGGCCGTAGAAAAAGATGCAATTAAAAAAATTTGCCAGCCCCGACAGGTATCGGACCCGCGTCATCCTGATTAACAGTTGGACGCGCATCCGACTGAGATATCGTGGGCCTGCGAGACCGTATGCGTAACAGCAGTTACGGTGCTTAATGAAATTTCTTGCACACCAGACAAGGAAATCCGTGATTTTACCCTGGGATAGAAATTTGTGTTCTGACCGTGGTGTTCCGACCCAAAATCGAATATAATCGCGTGTTTGACAAATGCACTGGCTGAATACGACCTCATATGTGCCGTAGTTAAGGTTGACGTCATTCACGTTACGTGACGTCTCTAAACATTCCTGTTGTGTCATCACAATATGGCGGATGTCGGTAACCGAAGTGACTGCAGCATTACAATCGGAGCTAAGAAATGGAAGGTGTGCAAGAAAAAGAATCCTATATGGGTGTGAGGGGTGGATGGAAAAATCCGTCACTTGGGATCACTGTCCGGCATCACTGTCCGGCATCACTCGGCAAGCCTCGTGATGCCGGACAGTGACCCTTGGGACGGATTTTTCAATCCACCTCTCACGCCCATATAAGATTCTTATATTACGCCTAGCAAAATGGGTGGAAAAGGGTAAGTTTTTTCAGAGTTTCAGCTACTGAAATGCCAATGTGACGAAAATAGGATATCCTAATAGAGATGGATTTTGTTTGTGTGTTTGATTTGATGTTTAACGTTCCCGTCAACACTATATAGATCATTTTGGAGACGTTGCTTCCAATTTTCTGGGACTTTTACCCGACATTGAGATGAAATGTCAATCCAAGTCCTGTCGCCCAATGAAACAAATAGGGTTTATAAGCATGGACGGTCCGACTTGCGCCGCTTTGCCTGGGCAGGCTTAGATCCTCTAAGCGGTTTACCAATAATTGTGTGTGGTCGGATTCAGCTCTGCGTGGAAGCATCATGCAGCCCATTTATTTCTTCAAGCCCCGATGGGCGGGGGCCGTAATAGAGATGGAATATTTGTCTATTATAATCTATAGTCGTATTTATTATTATTAAACCCTCGAGGGAACACAGACACTGTAAGTGATATTCATTACAGATATGCGTGAGATAGCACAGGAAGGAATCATGTAATGTATGAAAGAGGGATCAGGAGATTACTTTCCATGCGCACTGGGACATCAAATTAACGTCCTGATACTAAGCGCACTTTATGATGTTCATTTATAAAAAAAATATGTCAAAGGAGAGTGTTCGGACACCGAAATTTTATTACTGCTGCAGGGGATTGAACAGGCGGACTCAAGCATCATGGGCATGTGCATTGACCGCAGAGCGCTGTGATGCAGTGGTAAAGCATCTGAGTCGGGATCGAGAGGTAACGGGTTCGATCCGCACAAGCATATAGTATTATTTCATTCAGCACGAGTCTTTTTTGCTTGTTGCTGGTTTCTACCCAGTAAGTAAAAACCCACATGGACATTATCTTCTATAAATAGGGTCGATTATTATTATTTAGTTATATTTACATTTCCATTGTAAAGTCTAATGTAAACCTATAGAAAACAATTGCGTTCATATTTCCACGAAAGCATCGAATCACATGATTTTCAATGACGTTAAGTGACGTCATTCTAAACCATTGTTCTCTACGGGCGTTGAATGACGTCAACGCTGCTCCGCTCTTTGTAGATAAAAAAGCGTGTAAATGTTTTTCAGCTTTAATAAATTAATAAATTATTAACGGCTAAACTCCTTAATCAGGGTTATCGGTACCATAAACTACGCAAAGCCTTTTCAAAATTTTATAGACGCCATTCTGATTTAATTTCAAAATTCAATATTGGACTTAAATCTCTTCTGCAACAAGGTCTATCGGAACCCGAATTTTATGGTGACTTAGTACATGTATATAAATTCAGAAAAATATATAACCGCAATGACTTCAGCACCCAATTTCGTAAAATCATTCTTCGATATAAAAAGATTGGGTACAACATGGATATTATACGACAGACTGCATGCATGGTAGTTAACCCAATCACGGTTGGCAACTTTGCTTCCCTCTTTAATTGCACGCCGGTGGGTCAGGCCTCAGATTCTATGACGGCTCCAACGTAAAGGCTTATTGAAAATTAGAGAGATAATGTTGGTTGATGCCTGATGCTCTGTCTCTGGTCGGGCTCATCGGAGTCTAACTGTTGGTTTTCTTTTGCTCCAGCATTTCAGCGGTTTCTTGCTGTCGAGTCCTCACCGTTGTCTCACCTCTGTGGTTCTTTGATTTTTGTGTTCACGGAAATGTTGCACTGATGAGTTAGGAGGCCTTCATGCGGACTGAACCAATTATTTGTCTAAATCGCGACGCAAGTAATGGCGAGGATTGTGGCCCCGCCCCGGGGGCCTTTGGTTTTACATAGGGCGAGGATTGTGGCCACGTAAAATCGATTTAAGCCCCCCAGTGGAAATCTTCCATTGACCGTTCCAAGGCGGCTCTTCTGTGGCGATTTATTTATGTTGTTGTTTGTTACTTGCTGTGTGTATCACTTGTGTCTTTTGGTTTTGGATGGCCATATGGCCATTTTGTGGGAAAGTAACTGTCCTTATGGCCTTCCTTTGTTTAGGTTTCCATTATGGTCTGGTCGCTTAATGTTTGTATTTCTTTCCCTTTGGTGTCTTTTATGGGTGGAGTAAGTTAATTGTATCAATTCCTGATCTTTGTTTTACTTCTACTTTAAAAATTTGCCCGACAAGCATTTCTTCGCACAAAACTTAATTTTTCTGCGTTTCGTGAAAGTATGAACAACAGTGGGTCGCTAGCAAAGTTTACATGAACCCCGTATCAGCATTGCTGCTTACTTTATAGCGTCTTAGAAGCAGCCATGGTGTAATGGTAAAGATACTCGATTCGCAAAACAGGGGCCGAGGGATTGATTCCGGGCTTTTTTCAGACTTATAACCGTGTTTCAGTCTTCATATGACCTAAGTTGTTGGTACATCACACACACACATCCAGCCTTGAACAGCATATTCTTGAACGGGACTCCGTGGCTAAGTAGATAAGAGCGCCAACTCTTAACCATTAGGTTTCTCTCCAATGTGGTTCGAGCCTCGCTCGTGTCACATGTGAAACGCAAAGTTCACCAAAGGAATGTATGATTGTTTTTCCTCGTACTCCGGTTTTCACACACATATCATAAATGATCAGTCCAAATAAGTTAATAAATCTTCAAAGCGCCGTAAAACCAAAATGAGATATAAAACAAACAAACAAAAAAACAAAACAAAACAAAAAAAACATATCAACTACATTGTATTCCTTTGCGTAGATTGTTTGTAAATCAAACAAACTTATTAAAACATCTCTATCATTGCTGATATCCAAGTGGCCATCATTGGTTTTTCTAGGAAATCTGGATAAAAGTTATTTAAATAAAGATTTAGTTAGTTTTTTAGCTCACCTGTCACGTAGTGACGAGGTGAGCTTTTGGGATCACTTTTTGTCCGTCGTGCGTGTGTGCATACACTTTTTCTTCAAATGACATCTCCGCCTAAACCACTGATCTGACTTTGACCAAACTTCACAGGAATGATCCTTAGGTGGTCCCTTTCAAAGTTGTTCAAATGGTTCCGGTCCATTGCACATCTAGGTCACAGGAGCTAAAAAGATTTTTAAAACGAAAACTTTAAAAATCTTCTTCTCTGAAACTGCAAGGCCCTGGTCTTCGATATTTGGTATGAAGCTTCATCTAGTGGACCGCTACTAAGATTGTTCAAATTATAGCCTTGGGGCCCGCCCCTGGGGCTTTGGTTTTACACAGGCTTATTTTTTATTTTTATTTGCCTTCACTGCAGCTGGTGTTGTGCCGTGTGGTGGCCGTAAAACGTCTCCCCGTACATCAACCATAGTGCAGTTTATATTTTACTTTTGGTCCTTTGAGATCAGCGTGAATATTCTGAGAAATCAGAAATAAATTATTGGTTTAGACTCATTCTAAACAGGTTTTTAACTATTTGGGCCCCATTTTGATTTATATAAGTCTTTGTATCGACTGCCTAATCGAAAATCGCAAAATTGCAGTATGTTTCCTCTGGCTTTCTTTGCCGGATCATTACAGGGTCACTGATGAGGCTTTATTAGCCGAAACTACGTAGTATGATCCATCTTCTTTCTTATGAATGTTTTCATTGCTCTTAAAGGAACTCATTTTTTATTTTTATTTGCCTTCACTGCAGCTGGTGTTGTGCCGTGTGGCGGCCGTAAAACGTCTTCCCGTACATCAACCATAGTGCAGTTTATATTTTACTTTTGGTCCTTTGAGATCAGCGTGAATATTCTGAGAAATCAGAAATAAATTATTGGTTTAGACTCATTCTAAACAGGTTTTTAACTATTTGGGCCCCATTTTGATTTATCTAAGTCTTTGTATCGACTGCCTAATCGAAATTCGCAAAATTGCAGTATGTTTCCTCTGGCTTTCTTTGCCGGATCATTACAGGGTCACTGATGAGGCTTTATTAGCCGAAACTACGTAGTATGATCCATCTTCTTTCTTATGAATGTTTTCATTGCTCTTAAAGGAACTCATTTTTTATTTTTATTTGCCTTCACTGCAGCTGGTGTTGTGCCGTGTGGCGGCCGTAAAACGTCTTCCCGTACATCAACCATAGTGCAGTTTATATTTTACTTTTGGTCCTTTGAGATCAGCGTGAATATTCTGAGAAATCAGAAATAAATTATTGGTTTAGACTCATTCTAAACAGGTTTTTAACTATTTGGGCCCCATTTTGATTTATCTAAGTCTTTGTATCGACTGCCTAATCGAAATTCGCAAAATTGCAGTATGTTTCCTCTGGCTTTCTTTGCCGGATCATTACAGGGTCACTGATGAGGCTTTATTAGCCGAAACTACGTAGTATGATCCATCTTCTTTCTTATGAATGTTTTCATTGCTCTTAAAGGAACTCATTTTTGATTTTTAATTATATAGGGTAAATCATTAAAAAATCTTCTTCTCTGAAACCACAAGACCCAGGTAATTAATATTTGCTGTGAAGCTTTACCTGGTGGACCTCTACTAAAATTGTTCAAATTATAGCCTTGGGGCCAAAAATGCCCCCGCCCCAGGGGCGTTTGGTTTTACATAGCCTTATACAGGGAAAATCTTTAAAAATCTTCTTCTCTGAAACCGCAAGGCCCAGATCTTTGATATTTGGTGTGAAGCTTCATCTAGTGGACCTCTACCAAGATTGTTCAAGTTACAGCCCTGGGGGCCAAAATGCCCCCGCCCCGGGGGCCTATGGTTTTACATAGGCTTATATAGGGAATATCATTAAAAAATCTTCTCTGAAACCACATGGCCCAGGTCTTTAATATTTGGTGTGAAGCTTTACCTGGTGGACCTCTACTAAGATTGTTCAAATTATAGCCTTGGGGCCAAAAATGCCCCCGCCCCGGGGGCCTTTGGTTTTACATAGGGCGAGGATTGTGGCCACGTAAAATCGATTTAAGCCCCCCAGTGGAAATCTTCCACTGACCGTTCCAAGGCGGCTCTTCTGTGGCGATTTATTTATGTTGTTGTTTGTTACTTACTGTGTGTATCACTTGTGTCTTTTAATTTTGGATGGCCATATGGCCATTTTGTGGGAAAGTAACTGTCCTTATGGCCTTCCTTTGTTTAGGTTTCCATTATGGTCTGGTCGCTTAATGTTTGTATTTCTTTCCCTTTGGTGTCTTTTATGGGTGGAGTAAGTTAATTGTATAAATTCCTGATCTTTGTTTTACTTCTACTTTAAATAGGGAAAATCATTAAAAAATCTTCTTCTCTGAAACCACAAGGCCACGTCTTTAATCTATGGTGTGAAGCTTTACCTGGTGGACCTCTACTAAGATTGTTCAAATTATAGCCGTGGGGCCAAAAATGTCCCCGCCCCGGCGGCCTTTAGTGTTACATAGGCTTACAGGCGGCTGTAAAAGGTCTCCCCGTACATGCATTTAATGCTCTTATTTTTCCAATCCTCAGGGATTGCTTATGCAATTGCTTTTCACTGTTGGTGCCTGATGCTTTGTCTCTGGTCGGGCTCATCGGAGTCTAACTGTTGGTTTTCTTTTGCTCCAGCATTTCAGTGGTTTCTTGCTGTCGAGTCCTCACCGTTGTCTCACCTCTGTGGTTCTTTGATTTTTGTGTTCACGGAGATGTTGCACTGATGAGTTAGGAGACCTTCATGCGAACTGAACTAATTATTTGTCTAAATCGCGACAGAAGTAAGGGCGAGGATTGTGGCCACGTAAAATCGGTTTAAGCCCCCCAGTGGAAATCTTCCACTGACCGTTCCAAGGCGGCTCTTCTGTAGCGATTTATTTATGTTGTTGTTTGTTACTTACTGTGTGTATCACTTGTGTCTTTTAATTTTGGATGGCCATATGGCCATTTTGTGGGAAAGTAACTGTCCTTATGGCCTTCCTTTGTTTAGGTTTCCATTATGGTCTGGTCGCTTAATGTTTGTATTTCTTTCCCTTTGGTGTCTTTTATGGGTGGAGATAGTTAATTGTATCAATTCCTGATCTTTGTTTTACTTCTACTTTATACAGGGAAAATCTTTAAAAATCTTCTTCTCTGAAACCGCAAGGCCCAGATCTTTGATATTTGGTGTGAAGCTTCATCTAGTGGACCTCTACCAAGATTGTTCAAATTATAGCCCTGGGGGCCAAATGCCCCCGTCCCGGGGGCCTATGGTTTTACATAGGCTTATATAGGGAAAATCATTAAAAAATCTTCTTCTCTGAAACCACAAGGCCCAGGTCTTTAATATTTGGTGTGAAGCTTAACCTGGTGGACCTTTACTAAGATTGTTCAAATTATAGCCTTGGGGCCAAAAATGCCCCGGCCCCAGGGGCCTTTGGTTTTACATAGGCTTATACAGGGAAAATCTTTAAAAATCTTATTCTCTGAAACCGCAAGGCCAAGCTCTTTGATATTTGGTGTGAAGCTTCATCTAGTGGACCTCTTTCAAGATTGTACAAATTATAGCCCTGGGGCTGAAAATGGCCCCATCCTTGGACCCTTTGGTTTTTCATAGGCTTATATAGGGAAACCTTTAAAAATCTTCTGCTTTGAAACCACAAGGCCCAGGTCTTTGATATTTGGTATGAAGCTTCACCTAGTGGATCTCTACCAAGATTGTTCAAATTATAGCCCTGGGGCCAAAAATGCCCCCACCCAGCGGGCCTTTGGTTTTACCTAAGCTTATGTAGGGGAAATCTTTAAAAATTTCTTCTCTGAAACCGCAATGCCCTGATCATTGATATTTGGTGTGAAGCTTAATCTAATGGACCTCTACCAAGATTGTTCAAATTATAGCCCTGGGGCCAAAAATGCCCCCACCCCGGGACCCTTTGGTTTTTCATAGGCTTAATTATGGAAAATATTTAAAATTCTTCTTCTCTGATACCACAAGGCCCTGCTCTATGCTATTTGATATGAAGCTTCAACTAGTGGACCTCTACCAAGATTGTTCAAATTGTAGCCCTGGGGCCAAAAATGCCCCCACCCCTGGGGCCATTGGTTTTACATAGGCTTATACATGGAAAATCTTTAAGAAACTTCTTCTCTGAATCCGCAAGGCCCAGATCTTTGGTATTTGGTGTGAAGCTTCGTCTAGTGGACCTCTTTAAAGATTGTTCAAATTATAGCCCTGGGGCCAAAAATGCCCCCACCTCGGGACCCTTTGGTTTTTCATAAGCTTATATAGAGAAAACCTTTAAATATCTTCTTGTCTGAAACCAGAAGGCCCAGGTCTTTGATATTTGGTATGAAGCTTCATCTAGTGGACCATTACCAAGTTTGTTCAAATTATAGCCCTTAGGCCTAGAATGTACTGGAGACACTAATTCTCAGGTGAGCGATTCAGGGCCCTCTGGGCCCTCTAGTGTTTTATATATAGGATCACTTTTTGTCTGTCATCTGTGCGTAAACAATTTCTTCAAACGACATCTCCCCCTAAACCACTGATCGGATTTTGACCAAACTTCACAGGAACGATCCTTAGAAAGTCCCCTTTGAAAGTTGTTCAAATGGTTCCGGTCCGTTGCACATCTAGGTAACAGGAGCCAAAAATAGATTTTTTTCACCGGAAACTTAAAAAATCTTCTTCTCTGAAACCACAAGGCCCAGGTCTTTGATATTTAGTATGAAGCTTCATCTAGTGGACCCCTACCAAGATTGTTCAAATTATAGTGCTTGGGCCAAAAATGTCCCCGCCCCAGTGCCCTTTGGTTTTACATGGGCTTATATACGGAAAATCTTTAAAAATCTTCTTCTCTGAAACCGCAAGGCCATGGTCTTTGATATTTGGTGTGTAGCTTCATCTAACGAACCCCTAACAAGATTATTCAAATTATAGTGCTGTGGCCAAAAATGCTTCCGCCCGGGGCCCTTTGGGTTTACATGGGCTTATATAGGGAAAATCTTTAAAAAATCTTCTTCTCTGAAACCGGAAGGCCCAGATCTTTGATATTTGGTATGAAGCTTCATCTAGTGGACCCCTACCAAGATTGTTCAAATTATAGTGCTAGGGCCAAAATGCCCCCGCCCATGGCCCTTTGGTTTTATATGGGCTCATAAGTTATATAGGGAAAATCTTTAAAAATCTTCTTCTCTGAAACCGCAAGGCCCAGGTCTTTGATATGTGGTATGAAGCTTCATCTAGTTGACCCCTACCAAGATTGTTCAAATTATAGTGCTTGGGCCAAAAATGCCTCCGCCCCAGGGCCCTTTGGTTTTACATGGGCTTACATAGGGAAAATCTTTAAAAATCTTCTTCTCTGAAACTGCAAGGCCCATGTCTTTGATATTTGGTATGGAGCTTCATCTAGTGGACCTCTACCAAGATTGTTCACAGTATAGCCCCCCCCCCCGGGCCACGAATGCCCCCGCCCCGGGAATGCCCCCGCCCCGGGGCCCTTTGGTTTTACATAGACTTATACAGAGATAATCCCCAGGGCCATTTGGTTTTACATAGGGTTATGTAGGAAATATCTTTAAAAAATCTTCTTCTCTGAAACCTCAAGGCCCAGGTCTTCGATATTTGGTGTGTAGCTCCATCTAGTGGACCTTTGCCAAGATTGTTCAAATTATAGCCTTTGTTGATATTTGGTATGAAGCTTCACCTTTTTAGACCTCCCACAAAATTATGCACATTATAGCCCTGAGGTCAATAATGGCCCTCCCTGGGGCCCACTTCTTACTCTATGGATCAGGTGAGCGATCCAGGGCCATCATGGCCCTCTTGTTTTATTTGAGGTTAAATGTCCTCGTAAACACTAGGTCATTTTGGAGACGTTGCTTCCAATTTTGGGACTTTTAACTGACATTGAGATGAAATGACATCTAAGACCTGCCGCCCAATGAAAACAATACTGTTTATAAACATGAAAAGTACTTGCATCACTTTGCCTGGTCAGGATTACATCCTCTAAGCAGTTTACCAGTATCCATTTGCGGTCGGTTTCAGCTCTGCGTGGAAGCATCCTGCAGCGCATCTATTTGTTCAAGCCCCATTCGGCGTGGGGTGGGGGTGGTTGGGGCTTATGGTAAGGTATTTGCAGAAAATAACCACTCATTCGTAAAGCCTCGCTGAGATCAGCAGGCTGCGTAAGAGGGTTATTGCGGGCTTGACCATGATGTGACCCAGATCAGACGTTGCAGAGCGCGGCGTCTGATCAGATATATAATGTTTGATTAAAGTACAGGGTTAAAGTTAAGGGTTCACAGAAACAGTTCCCGTTCCGTTCGGGAGCACTTTTTCAAGCCTGTACACGGAGACAAACGACTCGCCAGTACTTTCAGTCGCGGTAGGGCTTGACTGCAAGACTTGACATTATGAAAGCCGGGGAACGAAGTTTTAACCTATAGACCCGCCCTTCATCACTCCTCATCCCCCCCTCCCTCCCTCCACCTACCACCACTGGTATCCGAAACAGAGAGAGAGAGAGATTGTTTGATTGCGGTTTAACGTCCCCGTCAACACTGAATGAATAGGTCGATTTGGAGACGTTGCTTCCATGTTTGTGGGACTTTTACCCGACAATGAGATGAAATGACATCTCGAGCCTTGTCGCCCAATGAAACCAAAATGGTTTATAAGCACGCACCGCTTTACCTAGGCAGGCTTAGATCGTCTAAGCGGTTTACCAGTACTCGTGTGTGGTCGGTTTCAGGATTTCAGCTCTGCATGGAAGCATCATGCAGCCCATTTATTTATTCTCCCAACTTTTTTTTTTGGGTGGGGGGAATGCAGACAGATGCAATAGCCCCAATAGGCGGGGGTCGTGTGAGAGAGAGAGAGAGAGAGAGAGAGAGAAGTACATTGCTGTTTGCATCTGTCTGCCAAAAAAAAAAAAGTTGGGTGATACCCGTATTTTCCAAAATTATAGAGAGTGACAGAAAGGCAGAGAGAGACAGTCAGACAGACTCTACATCCAGTCCAGCACTTAAAGCGGCCCGTACGATTAAATAAGTGCCATGTTAATTTATTTCCCCTCAAGTCACTTGTGTTTCAGCAGTTGTGACGTCATGTTTCAAACAGATAACCAATCATATCCATTATAAATTAAAACGGATTGGAAAATCCAATAATAGAATGACATCGACTGACATCGCAATAAAAACCTGCAATTTTGTAGAAAGAAGTTTTCACATCGTTGGCTGCCCTTCCCGTTGGAAATTGTATGAAGGTATGTGAAAGGCTAAAGATCATCTCTGCAACATCCCTTATGCACCTTCCAGCTGTCGAACGGGAAATGTTCAGGGAATCGCCGATGAGTAGGTGGATGGCTCCTGTTGCAAAATATCGAAGGCAAACTAGAAGCTGAAGTAAAGGAGGTAGGGGTTGTTTCTTCCTGTTGGTTTCTCTAAGTTCGGTAGTATGTCCACAATGTAAGTAATGGTCTCCGGTCTGAAACGGTAGCGCTCAAAAACCTCATCTGCAGTGTACATTTCCAGCGGATTGGAACGATCGCGAAAAACTCGAGGCTGTCTCATTAATTTTTGCCGTCTCCGGCGTTCTTGTCGGACATGTGCCACCATCTTTTTACTTGAGCATAACCCTGAGACTGGCAAGGTGCTTGCTCAAGATTATCACGTTTCCTGCTCAACGTCATGCTCAAAGTTGAGCATGAAAACGTACTCAGAAGTTTTATAACCTCGATTTTGATCTCAGACTAGGGTTGTCGGACATTTTTCAAAAAATTACGTAACTATGCTTTGTTATATATCAAATTAAAGGTCTTCAAAAATGCAAAACAATAGTGTTTGTTTTGTTTTGATACCTTCATTCATTCTCAAGTTAATTGAATTTGAAAATTCGAAAAATGGAAATTTTTCTGTCGAAATTTCATGTGGCTTGAAACTCAAATATTTTCATGACAAACAAGATAAATCTATCTTATAATATATCAGATTGTAGGTTTTGAAAAAAGAAAAAAAATATGATGTTTGTTTTCATATCTTAATCCATATATAAGTTATGGACTTTTGAAAATTTCAAAAATTCAAATTTTTCCTACAAAAAATTTGCTGGGTGGTATCTGATTTAAATTTGAAAGGAAAAGTATAAATATGCCTTTTTATATAATTAATAACAGGTTTTGAAGTGTCTTTGTTGTATTGTGTTTTCATTAAATAGCAAGTTGGTACAGCAGCGGACACAAAAGTGTAAACGATTTTACGTGGATCACAATTTATCAATAAATACCTTTACTAAATGTAAACCGGCCCCGATAGCTCAGTTGGTAGAGGGTCCGCTCCGGGGAACGGGAGGACTGGGGTTCGACCCTGGGCCGCGACATACCAAAGTCGTTAAAAATGGTACTAGCTGCTCCTCGTTTGGCACTCAGATTTACGGGGTAGAGCTAGGACTGGTCGATCCAGTGTCAGGATAATGTGACTGGGTGTGGTATCATGTAATGTGTCTGGGACATGATACTTCAGTGAGGCAGCACTATAAATGTGAGCATTGAGCTCCCTGTCGCAACCAGACACCGTCGTGATATGACTGAAAAATTGTTGAAAGCGACGTTAAACCCGAATTCACACACACACATACCAAATGTAAATGCTCTTGAGTACAGTTAAACAGATTTACCACAAATAAACATATCTATTATATGTGACTGTATTGATTGATTCTTTGCTTTACAATAAAATCATACACATAAGGTCGTTTACGCTTTTGTGTCCGCAGCTGTAGCATTAGAAATTTACAAAAAAATGTAAAATTTCTGTCAATCGTTTTGAAAATTTCAAGAAAAATTCTCCAGCAAAATTCCTAAGTTCATAAAACCATTGGAATATACATTTCAAAGTACACATTAACCTTTATTCTGCTTCTATTAAACACAGTTTTGGATATAACTGTTGGTTACAGGGTTCAAAGATGGATGAAAAATGTATAAACTATAAAGAAAAATAAATAAATGGCCATTTTTCAATATAATTTTTACACTTTGAGTAAATAAAACATAATACACACTAACACTTTTATAAGAAGAGGCTGGTTGTTTAACTAACACTGTGTATAGTTTGAACCCCACAACAGTGTTATAAAGAGGTTGTTGTATATTTAAAATGTCATGTTTTGAAAACTGCACAGACGGTCCTCATCTCACGAATTCGAACAACATAAAAAGTTTACTGTCCACCGTGGGTCTGCTATCAATATAACTCACATTTTAAGTTTCTGAACACTGGTCTCTTTTATGTTTTTGACCTGCTAGATAAAATTGTTCATACCTGTCAGAATTCAAGTCTTGTAAGCTATATATATATAGTTGCTGTCTAAACTAGAATCTGCAAGTCAGCCCTCTCCACATCCTCATCTAGCTGGTGGTATGTATACACAGCTTCGTCTCCGTCATACACTATGTTGAACCATTAAGGGAACCCTGGTACCTGAAACGAACACAAGATACCTCTAGCAATTTTAGCAAAAGCAAAGATAAATACAAATCTGTATGCTTTAGTCCATTTTTATTTCAGGTTTGTCTGGTGAATCTTTAAGCCATTAACCTTTATCCTGCTGTAGGCGACACGCCCTAACTTTGCAAACAGTGTAGATCCTGATCAGATGGCTTCTTCAGAAGCCATCTGATCAGGATCTACACTGTTTGACATTCAGTTTATGAATACATGTATGTAGAAATAAACTACATCAAGTAATCTGATTGGTTCAAAGTCAGAAATGGGTGTGGCTTAATTGAATATTCAGCAGGTTAAAGGTTAAAGCCTAGCGTCCCAAAAATGGGACAGGCAAACAGTGCAGACCCTGATGTGATGCGGCATAATGTTTCAACTTTTTATAACATGGTGAATTATATAAGTAGTTAAATTATAAAGTGATTTAAGATGGCTTTAAAATTGAATTTATATAACACAGCTTATTGTTTGGACATCAAAAGCGTCAAAAGGGTATGTAGTGTACTGCAATTTTCCTTTTGTTTATTTATTACAGGTCTACACATTTACCTCTTTATACCATGGTTGGATACAACACAGTTTTGGAAATAGCATGGTTGAAAGAGGGACCTGTATAACATTCAGATATAATTTATTTTAGACTTTTTAGCTTGAATATAACACAGTTGTTTAACTGACAAGGTTTTAGTCTGTACCCCATAAACAGTGTTCTTGCACACCAGACCAGAATATCCGTGATTTTACCCTAGGATAGAAATAATTTCTGTTCTGACCCTTACAGAATTGATTTTATTTTAAGCCAACAGTGAAGACCCTGATGGGACGCCGCATTATGCGGCGTCACATCTGGGTCTGCACTGTTTGCCTATGCCCCATTTATAGGACGCTAGGGTTAAATGGGTTAAAGTACGAAATTTAACAATAAATAACATAATGCAATAGAAATCTTTGGCAAATTGTTACTGAAGCTCATCAGGAAAACATGCCTTTATAATTTATACCCCTCAATTACTACTTTTGTAATGCAAAACTGGCATTTACGGTAGTATTCAGTATTTTCTAATTTCTGCATTAAAACATAGATTGTGGGTGTTCCTTCGAACTGCCTCACTGAAGCCGTTCGAACGTGTACGGGTATAAGCTATGTTAAAAGTAGATATAAGAAAAATATCAAAAGTTTTGGTCTGAAAATTTTGTTTTTAAAGGAAAAAACAATTCAGTATATTTGAATAGGCATAATTTTTGTTATACGTGTTGTAAAAATATTAACTTTTGATGGCATTCAGATTATCTCACAATTACAGCATTGATTCATTATGCTATTTTTCATGCATGTATACTAGTATGGTGATTAAGTTATGAGCTAGTTTAAATAAAAGCTTAAAGCTTCCGTTCTAATCCGAAATTGTATGGACTGTGTTCATTGTTGTATATGTACATTTAATGAACGGGCCTCTGTGGCCTAATGGATAAGAGCGCTGACTCTTAGTCATTAGGTCTCTCACCGCCGTGGGTTCGAGCCTCGCTGGGGTCACGTGTGAGACGCCAAGTGCTGCAACGGAAGGTCAGGTGGTTTTTCTCCGGGTACTCCGGTTTTCGCCCACCTATGATTATCGATCGGCTCGATATGAGTGAAATAATCTTGAAAGGGCCGTAAAACCATAACCAAAAAAAAAAGTACATTTAATGAGATTTTGAATATGTTTAAACTAAACTATGAGCTTGTTTGTGCTTACCTCCGAATAAATTCTGTTCAGCTTTTTTCTGAATGGAACAAGGAGGCGGCTGTGTTTCTCCAGAACTATATGGCGGCTGTGTCTCTGCAGAGCTAGGAGAAGGGGGCTGTGTATCTGCAGAACCAAAAGGCTGACTGTCTACTGGAAAACTAGATGGCGGCTGACTGTCTACTGGAAAACTAGATGGCGGCTGACTGTCTACTGGAAAACTAGATGGCGGCTGACTGTCTACTGGAAAACTAGGTGGCGGCTGTGTATCTGGAAAGCTAGATGGCGGCTGTGTATCGGGAAAGCTAGATGGCGCTACGGTCTCCGCTGAGCTAGGAGGCGAGTGAGTCTCTTCAGAGCTACGAGATGGAGGCTGTTTTCTAGCACGCTTATTGAATATTGGACTGTGCTGAAACAGAAGACGAGACCAAAAATTACATTCTTTCTCAGCTAATTTACTGGACAAATTGATAGAGATTCTATCTTTAAAGCAGGGGATTGCCTGTCGGGGTATGGTTGCGCTTTCTCAGCATTTCTTTTAAGGTTATATGTAGAGTCGGACTGTCCAAAACTGACACCCTTTAAAAAAGGGGGGGGGGGGTCTAGATCTATTTATTTTATTCAATAATGCGTTAGGAGTTTCAGGTATATAAGCATGCATACATTTTTCAAGGAATTTGCATTTTTAATATTTAAAATTGAATGATATAAAAAGGCCAAAACTGGCTAAAGATTTGAATACTTGGTGAAAATGTTCACTGTTTCCCATTAATTATGCATTAAAACATAGATTGTGGAGTGTGATAGCTCAGTGGTTAGTGCACTTGCCTCTGATGCTAGAGGTCCCGGGTTCGATCCCCGGCAGCGGCGATAAAATTTCGGTGTCCGAGCACGCTCCATTGGCATCATTTGCAGGGATGAATGTCATAAAGTGCACCGTCCTTCGGATCGGGACGTTAACTGGAGGCCCCCCTGTGCAGGGAGAACCATCCCCTGTGCAGGTAAAAGAACCCTACCGTAATTTACATGATTACTGTGTAGGCTTTCATCCTGCAAACCTGGTGTGTATGTTGTACACCTGCCGAAAATGCCCGTGAGGATGTAGGCAGTATTCGAAGATAGATAGATTATGTATTAAGCTACATATAGACAAAGAATTATAGGAACTAATTTTTAATAATTACCAAAGAGTAATCAGAGAATAAATCCTGACTATTATCAAATGGGTCTGTATCGAGATCTGACTCAGAACTCATGATGATGTTATGTCTGAAAAACAAAAATGAAAATTTTCTGAGGAAATTGAGGAAGTCAGGCCTGTAATAATGCATCTTGTATTTGGGTTGGAAAACAGAGAAAAACAACCTGCCAAATGTTGATTTCTGTCAAATTTGGTCAAATGTTAAATATTTAAGTGAAATAAGCATAAAATGAGTCGCTTTAGTGAAGTTTCAGGTGAAAAGGAGTGCAGGTTTCATCATTTCCGAATTTACGTTACATACGAAACCAATAAACCAGTTTAAAGAAAATCGTGTAGATTTTCAACTGAACGAAGAATTGTCATCAATAAATGATACTAATTATCCCTAATATCATTAAAAAAACTCGATCCAAACAAAATGCAATATATTTGGTTTGTGGAGCCGCTAAATCGATTTTTTGGATTGGGGAGATTGGTCGCGAAAATATGTGACAATCCAAACACACGTTGTCTTCCGGTTTGAGGTACGCTGATATTTCTTCATTGCGCCCGATTGCGCTTTGGTTTATGTCGTTTTGGGGGGCATTTTCTGGGCATTTAGGGTCGCATGTTACTGTGATTTCAGTTCTATGAAGTTCTCACTAATATTACTGGCTTTAATCGCTTTGCGAAAATTCACCTATTTTCGTCCACCATTTTCGATCCTTTTTTTTTTTCATTTTCCCTCTAATTTGCACACGGCAACACACAATGGCTTTTTGGCTTTCGGTTGATGCAAATTTCATGAATATTCATGAAAAATGGAGAGCGTGACACCATCTCAATAACAACCTATGTCATGTGATTTCAAGATGGCGGCGCCCTGTGCAGGATTTGTAAACAATGATACGACATTTTCAGCAGAGCTATTTTGCGATAAAACTTTAATGTTGGACAATCATTGACCTATTAATAGTTGCAAATACGCCTTAACTTGTTGTTTATACAGAAAATATTGTCCTAAGCACGCATTTGATGCCACAAACTAGGTCCAAGTTGGAGGCGAAAATATATGGAGTCAGAAGGGGATGTAAAAATGGCGTCGATCTCCGACGTCCCTACTCAGACTCAGGAAAGTAGTTTCGCTGAGTCTGAGATCGTACTCCAGAAGTTTTATAACCTCGGGGCCAGGTGAAACTTTTCCATCAGAAGTCACACTTTTATTCTTATCTGTTCCCAATAATTCACAACAGTCATAATGTTCAAAGCCTGGTGTTGCAATATAAGCAAAAGTTATTGGTGGTCGATGTCATTGTCAGTATTAGAAGAGGGTTTAACCGAAATAATTGGATTTGACCGTTTGCTAGTGTAAATTATTATTTCTCTGTCTGTTTAGTTTGCAACTGCAAGGGACAAAAGTGCCTAAATCAACAGACCAACTACCAATCTGTCTTAATATTTCAATCTGATTGTTGAGTGAGTGAGTGAGTTTTAGTTTTACGTCCCACCAATAGCTAAGGCCATACGGAGACGGGACCTCGGTTTAAAGACTCACCCGAAAGTCTGGAGAAGCCCGGGATCGATCATGCAATCCCTGGTTTACAAGGCGAGTAGCGTAACCACTGCACCACGAAGGCTTCTATCTGATTGTTGAAACATTCCTCGACACAAGTTTCATATTTTCATAGGAAACCGATGTAAAGCTCTTTATTGTCTCTTATATGGTCACAAATGTTTTTTCTCAGGCTAAGTGCATCCCCATTAATTCCATTGTTTAAGAAATAGATCAGCTCTAACTGTGATTTGTTGTGTAATAAATCACAGTTTGTAGGTCAGTTGTAAAGTAGACAAATCACAAGCGCGTAGCGCGCGTGATTTGTCTACTTACAACCGACGACAAACTGTGATTTATTACCCAACAAATCACTGGCTACAGCTGATCTAGTTCGATTCTAACACGCTGAAAATCGGCAATAATGTTGTTGTTTCCTTCAAAATCTCACAACTTTTCGCCATTGTTAGAAGAAATCCCGCTAAAATTATCGACTGAAACACATGCATTTACATCCTTTTCTAACGTACTCGATGCGAGAAAATGACGTTACACCGACTAACGTCAAGTAAATCGACTAGTGACGTCATAAATTTGCAGTTTTTAATGACGTCACACGTCACGCTCTTCCGAGCTGTGATTTGTTGCAGAATAAAACACAGTTATTTTGCATTGCCTATATAGGCGCGCTGTGTTAGAATATTCATTAAAGCAGTGAAAAAAAAAACAGTTTCCATCACCAAATATTTTCTTCCTCTGTAGACCATTGCTGTTCAAAAGAGCATCCAGATTCCTTACATCATTGCCTGACTTTAAGAGCACTACTTAGGTTCTTGACTTGACTCAAGGTCTTCGTTTCAACTTTAGCAAATATTGGTATTGCTTTTTGTTTTGGTGTCCTAGGTCTTCCTTGGATGAATCGTTTTCTGTTGAAAGTAGATTGCTTTCGCTTCCAGTTTTTATCCTTAGACAGTTTTGGGTGGTCAGTTCAACTTAATGCTTTTCCCACCAGAATGAGTTCCCCATTTCTTTTTTAAAACCTGCACCTTTGCTGCAAGGTTGGTCATTTTAAACTGGTTTTGGCTTCTTATGCACGGTGCGTTTGATTCTTAGTGATAATACAGTCTCTTTTCTTCTTTGATTTTCTCTTTCCCTCCATTTGTGTTTCATTATCGGACGAGTCAGACTGTTCTAGTTCTTTCTTCTTTACTTTAAAAGTTGATTCTTTAACAGAGTCATCGGAATCCTCAGGTGATACTGACATACTTTCAGTAACATTGGAGCTCGTAACACCCCTTTCACGAATCTGCTGTTGAACTGCCGAGAGTGGTTTCGAATTATCATTATCATGGAATTGTTGGCGTAACATTTGGAGTGATGTATCCTCATTACTATCAGAACTATGGCCGTGTCTTTCCCTGACATCCACTTGATTTGCGACAAAAGCATCCATTTTGCTTGTTTCAGTTTCTTCTTTTGCTGAGTCCATCTGTAAAATACATTGTTTTAGATGTTTTAACTGCAGTACTTCCTGATTGCATTAAAATAAGACACAAGCTAATAAGGTAAGGTATGAACTGAATAACTTTATTAAGTAGAAAGTGTTGTTTGGAAGGGTATGTTTTTATCTTTGCTGAAAGCATTCATACGATACACATTTTTACCATTGAGACTGTTGAACAAACATGTGCATTAGAACAATGTGTGAAATATTGCAAACTATCACTTGAGAAAAATAACGATCAAAGAACGCAGCCTTCACAAACAACCGACCCAGCCATCAAAGAATGCTGACAATAGGATAAAAACATTAGCTTTCTAACATGGCGTATGAGTTAGGAGACCTTGAGCGGACTGAATACATTATTTGTCTAAATCACGACGGAAGTAAGGGAGAGGGTTGCGGCCGCGTAGAATAAATTTAAGCCCACCCCCATGTAATTTGTTTCACTGACCGTTCCAAGGCGGTTCTTCTGTCGTGGTTTACTTTTGTTGTGGTGTCTTTGAGTGTATATCGCTTATATTATTTTGTTTTGGATAGCCAATTGGCCATTTTGAGGGAAAGTAACTGTCCTTTTGGCTCTCCGCTATCGATGTTTCTATTAGGGGCTAGTTGTTTCATGTTTGTGTTTCTTTCCCTTTGGTGTCTCTGATTGGAGCTGTGTGGGTTAATTGTATCAATTCCTGATCATTGCCTTCACTTCCATTTCATACGTCTAGAAACAAGAATTTTCAGACGACTGTTTATATATTATTCTTATTCAAGTCCAAATGTAGATTAAAATGCAATTATAACGATTACCCGCAATCTATGTTTTAGAGCAAGATAAGGAAAATAATGTATACCTCTTTAAAATATGCAACTTTGCGTTTAGATAGGTGCTCATTACATGGACATGTTAAGCTGATGATCACAGTATCGCTGTCGGTCCGTAGTTGGCCCGTTAGGAAATTGCTGCCGGCAAAGAGGCATGTTTTACAACCCAGCACTGAAAGCGCAGACGAATGGCAAACAGTGTAGATCTTGATCAGACTGATCTTGCAGAAGAAGTTTCACCAGGGTCTGCACTTTTGGCTTACGCCTTTTTTCTCCAATACTTAAGATCATTACGGTATTATGTTTGTTATTCTCTAAATTAAAAAAAAAAAAAAAAACAAGAGGACCAATCTGGTCCTGTATCGCTCACCTGAGCATACAGATTCAAAGTTGCAGGAAGTGCCAACCTTTACTGAAGGATTTATGAGAGGACATGGTGATGACAGGGTAAGCATTTTCTGCAAATCCAGTAGAATGTAACTCTATGATAAATAGGCTGACCTCACCAGTTTTCAAACTCATTCAAGCTTTTATTCCTGACTTGCGAAGAAAATCCGATATAAACTGAAGGGGCTATGGTGATGAGAAGTTCAAAAATAAGCAATTAACTGCTGCAATCAAAGGGATGTTACTCTATGATAAATGGGCATAAAGAAACTACAATTTGCTCTCTATATATCCCACCCTCATTTTCTTTAAACCCGAACATCTTGACTCATTGCTGAGTCAACTTCCATCGACATATCTTTTAGTTGGCGACTTCAATGGTCATAATATTCTATGGGGCTGTAAAGATATCAATAACATAGGAGCACTTGTTGAAGATTTTATTGCAAAGAGCGATCTTTGCTTGATGAATGATAAATCTTATACTTATCTTCACCCTGCGACAGGTCATTTATCTTCTTTAGATCTCTCTTTGTGTCACCCATCTCTCTTCTTGGACTATGACTGGTCTGTTCATGATGATCAGTGCGGAAGTGATCACTTCCCTGTTATAAGTGAGAGCGTAAACGAACCAGATGAGGACTGTAACCAGAAATGGAAAATTTTAAAGCCGACTGGGAATTATTCCATAATTTATGTGAAGAAGAGTTATCAGTTGATCACTTAAATGAATCATCTGACATTGTTTCTGATTTCACAGATACACTTATTAATATATCAGAACAATGCATTCCAAAGACCTCCACAAATACTAAGAAAAGCAAGCCTTGGTTTAATAATGACTGTAAAGAAGCTATTCAAAAGCGCAAACAGGCTCTAAATAAGTTCTGCAAAAGTCGCACTTCAGAAAAGCTAAACGACGTAAAAGTATTTAGAGCTAAAGCTCGGCGAACAAACCGAGCTTCAAAACGAAAGTCATGGAGGGAATATGTTTCAAAGTTAAACTACAAAACCCCCATTAAAAAGGTTTGGGATATGGTACGAAAAATTTCAGAAAAAACAAAGTCCTCTAGTTTTACACATTTAAATACTGAATTTGACACAATATCTTCAACAAAAAAAGATATTTCAGATACTCTTGGGAGCACATTCTTGAGAAATTCACCATCGCGTAATTATTCTGACACTTTCAGAAATTTCAAAAAGGACCAAGAGAAAAGAAATCTAAACTTCAAATCCCTTAATCACGAAGAATACAACACACCTTTTAACTTATCCGAACTCGTTCAAGCCATTGAACAAGAGCTCCGCAAGCGGGGCATTATACGCCCGTGGCAAATTCGTATTTGGTAGACTGAAATCTGAAAACAGTATTCATTGCTTATTCATGGTGGAACTATTTTTCAAGTTTCAATGGGTGACAGCGAAATGCAAGAAGAGCATGCACAGTGCGAATCCAGAGCTAGGGCATCACAAACAGAGCTTTCTTCCTTTTCCCTGTATTGCTGCATCCACAGCAAACAGCTTAGAACTAGAATTAATCTGATTAGCATTAGGGGCATAACTCTTTTAATATTTGAAGGATGTTCATTCTCGAAACTTTACCCACATCTACACATCATGGTCTTACTACCTCCCAAGTTTCAGCTTGATCGGATGAAAACTGTAGGAGGAGTTATCCGGAAACGAAAATGTTTACAAAATTTTCAAAGGGGCATAACTCTGTTAATATTTGGCGGATGTTAATTCTCGAAACTTTACGCACATCTACACATCATGGTCTTACTACCTACCAAGTTTCAGCTTGATCGGATGAAAACTGTAGGAGGAGTTATATGGAAACGAAAATGTTTACAAAAATTTCAAAGGGACATAACTCTGTTAATATTTGGCGAACGTTAATTCTCGAAACTTTACGCACATCTACACATCATGGTCTTACTACCTACCAAGTTTCAGCTTGATCGGATGAAAACTGTAGGAGGAGTTATCCGGAAACGAAAATGTTTACAAAAATTTCAAAGGGGCATAACTCTGTTAATATTTGGCGGATGTTAATTTTCGAAACTTTACGCACATCTACACATCATGGTCTTACCACCTACCAAGTTTCAGCTTGATCGGATGAAAACTGTAGGAGGAGTTATCCGGAAACGAAAATGTTTACAAAAATTTCAAAGGGGCATAACTCTGTTAATATTTGGCGGATGTTAATTCTCGAAACTTTACGCACATCTACACATCATGGTCTTACTACCTACCAAGTTTCAGCTTGATCGGATGAAAACTGTAGGAGGAGTTATCCGGAAACGAAAATGTTTACAAAATTTTCAAAGGGGCATAACTCTGTTAATATTTGGCGAACGTTAATACTCGAATCTTTACGCACATCTACACATCATGGTCTTACTACCTACCAAGTTTCAACTTGATCGGATGAAAACTGTAGGAGGAGTTATCCGGAAACGAAAATGTTTACAAAAATTTCAAAGGGACATAACTCTGTTAAAATTTGGCGAACGTTAATTCTCGAAACTTTACGCACATCTACACATCATGGTCTTACTACCTACCAAGTTTCAGCTTGATCGGATGAAAACTGTAGGAGGAGTTATCCGGAAACGAAAATGTTTACAAAATTTTCAAAGGGGCATAACTCTGTTAATATTTGGCGAACGTTAATTCTCGAAACTTTACGCACATCTGCACATCATGGTCTTACTACCTACCAAGTTTCAACTTGGTCGGATGAAAACTGTAGGAGGAGTTATCCGGAAACGAAAAGTTTACGGACGGACGGACGGACGGACAGACGCGGACCCCATAACATAATACGTCCCGTTTTTTCAAAACGGGCGTATAAAAATCACATGATACGGCAACCGGCCCCGATGAAATTCATTATCAGATGCTTAAGCATCTGTCAAAAAGTTCTCTTACAACACTTTTAGATGTCTTTAATAATATTTGGGAAACGGGGGTCTGTCCTGAGAGCTGGCGTGTAGCTACAGTTGTACCAATTCCGAAACCAGGGAAAGATCATGCAGAACCTACAAATTATCGTCCGATAGCTTTGACAAGTTGTTTGTGTAAAACATTGGAGAGAATGATAAACAAGAGATTAGTCTGGTACTTAGAGTCCAACAACCTCATTTCAGAATATCAATCGGGTTTTCGTTCGGAACGTAGTACCAATGACAATTTAATGTGACTAGAAACATTTATACGAGATTCTTTTATTAACAAAGAACACGTAGTAGCTGTCTTTTTCGACTTGGAGAAAGCAAATGATACAACATGGCGTTATGGAATATTGAAAGATCTCCATAACACTGGCTTAAGAGAAAACTTTCCAGTTTTATTGAAAGCTTTTTAGGGGTGCGCATGTTTCAGGTGCGTGTGGGGTCTACCGTGTCAGATTTCTATGATCAAGAACTGGGTGTCCCACAGGGTAGTATTCTTTCAACTACGCTATTTAACATCAAAATAAACAATATTGTACAATGTTTGGACGACAAAACTGATTGTTTCTTGTATGTTGACGATTTCTGTATATGTTACCGTTCAAAATATGAAAACAATTGAACGAAAGTTACAACAAAGTTTAAAAAGAATAGAAGAATGGACTGATAAAAATGGTTTCAGGTTGTCCAAGTCGAAAACGCAGTGTGTTCATTTTTGTAAGCTACGGAAGAAACACGAACATCCTTCCTTGTTTTTATACGGATCACAAATTCCTGTTGTTGAAGAAGCCAAATTTCTTGGGTTCCTATATGATCAAAAGTTATCTTTTATTCCCCATATTAAATATCTTAAAGCGAAATGCTTAAAAGCTTTGAATCTTTTGACAGTTTTAGCTCATACAAGTTGGGGAGCAGATCGGTATACCTTATTACATCTTTAACGGTCTTTAATAAGATCTAAATTAGATTATGGGTCTGTTGTTTATGGTTCTGCCAGAAAGTCCTATTTAAAATCATTGGATACTATTCATTACCAAGGCCTTCGTCTGGCTATGGGAGCCTTCCGTACTTCTCCCGTATTAAGCCTTTATGTAGCAGCAGGTGAACCATCTTTAACTTCGCGCAGAGAGAAACTTTCTCTTCAGTATGCTATTAGACTTGCTGCTAATCCATCTAACCCGGCATCCAAAATTTCATTTTCACCTCAATTTGTGGATTAGTATGAAACTAAACCCACAGCAATCAAACCTTTTGGATTACGTATTTCACCACTGCTAGAAAATTCAGGTATCGACCTTAAAAATATTCAAAAACATGAAACGCCGGAAGTTCCATCTTGGTGTATTAAAAAACCTTCTATTCTGTTTGACTTACATCATGGTAAAAAATCAGAATCAAATCCAATGCTACTGAAACAAAACTTTCAGGTACTGCAGTCACGTTATGATGATTACCAGCAAGTCTATACTGATGGTTCCAAAGAAGGAGAAAAAGTTGGTTGTGCGTATCTTTCTCAAGATACGCACCAAACCTTGCGCCTTCCAGATGGTTCATCTATTTTTACAGCTGAAGCCAAAGCAATAGACCTAGCTTTAGATTTTATCAGTTCTTCATCATTTCAAAAAGCAATTATATTTTCTGATTCACTTTCTGTGCTTGAGGCTTTAGACCATTCATCATCTAAAAATCCTCAAATAAAAAAACTGATCGAAAAACATCATGTAATTTCTAAAACGCACCAAATCTTGTTTTGTTGGCTTCCGAGCCATATTGGCATTGTCGGCAATGAGTTTGCTGACAAGAAAGCAAAGGAATCGCTCAATCTTGATCCATCTGTTTATAAAATTCCTTTTAATAATTTTAAACCATTTATCAACAGATACATCTTGTCGGAAAGGCAAGGCGAATGGGACCGTGCAATAAATAACAAACTCCATGCCATTAAACCTGTCGTTGGAACTAAATATTCTCCTCCACAGTTTTCCAGAAAATAGGATGTAGTATTAACACGACTTCGCATTGGCTATACTAAAGTTCCTCATTCTTTTATTTTAAATGGTGATGAACCATTCACTGTGAAACATATTTTAATTGAATGTGTAGACTTTTCACAGTCCCGTAACTTATACTTCAAAGCTGACACCTTGCAACAATTGTTTCAAGATGTACCTTTTGAAAAAATTTTTTTTTCTTAAAAGAAATTGGACTTTTTCATAAGATTTAACTGTTTAAGATTTTTATACATATCAAACTAACTTTTTTTACTTTTAATATCCTCATAATTCTCAATGCCGTTAACCATTAACCGTTTGACGCTTATGACCCACAAAGAGGGTTGACGCGTCGTTAAACACGAAATCATCATCATCATTTGCTCAAAGGCTGTTTTTCATTATTTCTATGAAAAGCCTCTGTAGTGCAGTGGTTATGCTACTCGCCTTGTAAATCAGGGATCGCAGGTTCGACCCGGGCTTCTCCAGACGTTCGGATGAGTCTTTAAACCGAGGTTCCGTCTCCGTATGATCTAAGCTGTTGATGGGACATACATCTGAAACTCACTATTTCTATTATATGTATCCCAAGTTAATTGTTTGTGAAAGAGTTGCTGACTTGGATTACCTTTTGTATACATTGAAAGACACCTATTTAAAGCATTTAACAAATTTCTTTCCCTTGTGATATTGTGGGCAGGATTTGGGATCTGATTTCAGTTTTCTGTGGTTGAACATGATTGTGTTTGTCTTAATATCTCATTACACCCATCCATAAATGAGGTATATTTATCAACGGACTCGTTCTAACTTTGGTATATACAACAATATACCATAACCCAAACCTTCAATTTAAAACATGGTTGATTTTGGGACTTGGATGATGTATGTCATAATGATGGTTATGGTACAGATCAGATGCACCATGGTTCTTGAATGTGTATGTGTGATAATGGACTTCGATTCGTCCTGGGCGTTATTGCAAACCAAAAAAAAGTCTAAGATCAAGAGCCTGCTATGTAGAGCCATAGCATGCAACGTAAAATATGTAAATGCATGCAACGTAAAATACCTGGTAACTGAATATCCTGTAGTTTTTTTTCCTGCATATTTCGAAGTTATATTCAGTTCTTGCATCATCATGATTTTCGCTGTCTATCCTTTCGATCAACCCAGCCGTCTGGCGGTAGTGTATCTTGTGGACATCTAATATGTGTCCCAAGTGGTTTGTTAACCACTGCTGTTCCTGGTGATTCAAGTCAAATACCTAGAATGATGATAATGCATCGACACTGTTATTACATGTGTGGTCTTATGGATTTTGGAATAAATGAGGGTTGAGGATATGCCAAATATTATAAGAACATTTTTGGAAATTTAAGAGCATTCACCTGTCATCCTTTCAGAAGTACAAATCCAACAAGAGGCCCATGGGCCACTACACTACGCTCACCAGAGGTCATGTGGTTTATACCATATACAGGTAATGTGCCCATATTGGTCATGTGACAACAATACCACGAATAATGCCCATATTGGTCATGTGACAACAATACCACGAATAATGTTTAATTACCTCACCCCCATAGAGGCTTCTCATGTAATTTGGTTTCAATCAGCACAGCTCTTTTACTGGAGAAGATAAAAATACTGAAACTGAGCCATCCAAGACAAAGGTCAGTAATGACCTTGACCTTTGGAATTGATAAACTTCCATTCAGCTCACTGCAAATATCATTTTTGATGTCACAGCCTACCAGGCACTTAGAAATATACTACTTTGCCATTTTACTATACAAATGTCTAAGTGACCAAATTTGACCTTGACATAAAACAGGTCAAGGTCAACCAAAGGTCATCATTTGAACAAACTTTGTAGGACCAGAGTCCCTGATGCTGCATTCCAAGTTTCAAGATCATCCGCCATTCGGTTCTTGAGAATAAAATTTTTAAAGGTTTTTACCATAATGGTATGGCGCCCATATTGGTCATGTGACCCAGTCCTCACGAACAAACTTTCATTCCCTCATTCCACAGAGGCACCACATGTAATTTGGTTTAACTAAAAAACGGTATAGACACCATCTTGAAAGTGCTTTCTATGGCAAAGAGTGAAAATAGAAGAACAACAATTATTGTCGTTATAAAACAGTTAAAATCTGAGATAACAGCAGCCAAACTTACGCCTCATTTAGCGGTTATGCCCGTGTAATCTGTATTTCAACGCTGCCTCCGATTCTAACGTCATACATTTTGAACATTGTTTACATTTTCAGTAACGCCATTGACGTCGAGTCAAGAACATGTGTCGATGCGAATTAAACTTTTGCGCGTCTAAATACATGTATTGAAAAAAGTAAAACCATCTACAGAGAAATAAATCTACTAGGCTAGAGGTGATTAGCATTTTAATTCATTGAGAAATTGTCATATTTCTTCGTTATGCATATGATATATTTTAAGCTATTTTCAACAGCAAGTCTGCATTTTGTTATTTGAGCCTCTGCATAGTGTGTTCATCATCAGTAACAAGATGTTAAGAGATAAAGTTGCTTTAATGGAGATGTTTCTTTCATCTTAGAATATTTAAATAAGTATGTGGTAAAAAGATTACAACACAGTTGTTTTGATTTCGACCCTGGCCTCGGCCTGTCTAAGCCCTCGCCATTCCGGCCAAGACGTGGGCCGATATCAAAACAACTGTGTAATATTCTATATGTCTTAGTTTGCCTACCATTAACCTAGCTGAGAAATAGTGGCTGAATATTTACGTAGATTGACACTGGTCATCATTTCTGGCTTTTTTAAGGTCGACCTATTTACATAGATTTTTCAGACTGTCATAAGATCTAATAACACCAATATCTTAAAAAAAGGTACAAACTAGACAGGTAAGTCTAAATTACACAAATGCCCCTGCATTTCACAATTTAGCTTGACCGTCTCATTAACACCACACTATTGCTCGTCAGGGGTATGCCCCCGGCGGACCAAAGGTCTATGTCATTCAATTTTAGGGGAAACTGGTCTGTGTCATGAAATGTGTCTTATCGAAAGCAAAACAATAATGTACATGTATACAGTTTTGTGGTAGGGATCTGAACAATTATCAATGTATTTAGACATTTTACTTTTTTTCAAGCAAATGTCTAGATGGGCATTTTGACCTGTAATGTAATCTGTCAAATCTGACCTCTAGGCCCACCAAGGGTATGTTTTGTTGTTTGATTTGAGGTTTAACGTCCCCGTCAACACTGTATAGGTCATTTTGTAGATGTCGCTTCCAATTTTGCGGGACTTTTACCAGACATCGAGATGAAAGGACATCTCAAGCCCTGTCGTCCAATTAAACTAATAGGGTTTATATGCATGGACGGTCCAACTCGCATCACTTTTCTGTTTACCAGTACTCATGTGCGGTTGATTTCAGCTCTGCGTGGAAGCATCATTTAGCCCATATATTTCTTCAAGCCCCGATGGGCGGGGGCGGACCGAGGGGTATGACGCAGAGGCAATTGTACCGTGCAGTCAAAGAGGATTCTGTAGCATAATAATAACAAGTTTTCAGACACGTAAGGCAGAGCACATTAGGGTTTCCACCGCTTGCCATTTCATCAACATCCTTTGGATATGTTTTTTAAGGTAAAATTTAAGAGTGATTGTTCACAAGCACAGTCAGGAAACTACATAATCAGAGCCGATAAGCAAATCTTGTGAGCCTCTTTCATCAGTTAAAATTTAGCTTTCAGATGTTGATTCTTTAAAAACGGAGAATGCTGTGCGACCCATTTACTTGTTTCCAATGGAATGTTGGTAATCGTGTACGATCTCATCTGATCACTTTTGACAGGATTCACAACTCAATACTGTTCACCTTACCCACAAGTGATTCAGACAAACTTGTATGCATTTACCAACCTTCTGTTTGGCTGTAATGAATTTAAAAGTCTAGAGAATAGCATGACATTCTTTTTTTGAAAATCTGCGAGACGAATGACAATCCCACCTTTTTTGTTTCCTTTATTTTTAAGAGCTATATTCAGAGCCGCACGTGCCCCCCGAAGACACACACAAGATTTGCTTATCAAAGTCATTAGCTCCAATTATGAATTTTCCTGACAGTGACAAGGGTTTTGGTGTATGAAATTTTATGCCGTGGTCTACATTGGCGTATGAGCCGAACGTGCACCGAACGTATCGTAAATATTGGTAAAATTAGCAAAAACTTGGATAGAAATCTCAACATGTTAGAAAAACGTTAGAAGCTCACTACTCACACACTTGGAGCACGACACTTACGCTCAGTGCACGTTTTTCACACGTTTGGGGTATGTTGGTGTACGTTGCTGTACCCCAGTTTGAGTTTGGGCTCCTGAAAATTTTTTTTGCATGCATTAAATTTTTCTAAACCGCCAACGTACCTCGACCATGCGTTATACACGTTTCGAATACATTTCACATGCGTTTCGCACACATCCAGTACGTTACGAATAAGTTCAGCATAAGTTTTATGTGGGTCATGTAGATCGCAAGTACGTTTGGTGAAGCCGGAGTGTGTGACGGTCAACGCTACACATACGTCCAAATACCGTCCAAAACTCATTCAAAACTCGTTTCGAACACGCTCAGCATACGCCTGACAGAGAACAATATGCATACATCCAAGATTTCTGAAAACTCACAAAAATGCTGATTTCACCATTTTAGGTCAAACGTCCGACACACGTTTGGTTTACACGCCAATGTGTGACCACTCTTTTAAGTTGCTTATGGTATAGATATGAACTTTGATGACCTCTTGTGGTCTGAAGAGATTAGAAGGCCAGTTTTCTGCTCATTCCTGTGTTTTCTTCCTCTTGGTGGCTTGGTTGGGATGCACTCCCTAGGTATTTCACACTTTTTTTTTCAAAACCATTGCATGCAGTTTAAAATTGCCCAAATTTGTAAAGGGCTATTACCCTGGGGAAATTTTGCAGAGTGATTCGCGACGGAAGTAAGGGCGAGGATTGTGGCCACGTAAAATCGATTTAAGCACCCCCAGTGGAATTCGTTTCCGCTGACCGTTCCAAGGCTGTTCTTCTGTCGCGGTATATTTTTTGTTATGGTTTGTCTTTGGGTGTTTATGTCGCTTATATTATTTTATTTTAGATGGCCTATTGGCCATTTTGTGAGAAAGTAACTGTCCTTTTGGCTTTCCGCTGTTGGTGTTTCCATTAGGGTCTGTGGTTTCATGTTTGGGTTTTTTTCCCTTTGGTGTCTCTGATGGGAGCTGTGGGTTAATTGTATCGATTCCTATCATTGCCTCCACTTCTACATTGAATAGCTGGGAAATATTTTCGAACGTAAATCAGTTCACAATCCACGGATAAGGCCAGAGAAACTTATTAGATTTTCATCCAAAGTTTGGAAAAAAGAGAGGCAGGAGGGTGGGTTTTATTTTTTATTTAATAACAATTCAAAAAATAAGTCATTTGATTGGCAAAATTGGGTATTACCATTCCTTTCATGGATAGTAATAATCAATTAACCTTTCAGATGCAAATTAGAAGACTGGAAGCAAAATTATACTCATGAAGCAAAACATTGAATCTAAAAGTTCTCTCCATCTGTTTTCCACCCCATTTTTAGCTCACCAGAGCCGAAGGCTCCGGGGGAGCTTATAGGATAGGCAGTTGTCCGGCGTCGTCGTCGTGGTCGTCGTCGTCGTCGTCTGACGTCAACACTTTCAAACATCTTCTTCTCTGAAGCCACTGGACCGATTCAGCCAAAATTTTATCTGTAGCATCCTTGGGCTGGGGGATTGAAAGTTTGTGTTTTTTATGAAAATTGGCCCATTAGTTTGTTTGCTATAGCTACTTATAGCTCCCATAGACTTATAATGGGGAAAATTGAAAAATGGCATTTACTGCCAATCCACTGCAGATATTTTGACAAAACTTTCATAGAAATATTCCTTAGGCAATCTACTATCTGCCATATGATTTTAGGCCTACTGCTCATTTGTATTGGTTGCCATGGAAACCAAAATGAAAAAATAGAAAAAAAAAAATACTTAAAAAATCATCTCCTCAGAAACCGTATGCTCTATGAGGCTGAAAGTTTATGGAAATATTCACCATATTTGCCTTTACAGGTTTTGTGTTTTTTTTTATGAAATTCGGCTCTTTAGTTTGGTTGCTATGGCAACTTAGATTTTCCATAGACTTATAATGGGGAAAATTGAAAAATGGCATTAACTACAAAGCCTTTGCAGATATTTTGACAAAACTTTCATAGAAATGTTCCTTTAGTAAACTTCTCTCAGCCATATGCTTTTATGTCAACCTGGGGGTCCAGTAGGTTGTGCCGGGGCCATGCCCCGCCCCCAGTACTTCATAAAATGACTTATATCTCAGAAACCTTACAGATCCCCACCCCTAAACCATATATATTCTTGTTCCTATTGACAAGACGCATTCAGTGACACCAAACTGGAGGTCCTCCGGGATGTGCCGAGGCCATGCCCCACCCCCTCCACTTCATAAAAGGCCCAATATCTCGGAAACCATTCAGATACCCACCCCTGAACCCTATATACTCTTGTTCCTTATGATAAGACGCATTCAGTGACATCAAACTGGGGGTCCCCCGGGATGCGCCGGGGCCATGTCCCGCCCCCCCCCCCCATTTCATAAAAGGCCCAATATCTCGGAAACCTTACAGATCCCCACCCCTAAACCATATATATTCTTGCTCCTTATGATAAGACGCATTCATTTACCCCAAATTGGGGGTCTTCCAGGGTGCGCCGGAGCCATGCCCCTACCCTTCACTTCACAAAAGGGCATATATCTCAGAAACTGTTCAGATCCCCACCCCTAAACCATATATGTTCTTGTTCATTATGATGAGACACATTCAGTGACACCAACCTGGGGGTCCCCAGGGATGTGCTGGGGCCATGCCCCACCCCCTCCATTTCATAATATCACAATATCTCGGAAACCTTACAGATCCCCACCCCTAAACCATATATATTCTTGTACCTTATAATAAGACACTTTCATTGACACCAACCTGGGGGCCTCCCTGGGCCTTGCCCCACCCCTGCATTTCACAAAAGGCCTTATATCTCAGAAACTGTTCAGAGCCCCACCCCTAAACCATATATATTCATCTTCCTTATGATAAGGCACATTCATTGACACCAGCTTGTGAGTCCCGGGGGCATGCCCGGGCCTTGCTCCACCGCTTGACTTCATTAAAAGCCACATATCTCAGAAATAGTTCAGATCCCCACCCCTAAACCATATATATTCTTGTTCCTTATGATAAGACTCATTCAGTCACACCAACTTGGGGGTCTCTTTGTTCTGAGGCAATGTGCCCCGCCCTTCCACTTCATAAAAGGCCATATATTTCAGAAACCATTCAAACCCCCACCCCATATTCATATATGTTCTTGTTCCTTATTATTAGCACACCTACTGTAGGGGTGTCCGCAGGGGCCAGTCCTCTCCTTTCCACTTCATGAAAGGATATCTTGGAAACCGTTCAGATTCCCACCCCTAAACCATATATATACTTGGTCCTTATGATGAGACACATTTAGGGACAACAATCTTGCGCTTTCCTGGGAACGACAGGGCATGCTCCAACCCCTCCACTTATATCTCCAGCCATGCAGATCCCCACTGCTAAACCATATATATTCTTGTTCTTTGTGATAAGACACATTTAGTGATACCAACCAGGGCTCCATTGGGTCCATGCCCCACCCCCTCTACTTCATAAAAGGCCTAATGTTTCATATACTGAGTCCACATTGATGCTTATTTGGATATGGGGGTTCATTTGGCAGATTAAAATGATATCATGTTAAAATACATGGCTGCAATTTGGCAGTGCCCACCTGAGCTCTGGTGAGCATAGTGGCCCATGGGCCTCTTGTTTGTCAAACAGATTAGGGGCTGGTGGGGCTAAGTATCTACTAAGTAAGTTTCTCTGGCCTAAAGTTTCATGCCAATATCTGTTATTCTTTTAAATATCTTGCTGACAAAATTGCATTCCATTTTTTGGAAAGGTGTGTAACTCCTAACTGGATTATTTGTATAATTACTCGGGAACTCCATGAGCTTTTCAAGGTTCACTTGTATTTGAATGGTCAGCTTTGAAAATTGAAAGTCTTACTTTTGTTAGGGAACAGATACTTGTCTTTTTCCAATATCCCAGTTGCTCTTCTTACATTAGCATCACTCAAATACTGTAATGGTCGTCTCAAGTCCTGAGGAATTATAACTGGAACCCCACGGCGAAGCTACAATAAAAACAAGAGGCCCATGTGCCACAATCCTCACCAGAGCTCAGGGGGCCACTGCCCTCTGGCAGCAATGTATTTTAATTAACCATGGAAGCCCTGCGCCCAAGGATGCTACAGATAAAATTTGGATGATGATGATGATGATGATTTCGTGTTTAACGACGCGTCAACCCTCTTTGTGGGTCATAAGCGTCTAACGGTTGATGGTTAAACGGCATGAATAATTATGATGATATTAAAAGTAAAAAGTCAGAATGATAATGTATAAAAATCTGAAACAGTTAAATCTTATGAAAAAGTCCAATTTCTTTTAAGAATAAAATAATATTATCAACAGGTACATCTCGAAACAGTTGTTGCAAAGTGTCAGCTTTAAAATATAAAATACGTGAGGGTGAAAAGTCAACACAGTCAATTAAGATATGTTTCACAGTGAATGGCTGATCACAACCTACACAAGAAGGCTGATCATCACCATTAAAAATATAAGAATGAGTAACTCTAGTATGGCCGATGCGCAGTCGTGTTAATACTACGTCCTCTTTTCTGGAAAACTGTGGAGGAGAGCATTTTGTACTAACGACAGGTTTAATGGCATGGAGTTTGTTATTTATTGCACGGTCCCATTCGCCTTGCCATTCCGACAAGATGTATCTGTTGATAAATGGTTTAAAATTGTTAAAAGGAATTTTAAAAACAGATGGATCAAGATTGAGCGATTCCTTTGCTTTCTTGTCAGCATATTCATTGCCGACAATGCCAATATGGCTCGGAAGCCAACAAAACAAGATTTGGTGTGTTTTAGAAATTTCATGATGTTTTTCGATCAATTTTTGAATTTGAGGATTTTTAGATGATGAATGGTCTAAAGCCTTAAGCACAGAAAGTGAATCCGAAAATATAATTGCTTTTTGAATTGTTGAAGAACTGATAAAATCTAAAGCTAGGTCTATTGCTTTGGCTTCAGCTGTAAAAATAGATGAACCATCTGGAAGGCGCATGGTTTTGTGCGTATCTTTAGAAACATACGCACAGCCAACTTTATCTCCTTCTTTGGAACCATCAGTATAGACTTGCTGGTAATCATTGTAACGTGACTGCAGTACCTGAAAGTTTTGTTTGAGAAGTATTGGATTTGATTCGGATTTTTTTCCATCATGTAAGTCGAACAGAATAGAAGGTTGTTTAATACACCAAGATGGAACTTCGGCGGTTTCATGTTTTTGAATATTTTTAAGGTCGATACCTGAATTTTCCAGCAGTGGTAAAATACGTAATCCAAAAGGTTTGATTGCTGTGGGTTTTGTTTCATACTTATCTACAAATTGAGGTCGAAATGAAATTTTGGATGCCGGGTTAGATGGATTTGCAGCAAGTCTGATAGCATACTGAAGAGAAAGTTTCTCTCTGCGCGAGGTTAAAGATGGTTCACCTGCTTCTACATAAAGGCTTAATACGGGAGAAGTACGGAAGGCTCCCATGGCCAGACGAAGGCCTTGGTGATGGATAGTATCCAAGGATTTTAAATAGGACTTTCTGGCAGAACCATAAACAACAGACCCATAATCTAATGTAGATCTTATTAAAGACCGGTAAAGATGTAATAAAGTATACCGATCTGCTCCCCAACTTGTATGAGCTAAAACTTTCAAAAGATTCAAAGCTTTTAAGCATTTCGCTTTAAGATATTTAATATGTGGAATAAAAGATAACTTTTGATCAAATATGACCCCAAGAAATTTGGCTTCTTCAACAACAGGAATTTGTGATCCGTATAAAAACAGGGAAGGATGTTCGTGTTTCTTCCGTAGTTTACAAAAATGAACACACTGCGTTTTCGACTTGGAGAACTTGAAACCATTTTTATCAGTCCATTCTTCTATTCTTTTTAAATTTTGTTGTAACTTTCGTTCAATTGTTTTCATATTTTTTGAACGGTAACATATACAAAAATCATCAACATACAATGAACAATCAGTTTTGTCGTCCAAACATTGTACAATATTGTTTATTTTGATGTTAAATAGCGTAGTTGAAAGAATACTACCCTGTGGGACACCCTGTTCTTGATCATAGAAATCTGACAGGGCAGACCCCACACGCACCTGAAACATGCGCTCCCCTAAAAAGCTTTCAATAAAACTGGGAAGTTTTCCTCTTAAGCCAATGTTATGTAGATCTTTCAATATTCCATAACGCCATGTTGTATCATATGCTTTCTCCAAGTCGAAAAAGACAGCCACTACGTGTTCTTTGTTAATAAAAGCATCTCGTATAAATGTTTCTAGTCTTATTAAATTGTCATTGGTACTACGTTCCGAACGAAAGCCCGATTGATATTCTGAAATGAGGTTGTTGGACTCTAAGTACCAGACTAATCTCTTGTTTATCATTCTCTCCAATGTTTTACACAAACAACTTGTCAAAGCTATCGGACGATAATTTGTAGGTTCTGCATGATCTTTCCCTGGTTTCGGAATTGGTACAACTGTAGCTACACGCCAACTCTCAGGACAGACCCCCGTTTCCCAAATATTATTAAAGATATCTAAAAGTGTTGTAAGAGAACTTTTTGGCAGATGCTTAAGCATCTGATAATGAATTTCATCGGGGCCGGTTGCCGTATCATGTGATTTTTCAATGGCTTCAACGAGTTCGGATAAGTTAAATGGTGTGTTGTATTCTTCGTGATTAAGGGATTTGAAGTTAAGTTTTCTTTTCTCCTGGTCCTTTTTGACATTTCTAAAAGTGTCAGAATAATTACGCGATGATGAATTTCTCAAAAATGTGTGACCAAGAGTATCTGAAATATCATTTTGTGTTGAAGCTATTGTGTCAAATTCAGTATTTAAATGTGTAAAACTAGAAGACTTTGTTTTTCCTGAAATTTTTCGTACCATATCCCAAACCTTTTTAATGGGGGTTTTATAGTTCAATTTGGAGACATATTCTCTCCATGACTTTCGTTTGGAAGCTCGGATTGTTCGCCGAGCTTTAGCTCTAAAAACTTTTACGTCGTTGAGCTTTTCTGAAGTGGGATTTTTGCAGAACTTATTTAGAGCCTGTTTACGCTTTTTAATAGCTTCTTTACAGTCATTATTAAACCAAGGCTTGCTTTTCTTAGTATTTGTGGAGGTCTTTGGAATGCATTGTTCTGATATGTTAATAAGTGTATCTGTGAAAAGTAGAAGTAAAACAAAGATCAGGAATTGATACAATTAACTTACTCCATCCATAAAAGACACCAAAGGGAAAGAAATACAAACATTAAGCGACCAGACCATAATGGAAACCTAAACAAAGGAAGGAAACCTAAACATAATGGAAACCTAAACAAAGGATTTCTGGGAAATCAGAAACAATGTCAGATGATTCATTTAAGTGATCAACTGATAACTCTTCTTCACATAAATTATGGAATAATTCCCAGTCGGCTTTATTCATTTTCCATTTCTGGTTACAGTCTTCATCTGGTTCGTTTACGCTCTCTATTATAACAGGAAAGTGATCACTTCCGCACTGATCATCATGAACAGACCAGTCATAGTCCAAGAAGAGAGATGGGTGACACAAAGAGAGATCTAAAGAAGACAAATGACCTGTCGCAGGGTGAAGGTAAGTATAAGATTTATCATTCATCAAGCAAAGATCGTTCTTTGCAATAAAATCTTCGACAAGTGCTCCTCTGTTATTGACATCTTTACAGCCCCATAGAATATTGTGACCATTGAAGTCGCCAACTAAAAGATATGGCGATGGAAGTTGACTCAGCAATGAGTCAAGATGTTCGGGCTTTAAAGAAAATGAGGGTGGGATATATAGAGAGCAAACTGTAGTTTCTTTATCCAGAGAAACCGATACTGCTACAGCTTGAAGGTCGGTTTTTAATTTGATCTCTCTTTGTGGTAAACATGATTTAACAAAAATTGAGCTGCCACCAGATGGTTTGTTACCATCAGAATAGATATAGTTGTATGTATTGAAACCCCTGACATCTATGTTGTCATCAGTTTTTAAAAAAGTTTCTTGCAAACAAAACACCGATGGGGTTAGTAGCGAAATAAGTAATAAGAGTTCATTATAATTTGATTTAAGACCTCGACAATTCCATTGTATTATTTTGTGTTTTAAATCCATTTTAAGGAGAGATATTTAAAGACTAGAAACTATTATGGAGGTGCAATTGGTGATATAGATCTGCTACCACCAGCTCGTGGTGTGGCAGACCTCGATCTGTTATTGCCACTTGGTGATGATGGAGTTTCAGTCAACTCCATATCACTGTCACTCAAAGATCCGAATCTGTTCTGAAATTTTATATTGTCTCTTTCCATTTTACGTTGTCTGTCTGTTTGTCTTTGAGACAATTGATGTTTTTTTATCGGATCTTGCGACCCCTTATTAGTTCGACCTGGGTCGGGTTTCTCTTTTACATTCGGCGCTGGCTTCGGTACGGTCGCTGTCGACCGATCCGAAGCAACCTGGATTGCGCCTTTTGATAAATTGGTTGAACTTTGTGGTGCTGGAGTGGATTTACTCCATGCACCAGACTTTTTCAGTTCAGCAATGTATGATTCAGCAGTCTGTGTTGCGGAGCTGGTACATTTTACACCAGCACCCTTTGTGATGCTGGCGAAACTGGTAGTTGGTGTTATGTATCGCTCTTCGACAATCTTCCGCGCTTCTGGGAATGTTATCCCCCTTTGGTATTTGACGGTAAGTATTTCTTTTTCTTTTTTCCACGCCGGACAGTCTCGGGAGAAAACAGCATGTTTGCCATCACAATTTACGCATTTGGGTTCATTTTTGCAGTTGAGGTGATTATCAACATGCTTTTCTTCACCACAATTAGGACAGAGTTTTTTTCTCTGACATCTGCTTTCGTGATGGCCAAAAGCCTGACAAGAGTAACATCTAAGAGGGTTTGGGATGTATACCTCTACGTTAATGGAAAGATATGCTACTTTGATTTTCTTGGGTAGAATTGGTGTATTAAAAGTCAACACATAAGTTGCTGTTGGTTTTAGTACACCATTTCTACGAACTTGAATGTTACGAACACCAACAACTCCCTGATCCTTAAGGTTATCGACTATCTCTTCATCTGAGCAAGGACGCAGTTCTGGACTGCGAATCACTCCTTTAGATGAATTGAGCGTGTTATGTAAAGCGACTTTAACTTTTAGATCAAAGAGTTTGTTGGTGTTTAGCAGGCTTACCACTTGCTGTTTTTTCTCGACTTCTAAGAGAAGATCACCCGATTTGAGTTGTTTTATACTCTTAGGGTGTCCGGCAATGGAGAGAATACTTTTCTCGATGACGAAGGGGGAAAGGCTAGATACAGTTCGTGTATCGTCAAGTGACGTAACGACCAAGAAACGCGGAACATTGTCAAAATTTGGTTCAGCAGACTGCTGACTAGATTGTTGACTTGACTGCTGACTGGATTGTTGACTGTGTTCATCCGATTCGGATGAATCTTCTTGTTTTTTACGTTTAGGTGCGTTGTGGTTAGGTGATTTGCGGTTAGGTGATTTGCGGTTATGTTTTTTTCCAGGAGCCATAAGAAAAAAGTTCTAGTTTCGTCCCAAGTGCTCTCCGCCCTCCGTGGAGCCCTACAAGGGAACACCATACTGGAGTGGTTATCCAACTCGCAGATGTTAGAGATACACGTGAGATATACTCGTATAAACAAAATGCCTACACGATTGATCCGTTAAGCCACCGCCTTCTAGAGATAAAAAGACAGAAAAGGGTAAGGTAAATGGGCATATGGTTGGTATCAGGAAAGATACAAAAAGAGTTGAAGAGAAAGCAAAGCGGTATCTCTAGGGCTCGGCGTGACCAGCCGATTGACCGTGCCGGACCGCACGGCCACCCGTCTACACCGAAAAGCCAGGCCAAAGAGGCGTGTTGGGCACCTGAAGCACCGCCACCTCAGGTAACCCTCAACCTCCAGGATCCCTTCTTCCGGTTTACAGGACGCCACCCACGGCAAACGGGTGGTACTTCCTTTAGCTCTTCCCAGTGGGCACATTGACCACAGCAGCAACGTGCCCAGTGGGAATTGAGCCCCCAGGGCCACGGCAAGGCAGGAAGTCTAATACCTGGGGGATAAAATTTGGACCCAATCAGCCTTGTGGCTTCAGAGGTCTAATGTCACTTGAACCGTGTAGTTGCAGGACAACAGATGACAACTGACAAGTTTCCATCTGTGGCAACCAATAGGCCAAAAAACATTATTAAAGGAACATTTCTATGAACGTTTGAAAAATATGTTGAAAGGCATAAATGTCATTTTTCAATTTTCCCCATTATAAGTCAATGGAAGCTCTTTACTTGCCATAGCAAACAAACCAAAGAGCCAAATTTCATAACCCAGAGCTCAGGTGGGCACTGCCCAATGGCAGCCATGTATTTTAACATGATATGATTTTAATCTACCAATTATAAAGTCTTCAAAACAAACCCATACCCAAATGAGCACCCATGTGGACTGTATCTGAAAATTAGGTGCTTTTTAAAGTAGAGAGGGTGGTGTATGGACCCAATGGAGCCCTGTTTGGTGTCACTAAATGCATTTTATCAAAAGGAATAGAAACATATGGTTTAGCGGTGAGGATATGTATGGTTCCTGAGATGTAAGGTAGAAGTAAAACAAAGATCAGGAATTGATACAATTAACTTACTCCACCCATCAAAGACACCAAAGGGAAAGATGATGATGATTTCGTGTTTAACGACGCGTCAACCCTCTTGGTGGGTCATAAGCGTCAGTCGGTTAATGGTTAAACGGCATGAATAATTATGACGATATTAAAAGTAAGAAGTCAGAATGATAATGTATAAAAATCTGAAACAGTTAAATCTTATGAAAAAGACCAATTTCTTTTAAGAATAAAATAATGTTATCAACAGGTACATCTCTAAACAGTTGTTGCAAAGTGTCAGCTTTGAAATATAAAATACGTGAGGGTGAAAAGTCAACACAGTCAATTAAGATATGTTTCACAGTGAATGGCTGATCACAACCTACACAAGAAGGTTGATCATCACCATTAAAAATATAAGAATGAGTAACTCTAGTATGGCCGATGCGCAGTCGTGTTAATACTACGTCCTCTTTTCTGGAAAATTGTGGAGGAGAGCATTTTGTACTAACGACAGGTTTAATGGCATGGAGTTTGTTATTTATTGCACGGTCCCATTCGCCTTGCCATTCCGACAAGATGTATCTGTTGATAAATGGTTTAAAATTATTAAAGGGAATTTTAAAAACAGATGGATCAAGATTGAGCGATTCCTTTGCTTTCTTGTCAGCATATTCATTGCCGACAATGCCAATATGGCTCGGAAGCCAACAAAACAAGATTTGGTGTGTTTTAGAAATTTCATGATGTTTTTCGATTAATTTTTGAATTTGAGGATTTTTAGATGATGAATGATCTAAAGCCTTAAGCACAGAAAGTGAATCAGAAAATATAATTGCTTTTTGAATTGTTGAAGAACTGATAAAATCTAAAGCTAGGTCTATTGCTTTGGCTTCAGCTGTAAAAATAGATGAACCATCTGGAAGGCGCATGGTTTTGTGCGCATCTTTAGAAACATACGCACAACCAACTTTATCTCCTTCTTTGGAACCATCAGTATAGACTTGCTGGTAATCATTGTAACGTGACTGCAGTACTTGAAAGTTTTGTTTGAGAAGTATTGGATTTGATTCGGATTTTTTGCCATCATGTAAGTCGAACAGAATAGAACGTTTTTTAATACACCAAGATGGAACTTCGGCCGTTTCATGTTTTTGAATATTTTTAAGGTCGATACCTGAGTTTTCCAGCAGTGGTAAAATACGTAATCCAAAAGGTTTGATTGCTGTGGGTTTTGTTTCATACTTATCTACAAATTGAGGTGGAAATGAAATTTTGAATGCCGGGTTAGATGGATTTGCAGCAAGTCTGATAGCATACTGAAGAGAAAGTTTCTCTCTGCGCGAGGTTAAAGATGGTTCACCTGCTTCTACATAAAGGCTTAATACGGGAGAAGTACGGAAGGCTCCCATGGCCAGACGAAGGCCTTGGTGATGGATAGTATCCAAGGATTTTAAATAGGACTTTCTGGCAGAACCATAAACAACAGACCCATAATCTAATTTAGATCTTATTAAAGACCGGTAAAGATGTAATAAAGTATACCGATCTGCTCCCCAACTTGTATGAGCTAAAACTTTCAAAAGATTCAAAGCTTTTAAGCATTTCGCTTTAAGATATTTAATATGTGGAATAAAAGATAACTTTTGATCAAATATGACCCCAAGAAATTTGGCTTCTTCAACAACAGGAATTTGTGATCCGTATAAAAACAGGGAAGGATGTTCGTGTTTCTTCCGTAGTTTACAAAAATGAACACACTGCGTTTTCGACTTGGAGAACTTGAAACCATTTTTATCAGTCCATTCTTCTATTCTTTTTAAATTTTGTTGTAACTTTCGTTCAATTGTTTTCATATTTTTTGAACGGAAACATATACAAAAATCATCGACATACAATGAACAATCAGTTTTGTCGTCCAAACATAGTACAATATTGTTTATTTTGATGTTAAATAGCGTAGTTGAAAGAATACTACCCTGTGGGACACCCTGTTCTTGATCATAGAAATCTGACAGGGTAGACCCCACACGCACCTGAAACATGCGCTCCCCTAAAAAGCTTTCAATAAAACTGGGAAGTTTTCCTCTTAAGCCAATGTTATGTAGATCTTTCAATATTCCATAACGCCATGTTGTATCATATGCTTTCTCCAAGTCGAAAAAGACAGCCACTACGTGTTCTTTGTTAATAAAAGCATCTCGTATAAATGTTTCTAGTCTTATTAAATTGTCATTGGTACTACGTTCCGAACGAAAACCCGATTGATATTCTGAAATGAGGTTGTTGGACTCTAAGTACCAGACTAATCTCTTGTTTATCATTCTCTCCAATGTTTTACACAAACAACTTGTCAAAGCTATCGGACGATAATTTGTAGGTTCTGCATGATCTTTCCCTGGTTTCGGAATTGGTACAACTGAAGCTACACGCCAACTCTCAGGACAGACCCCCGTTTCCCAAATATTATTAAAGATATCTAAAAGTGTTGTAAGAGAACTTTTTGGCAGATGCTTAAGCATCTGATAATGAATTTCATCGGGGCCGGTTGCCGTATCATGTGATTTTCAATGGCTTCAACGAGTTCGGATAAGTTAAAAGGTGTGTTGTATTCTTCGTGATTAAGGGATTTGAAGTTAAGATTTCTTTTCTCTTGGTCCTTTTTGAAATTTCTAAAAGTGTCAGAATAATTACGCGATGATGAATTTCTCAAGAATGTGTGACCAAGAGTATCTGAAATATCTTTTTTTGTTGAAGCTATTGTGTCAAATTCAGTATTTAAATGTGTAAAACTAGAAGACTTTGTTTTTCCTGAAATTTTTCGTACCATATCCCAAACCTTTTTAATGGGGGTTTTGTAGTTCAATTTGGAGACATATTCTCTCCATGACTTTCGTTTGGAAGCTCGGATTGTTCGCCGAGCTTTAGCTCTAAAAACTTTTACGTCGTTTAACTTTTCTGAAGTGGGATTTTTGCAGAACTTATTTAGAGCCTGTTTACGCTTTTTAATAGCTTCTTTACAATCATTATTAAACCAAGGCTTGCTTTTCTTAGTATTTGTTGAGGTCTTTGGAATGCATTGTTCTGATATATTAATAAGTGTATCTGTGAAATCAGAAACAATGTCGGATGATTCATTAAATTGATCAAATGATAACTCTTCTTCACATAAATTATGGAATAATTCCCAGTCGGCTTTATTCATTTTCCATTTCTGATTACAGTCCTCATCTGGTTCGTTTACGCTCTCAATTATAACAGGGAAGTGATCACTTCCGCACTGAGTATCGTGGACAGACCAGTCATAATCTAAGAAGAGAGATGGGTGACACAAAGAGAGATCTAAAGAAGATAAATGACCTGTCGCAGGGTGAAGGTAAGTATAAGATTTATCATTCATCAAACAGAGATCGTTCTGTGCAATAAAATCCTCAATAAGTGCTCCTCTGTTGTTGTTATCTTTACAACCCCACAGAATGTTGTGACCATTGAAGTCACCAACTAAAAGATACGGCGATGGAAGCTGACCCAGCAACGACTCAAGATGTTCGGGCTTTAAAGTAAATGAGGGTGGAATATATAGAGAGCAAATTGTAGTTTCTTTATCCAGAGAAACCGACACTGCCACGGCCTGTAGTTCTGTTTTTAATTTGATCTCTCTTTGTGGTAAACAAGATTTAACAATAATTGAACTACCACCAGATGGTCTGTTACCATCAGAGTAGATATAGTTGTATGAATTGAAACCCCTAATATCGATGTTGTCATCAGTTTTCAAAAAAGTTTCCTGTAAACAAAAAACCGATGGGTTTAATAAAGTAAGAAGCAATAAGAGTTCGTTATAATTTGATTTAAGACCTCGACAATTCCATTGTATTATTTTGTGTTTTAGATCCATTTTATGGAGAGATATTTATACGACTAGAAACCAATGCGTCGTTATCGACGAAATTAACCTACCTTATATAAGGTATCCTTGTAATTTTGCTACCCTTGCGAGGATTGGTTGGAGTCATCATCATCCATTAGTTCATCATCGTCCTCGTCAGAGGGTAGCCCTATCTTTGTGTAATCTTTTTGGATCGGTTCTTCCGATCCCTTATTGGTCCGAGCGGAGTCGGATTTCTCTTTTACATGCGGCGCTGGCTTTGGTTCGGTCGCTGTCGCCGGATCCGAATCAACCTGGATTGCGCCATTTGACAAATTGGTTGAACTTTGTGGTGCTGGAGTAGTACTCCATGCACCAGATTTTTTCAGTTCAGCAATGCAAGATTCAACAGTCTGCGTTCCACTATTTGCGACTTTAACACCAGCACCCTTTGTTATGCTGGCGTAACTGGTGCTTGGTGTTTTGTAACGTTCTTCAACAATCTTCCTCGCTTCTGGAAATGTTATCGACCTTTGGTATTTGACGGTGAGTATTTCTTTTTCTTTTTTCCATGCCGGACAATCTCGAGAGAAAACAGCATGTTTACCTCCACAATTTACGCAGTTGGCTTCATTCTTGCAGTTTTGATGATTATCAACATGTTTTTCTTCACCACAGTTTGGACAGAGTTTTTTCTTCTCACATCTGCTTTCGTGGTGACCGAAAACCTGACACGAGTAACATCTGAGAGGGTTTGGTATATATACCTCTACATTTACGGAAAGATTTGCTACTTTGATTTTCTTGGGCAGAACTGGTGTATTAAAAGTCAACACGTAAGTACTGGTGGGTTTTAATACACCATTTCTACGAACTTGTATGTTACGTACACCAATGACGCCTTGGTCTCGGAGGTTTTCGATGATTTCTTCATCACTGCAAGGACGTAATTCAGGGCTGCGTATGACACCTTTACTGGAATTCAGTGTATTGTGGAGGGAAACTTTTACTTTCAGGTCAAATATTTTTTTCGTTTTAAGCAAAGCTTCTACATGCTGTTTTCTTTCGACTTCGATAAGTAGATCACCTGACCTAAGCTTCTTAATGCTTTTTGGTTGTCCGGCCATGGACACTATACTTTTTTCGATGACGAAAGGCGATAAACTTGACACCGTACGTGTATCATCAAGTGATGTCATGACCAAGAAGCGAGGAACATTTGGTGGTACAGACTGCTGACTGGGTTCATCGGAGTCAGACTCCGATGACTCATCTTTTTTACGTTTGGTTTTGTTGCGGTTACTAGAAAGAGGGGGACCCATGAAGAAGGTTTTTAAGATTCATCTCAAATGCTCTCCGCCCTCCGCGTAGCCCTACAAGGGAACACCATAATGGAGTGGCTATCCGACTCGCAGGTGTTAGAGATACACGTGAGATATACTCGCATAAAGAAAATGCTTACACGATTGGTCCGTTGCGCCACCGCCTTCTAGAGATAAAAAGACAGAAAATTGTAAGGTAAATGGGCACATGGTTGGTATCAGGAAAGATACAAAAAGAATGGAAGAGAAAGTTAAGCGGTATCTCTAGGGCAAGGCGTGACTAGCCGATTGACTGTGCCGGACCGCACAGCCTCCCGTCTACACCGAAAAGCCAGGCCAAAGAGGCGTGTTGGGAATCTGAAGCACCGCAACCTCAGGTATCCCTCAACCTCCAGGATCCCTTCTTCCGGCTTACAGGACGCCACCCACGGCAAACGGGTGGTACTTCCTTTAGCTCTTCCCAGTGGGCACATTGACCACCAAAGGGAAAGAAATACAAACATTAAGCGACCAGACCATAATGGAAACCTGAACAAAGGAAGGCCATAAGGAAAGTTTACTTTCCCACAAAATGGCCATATGGCCATCCAAAATTAAAAGACACAAGTGATACACACAGTAAGTAACAAACAACAACATAAATAAATCGCCACAGAAGAACCGCCTTGGAACGGTCAGTGGAAAGATTTCCACTGGGGGGCTTAAAACGATTTTACGTGGCCACAATCCTCGCCCTTACTTCCGCCGCGATTTAGACAAATAATTTGTTCAGTCCGCATGAAGGCCTCCCAACCTACCAGGCCTTTTAAGCAGTGGAGGGATCCGGGCATGGCAGATCCCAGAAAAGCCCAAGATTGTTGTCACTGAATATTAGGGCTGTAATGATACAGTCACTCCACGATACGATACATATCGCGATACTTGCCTCACAATACGATACATATCACGATACTTCTTTCTTGCTTAAATCACAGATCGAAAATTTTCAAACTGGCTCAAAACCATCTCAAAGTTCAATATTGTATAACAAAGCCCTCTGTAAGATGCCCATATTTTGTCATAGAAGTGATCAATGTATCTCAGTATCAATTAAGATCTTTGTAATTTGTTATGAAAATGGTGTTGAAATATGTTAAGCTGTCATTTTCTTTGGAAATTGTACTGTCTGGCGTATCGTCAGGTATCGCTATATTAGCCCCACGAAACCATATGTGTATCGTCAGCAAAAGTATCACGATACGATACGTTTCACCCCTACTGAATATGTCTTAACATAAGGACCAAGAATATCTATGGTTAAACGGTGGGGATCTGAACTGTTTCTGAGATATAAGGCCCTTTTATGAAGTGGAAGGGAGAGAAAGGGCCCCTGAGGACCCCACAAGACGGGTGTGACTGAATGTGTCTAATAAAAATGACCCCAGGTTGACATAAAAGCATATGGCTCAAGGAACATTTCTATGTAAGTTTTGTCAAAATATCTGCAATGACTTGTCAGTAAATGCCATTTTTCAGTTTTCCCCATTATAAGTCAAAGGAAACTCTTAAGTTGCCAAAGCAACAAAACTAAAAGGCTAAATTTCATAAAAAAAACACGAAACCTGTAATGTATATTGTGTAAACAGGTATGACGTCATTTTCCGACCACGTGGCTGCAATATCGGTCGCCATTTGCAAACAAAGCAATTTGGGCGAAATAAGAGAAATATTTTAAAGAAAAAAAAAATAAAGTGACCATCGAACTGGTCTTTGACTGCAGCACGCCGGTTTTTTCCCTTTAGCGGTCTTCAGATACTGAGTGACCCGGATATTGGGAAAATGAAAGTAGATGAAATCTGAAACGTGTGAGCAATAATTGCTATTTTTAATCGAGATACTGGTGCTCATAATCGTTGAACAAGTGTAAGAGCAATATTGGATGGCATTCGTTACGCTAATAACACATTTTGAAATTGCAAATCACCAAGGACGTTTATGGAAATTACCAAAACCGGTTCGGAAATTTCCGTAATTTTTGGCGAAATCGGGCTGGACCAATTTGGATTCTTCAGTTTCTCGAGCCCTGCTGCAGAGGATTTGCAGTAAATGCCATTTTTCAATTTTCTCGATTATAATTCTATGGAAACTTCAAGTTGCCATAGCAACCAAACTAATGAGCCGATTTTCATAAAAAAACCCACAAACTTTCAATCCCCCAGCTTAAGGATGCTATAGATAAATTTTGAGCGATGTCGTTTGAAAGTGTTGACACCAGACGACGACGGACAACTGCCTACCCTATAAGCACCCCAGCTCTGGTGAGCTAAGAGGGTCAAACAAGGTGAACAATCTGCTTTCTAATTACAAACGCCGAGCTCAAATCAGTTGTTGAATAAAATTCTTATTTGGCTTTTTAGTTGGTTGTTTGTTTGTTTTGAGGTTTAACGTCCCTGTCAACACTGTAAAGGTCATTTTGGAGACGTTGCTTCCAATTTGGTGGGACTTTTACCAGACATTGATATGAAATGACATCTCAAGCCCTGTTACCCAATGAAACCAATAGGGTTTATAAGCATGGACGGTCCGACTCGCACCGCTTTGCCTGGGCAGGCTTAGATCCTCCAAGCGGATTACCAGCACTCGTGTGTGGGCCGGTTTCAGCTCTGCGTGGAAGCATCATGTAGCCCATCTATTTCTTCAAGCCCCGATGTGCGGGGTCAGTTTGAGTCAAACAATAGCTGTAATACATTTTTATGAAGTCGTCTATTCTATACTGACGGACTTTAAAAACACAACACTTGGTAACATCTCGTTTTCTTGCAAGAAAACTTAAGCTGAATTATTTTAATTGTATATAAATGGCTCTATGGTTAGTTTCCCATGCACAATTAGTCCTTATAAATTTATGTTAAAGTGTCAAAATCGTAAGCATTTTAAGGCAGGGGTTCCATCTTGGTGTATTAAACAACCTTCTATTCTTTTCGACTTACGTGATTGCAGAAAAATCCGAATCAAATCCAATACTACTCAAACAAAACTTTCAGGTACTGCAGTCACGTTATGATGATTACCAGCAAGTCTATACTGATGATTCCAAAGAAGGAGAAAAAGTTGGTTGTGCGTATGTTTCTCAAGAAACGCACCAAACCTTGCGCCTTCCAGATGGTTCATCTATTTTACAGCTGAAGCCAAAGCATAGACCTAGCTTTAGATTTTATCAGATGTTCATCATTTCAAAAAGCAATTATATTTTCTGGGTCACTTTCTGTGTTTAAGGCTTTAGACCATTCATCATCTAAAAATCCTCAAATACAAAAACTGATCGAAAAACATCATGAAATTTCTAAAACGCACCAAATCTTGTTTTTTTGACTTCCGAGCCATATTGGCATTGTCGGCAATGAGTTTGCTGACAAGAAAGCAAAGAAATCGCTCAATCTTGATCCGTCTGTTTTTAAAATTCTAAACCATTTATCAACAGATACATCTTGTCGGAATGGCAAAGCGAATGGGACCGTGCAATAAATAACAAATTCCATGCCATTAAACCTGTCGTTGGAACAAAATGCTCTCCTCAACAGTTTTCCAGGAAAGAGGATGTAGTATTAACACGACTGCGAATTGGCCATACTAGAGTTACTCATTCTTATATTTTAAATGGTGATGAACAGCCTTCCTGTGTAGGCTGTGATCAGCCATTCACTGTGAAACATACATTAATTGAATGTGTAGACTTTTTACAGTCCCGTAACTTATACTTCAAAGCTGACACTTTGCAATAATTGTTTCAAGATGTACCTTTTGAAAATATTATTTTATTCTTAAAAGAAATTGGCCTTTTTCATAAGATTTAACTGTTTAAGATTTTTATACATATCAAACTTTTTTACTTTCAATAATCTCATAATTCTCAATGCCGTTAACCATTAACCGTTTGACGCTTATGACCCACAAAGAGGGTTTTCGTTCTCAATTATAACAGGGAAGTGATCACTTCCGCACTGATCATCGTAGACAGACCAGTCATAATCTAAGAAGAGAGATGGGTGACACAAAGAGAGATCTAAAGAAGACAAATGACCTGTCGCAGGATGAAGATAAGTATAAGATTTTTCATTCATCAAACAGAGATTGTTCTGTGCAATAAAATCTTCAATAAGTGCTCCTCTGTTGTTGTTATCTTTACAACCCCACAGAATGTTGTAAACGAACCAGATGAGGACTGTAATCAGAAATGGAAAATGAATAAAGCCGACTGGGAATTATTCAATAATTTATGTGAAGAAGAGTTATCAATCGATGAGTTTAATGAATCATCTGACATTGTTTCTGATTTCACAGAGTCGCTTTTTAAAATATCAGAACAATGCATACCAAAGACCTCCACAAATACTAAGAAAAGCAAACCTTGGTTTAATAATGACTGTAAAGAAGCTATCAGAAAACGCAAACAGGCTTTAAATAAGTTCTGCAAAAGTCCAACTACAGACAAACTAAACAATGTAAACGTATTGAGAGCTAAAGCTCGGCGAACAATCCGAGCTTCAAAACGAAAGTCATGGAGGGAATATGTTTCAAAATTGAACCACAAAATCCCCATTAAAAAGGTTTGGGATATAGTACGAAAAAAAACAGGAAAAACAAGCAAATTCGTTGAATTGATATCCCCCGCCGAATGGGTTTTTTGTGTAGAATGGCAAGCAAATATATCTGGCCAAAATTGAGGATGGTTCTAAGAAGCAAACTAGAGACAATGAGGAAGGGCCCCGCTGAACATTTACTCCCTGGATGAGAGGCTGTACCCTGACCTACTGACCTAATTATCAGTAGAGATTAACTTGTCTGTCAAAGTTGAGGTTTATAGCAGAGGGCATAGGGTTGAGTAGTTATTGAGGATGAAAGAAGTAGTCAATGTATGGACAAGAAAGTAACAGACATGACAATCACAAAGAAGCCCTGCTGCATGAGTATATGCCAAGGACACCTCAGTATAAACAACAGTTTTACTATGTTACCTTAATTATCTAGCTGACTTTACTGGAACCCTTGTCTGTATGCTCTGGTCAATTTCACAGCAGTAAGATGGTGGTCTGTATATGGAAGCGCCTTCGTTATTGTGAGCAGGTTTGGTATAGGGCTAATCACCATATCTAGTGTATCTCCAAGGCTGTGGGTGGGTGCTGTGATATATTGCAGGAACCCATTATCGGAAAGGAAGTCATTGAAAATGTTGGTGCTACGAGTCTGGTTGAAATCTCCAAGGATCACTAGATGTTGCAGTCCTCTGATACAAGCTTCTAAGCTGTTGAGGAACCTCTGAACTGGGTAAGTTGGTGGCTTGTAAACAACTATGATATGATTTGTCAGCTGATGAGACTGTAGGGTGCTTCCAAGAATTTCAATATCTGAGTCACTGAAGTTCAAAGTTGTGTACGTAGAATCTTGCTTTATGAATAAAGCGAGTCCGTGGCTGCTGTTGTCAAGCACCATCTTATAGCCTGGCATTAATGTCTCTTTGCGTGTGCTCCTCATCTTTGTCTCTGTTAAGCACAAGACAGTCATTTGTTGAACTGTAGGATCAGAGATGAGATCACAGGCATGCTTGTTTAGAGACCTGATATTAATGTGCCCAATGTGTACATCATTCTCATCAAGAGAAAGTGGAACATCAAGAGTGGATTGTGTTCGCATTCTGGTCATTTCATCAAGAGCTTTTTTGTTGATGGTAATGTCTGATGATGATGATTTCGTGTTTAACGACGCGTCAACCCTCTTTGTGGGTCATAAGCGTCAAACGGTTAATGGTTAAACGGCATGAATAATTATGATGATATTAAAAGTAAAAAGTCAGAATGATAATGTATAAAAATCTGAAACAGTTAAATCTTATGAAAAAGTCCAATTTCTTTTAAGAATAAAATAATTTTATCAACAGGTACATCTCGAAACAGTTGTTGCAAAGTGTCAGCTTTGAAATATAAAATACGTGAGGTTGAAAAGTCGGTTAATGGTTAAACGGCATGAATAATTATGACGATATTAAAAGTAAGAAGTCAGAATTATAATGTATAAAAATCTGTAACAGTTAAATCTTATGAAAAAGACCAATTTCTTTTAAGAATAAAATAATGTTATCAACAGGTACATCTCGAAACAGTTGTTGCAAAGTGTCAGCTTTGAAATATTAAATACGTGAGGGTGAAAAGTCAACACAGTCAATTAAGATATGTTTCACAGTGAATGGCTGATCACAACCTACACATGAAGGTTGATCATCACCATTAAAAATATAAGAATGAGTAACTCTAGTATGGCCGATGCGCAGTCGTGTTAATACTACGTCCTCTTTTCTGGAAAACTGTGGAGGAGAGCATTTTGTACTAACGACAGGTTTAATGGCATGGAGTTTGTTATTTATTGCACGATCCCATTCGCCTTGCCATTCCGACAAGATGTATCGGTTGATAAATGGTTTAAAATTGTTAAAAGGAATTTTAAAAACAGATGGATCAAGATTGAGCGATTCCTTTGCTTTCTGTCAGCATATTCATTGCCGACAATGCCAATATGGCTCGGAAGCCAACAAAACAAGATTTGGTGTGTTTTAGAAATTTCATGATGTTTTTCGATCAATTTTTGAATTTGAGGATTTTTAGATGATGAATGGTCTAAAGCCTTAAGCACAGAAAGTGAATCAGAAAATATAATTGCTTTTTGAATTGTTGAAGAACTGATAAAATCTAAAGCTAGGTCTATTGCTTTGGCTTCAGCTGTAAAAATAGATGAACCATCTGGAAGGCGCATGGTTTTGTGCGTATCTTTAGAAACATACGCACAGCCAACTTTATCTCCTTCTTTGGAACCATCAGTATAGACTTGCTGGTAATCATTGTAACGTGACTGCAGTACCTGAAAGTTTTGTTTGAGAAGTATTGGATTTGATTCGGATTTTTTTCCATCATGTAATTCGAACAGAATAAGGGGTTGTTTAATACACCAAGATGGAACTTCGGCGGTTTCATGTTTTTGAATATTTTTAAGGTCGATACCTGAATTTTCCAGCAGTGGTTAAATACGTAATCCAAAAGGTTTGATTGCTGTGGGTTTTGTTTCATACTTATCTACAAATTGAGGTGGAAATGAAATTTTGAATGCCGGGTTAGATGGATTTGCAGCAAGTCTGATAGCATACTGAAGAGAAAGTTTCTCTCTGCGCGAGGTTAAAGATGGTTCACCTGCTTCTACATAAAGGCTTAATACGGGAGAAGTACGGAAGGCTCCCATGGCCAGACGAAGGCCTTGGTGATGGATAGTATCCAAGGATTTTAAATAGGACTTTCTGGCAGAACCATAAACAACAGACCCATAATCTAATTTAGATCTTATTAAAGACCGGTAAAGATGTAATAAAGTATACCGATCCGCTCCCCAACTTGTATGAGCTAAAACTTTCAAAAGATTCAAAGCTTTTAAGCATTTCGCTTTAAGATATTTAATATGTGGAATAAAAGATAACTTTTGATCAAATATGACCCCAAGAAATTTGGCTTCTTCAACAACAGGAATTTGTGATCCGTATAAAAACAGGGAAGGATGTTCGTGTTTCTTCCGTAGTTTACAAAAATGAACACACTGCGTTTTCGACTTGGAGAACTTGAAACCATTTTTATCAGTCCATTCTTCTATTCTTTTTAAATTTTGTTGTAACTTTCGTTCAATTGTTTTCATATTTTTTGAACGGTAACATATACAAAAATCATCAACATACAATGAACAATCAGTTTTGTCGTCCAAACATTGTACAATATTGTTTATTTTGATGTTAAATAGCGTAGTTGAAAGAATACTACCCTGTGGGACACCCTGTTCTTGATCATAGAAATCTGACACGGTAGACCCCACACGCACCTGAAACATGCGCTCCCCTAAAAAGCTTTCAATAAAACTGGGAAGTTTTCCTCTTAAGCCAATGTTATGTAGATCTTTCAATATTCCATATCGCCATGTTGTATCATATGCTTTCTCCAAGTCGAAAAAGACAGCTACTACGTGTTCTTTGTTAATAAAAGCATCTCGTATAAATGTTTCTAGTCTTATTAAATTGTCATTGGTACTACGTTCCGAACGAAAGCCCGATTGATATTCTGAAATGAGGTTGTTGGACTCTAAGTACCAGACTAATCTCTTGTTTATCATTCTCTCCAATGTTTTACACAAACAACTTGTCAAAGCTATCGGACGATAATTTGTAGGTTCTGCATGATCTTTCCCTGGTTTCGGAATTGGTACAACTGTAGCTACACGCCAGCTCGCAGGACAGACCCCCGTTTCCCAAATATTATTAAAGATATCTAAAAGTGTTGTAAGAGAACTTTTTGGCAGATGCTTAAGCATCTGATAATGAATTTCATCGGGGCCGGTTGCCGTATCATGTGATTTTTCAGTGGCTTCAACGAGTTCGGATAAGTTAAAAGGTTTGTTGTATTCTTCGTGATTAAGTGATTTAAAGTTTAGATTTCTTTTCTCTTGGTCCTTTTTGAAATTTCTAAAAGTGTCAGAATAATTACGCGATGATGAATTTCTCAAGAATGTGTGCCCAAGAGTATCTGAAATATCTTTTTTTGTTGAAGCTATTGTGTCAAATTCAGTATTTAAATGTGTAAAACTAGAAGACTTTGTTTTTCCTGAAATTTTTCGTACCATATCCCAAACCTTTTTAATGGGGGTTTTATAGTTCAATTTGGAGACATATTCTCTCCATGACTTTCGTTTGGAAGCTCGGATTGTTCGCCGAGCTTTAGCTCTAAAAACTTTTATGTCGTTGAGCTTTTCTGAAGTGGGATTTTTGCAGAACTTATTTAGAGCCTGTTTACGCTTTTTAATAGCTTCTTTACAGTCATTATTAAACCAAGGCTTGCTTTTCTTAGTATTTGTGGAGGTCTTTGGAATGCATTGTTCTGATATGTTAATAAGTGTATCTGTGAAATCAGAAACAATGTCGGATGATTCATTAAAATGATCAATTGATAACTCTTCTTCACATAAATTATGGAATAATTCCCAGTCGGCTTTATTCATTTTCCATTTCTGGTTACAGTCCTCATCTGGTTCGTTTACACTCTCAATTATAACAGGGAAGTGATCACTTCCGCACTGATCATCATGAACAGACCAGTCATAGTCCAAGAAGAGAGATGGGTGACACAAAGAGAGATCCAAAGAAGACAAATGACCTGTCGCTGGGTGAAGGTAAGTATAAGATTTATCATTCATCAAGCAAAGATCGCTCTTTGCAATAAAATCTTCAACAAGTGCTCCTCTGTTATTGATATCTTTACAGCCCCATAGAATATTGTGACCATTGAAGTCGCCAACTAAAAGATATGGCGATGGAAGTTGACTCAGCAATGAGTCAAGATTTTCGGGCTTTAACGAAAATGAGGGTGGAATATATAAAGAGCAAATTGTAGTTTCTTTATCCAGAGAAACCGATACTGCTACAGCTTGTAGGTCTGTTTTTAATTTGATCTCTCTTTGTGGTAAACATGATTTAACAAGAATTGAACTGCCACCAGATGGTTTGCTACCATCAGAATAGATATAGTTGTATTTATTGAAACCCCTGACATCAATGTTGTCATCAGTTTTTAAAAAAGTTTCTTGTAAACAAAAAACCGATGGGTTTAATAACGAAATAAGTAATAAGAGTTCATTATAATTTGGTTTAAGACCTCGACAATTCCATTGTATTATTTTGTGTTTTAAATCCATTTTATGAAGAGATTGGTGTTGCTGACCTCGATCTGTTATTGCCATTTGGTGATGATGGAGTTTCAGCGAACTCCATATCACTGTCACTCAAAGATCCGAATCTGTTCTGAAATCTAATATTGTCTCTTTCCATTTTACGTTGTCTGTCTGTCTGTTTTTGAGACAATTGTTGTTTTTTGATCGGATCTTCCGATCCCTTATTAGTTCGACCTGAGTCGAGTTTCTCTTTTACGTGCGGCGCTGGCTTCGGTACGGTCGCTGTCGACCGATCCGAAGCAATCTGGATTGCGCCATTTGATAAATTGGTTGAACTTTGCGGTGCTGGAGTGGGTTTACTCCATGCACCAGATTTTTTCAGTTCAGCTATGTATGATTCAGCAGTCTGTGTCGCGGAGCTGGTACATTTTACACCAGTACCCTTTGTGATGCTGGCGAAACTGGTGGTTGGTGTTATATATCGCTCATCGACAATTTTTCGCGCTTCTGGGAATGTTATCCCCCTTTGGTATTTGACGGTTAGTATTTCTTTTTCTTTTTTCCATGCCGGACAGTCTCGAGAGAAAACAGCATGCTTGCCATCACAATTTACGCATTTGGGTTCATTTTTGCAGTTGAGGTGATTATCAACATGCTTTTCTTCACCACAATTAGGACAGAGTTTTTTTCTCTGACATCTGCTTTCATGATGACCAAAAGCCTAACAAGAGTAACATCTAAGAGGGTTTGGGATGTATACCTCTACGTTAATGGAAAGATATGCTACTTTGATTTTCTTGGGTAGAACTGGTGTATTAAAAGTCAACACATACGTTGCTGTTGGTTTTAGTACACCATTTCTACGGACTTTGATGTTACGAACACCAACAACTCCCTGATCTTTCAAGTTATCGACGATCTCTTCATCTGTACAAGGGGGCAGTTCTGGACTGCGAATCACTCCCTTAGACGAATTTAACGTGTTGTGGAGAGAGACTTTAACCTGAAGATCAAAGAGTTTATTGGTGCTTAGCAGGCTTACAACTTGCTTTTTTTTCTCGACTTCCATGAGAAGGTCACCTGATTTGAGCTTTTTGATACTCTTAGGGTGTCCGGCTATGGAGTTAATACATTTCTCAATTACGAAAGGAGAAAAGTAGAAGTAAAACAAAGATCAGGAATTGATACAATTAACTTACTCCACCCATAAAAGACACCAAAGGGAAAGAAATACAAACATTAAGCGACCAGACCATAATGGAAACCTAAACAAAGGAAGGCCATAAGGACAGTTACTTTCCCACAAAATGGCCATATGGCCATCCAAAACTAAAAGACACAAGCGACACACACAGCAAGCAACAAACAACAACATAAATAAATCGCCACAGAAGAGCCGCCTTGGAACGGCCAGCGGAAGACCTCCACCGGGGGGCTTAAATCGACCCCACGCGGCCACAACCCTCGCCCTTACTTCCGTCGCAAAAAGGCTGGATACACTTCGTGTATCGTCAAGCGACGAGACAACCAAGAAGCGCGGAACATTGTCGAAATTTGGTTCAGCGGACTGCTGACTGGTTTGTTGACTTGACTGCTGACTGGCTTGTTGACTGTGTTCATCCGATTCGGATGAATCGTCTTGTTTTTTACGTTTAGGTGCGTTGTGTTTAGATGCGTTGCGGTTATTTTTTTTCCATGAGGCATAAGGAAAAGATTCTAGTTTCGTCCCAAGTGCTCTCCGCCCTCCGTGGAGCCCTACAAGGGAACACCATAATGGAGTGGTTATCCAACTCGCAGGTGTTAGAGATACACGTGAGATATACTCGTATAAACAAAATGCCTACACGATTGATCCGTTTAGCCACCGCCTTCTAGAGATAAAAAGACAGAAAAGGTAAGGTAAATGGGCATATGGTTGGTATCAGGAAAGATACAAAAAGAGTTGAAGAGAAAGCAAAGCGGTATCTCTAGGGCTCGGCGCGACCAGCCGATTGACCGTGCCGGACCGCACGGCCACCCGTCTACACCGAAAAGCCAGGCCAAAGAGGCGTGTTGGGCACCTGAAGCACCGCCACCTCAGGTAACCCTCAACCTCCAGGATCCCTTCTTCCGGCTTACAGGACGCCACCCACGGCAAACGGGTGGTACTTCCTTTAGCTCTTCCTAGTGGGCACAGAGACCACAGCGGCAATGTGCCCAGTGGGAATTGAGCCCCCAGGGCCACGGCAAGGCAGGAAGTCTAATACCTGGGGGTGGTAATGTCTGTATTATCCAAGTTTAACACCTGAATCCCAGCTCTTGATGTGGCTCTACTCAACTTTGTGTAGGCTAGTCCCTGGGGCGTTGCCATTTTCTGAGCCTTTCCTGGTTTCTTAAAGTCAGCAATCAGGTGGGTGTATGTACTTCCTTGTGACTTGTGTACTGTAAGGGCGTAAGCTAGGACACCAGGAAACATTTTTCGTTCAACTCGTACAGTTGTCTTTTCAGTGATGAAGAATGTTGAAGAAACCGCTCTGATCGGAACTAAATTTCTAAGACCACTGGGACTGGTTCTCTTCAACTCCTTGCCAACAATGGGTTTGTCAAATTTTAAGTAAATACAGCCCTGAAGTGGTTTATTAGGAAGAAGGTCAATGTGTTGAATTTGGCCGATAACTCCATTCACAAGATGGTCGCCTGTGTCTATATTTTTTGTTATCATAAATGGTGCTCCAACAGCTATTTCTATTGATGTTGGTAACCCTCCAGTTTCATAAATACTCTTGGCAATGTTGACAGCAACTGGCACTGAGTTGGTATGGAGATCTTTTTTGGTGTCCTGACAGTGAATGACAAAATGGGGCTCTGGTAAACTTTTCAGTTGTTCCTTGTTAAAGATGTCTGCAAGCTCATTTGTTCGAAAAAGATGGATGGTATCTTGAGGAAAATTGGTAGTATCAGTATTTTCAAGGTTTTTTAGGTCTTTGTTCATCTTCCTTAGTAAGGGTACCAACACGAACATTGTTAAGAATCTCTGCAAATCGAGGGTCTCCCTTTTGGCGGACTATGGCTGTCAATTCATACAACTTGAAATGTTTTTGCCAAACTGATCCTGCTAATGCATCGTATCCATGCGTAGGTAAGCTGAAAACTGGATTTTGTCCAACAGGATTGAGCTGTAACAAGTCACCCACTGCTAGCACGGAGAGCCCTGCAAATGGTTCACTGTAATTTTGGAATATTTCTTGTAATGCACAGGACAAATGGTTCTGGAAGGTTGTTGAACCTGACATGGATATTTCATCGCAAATAATGACTTTCAAGTTCACAAAGTTACATCTCATTGTATTTAGTCTGCTTTGGCTTGGTGGCTTGTATGAAAAATATGTATCACTTTTATGTTTTTTAACAGGTAAGCCAAATGCGGAATGAAGAGTCATTCCATTTATGTTTGATGCAGCCTTTCCTGTTGATGCTGTCATAAGCACTGTTGGTTTCTCAGGGTCCTGCCCTGGGGTCCCAAGAGCTCTAACCAGTTCCTCATATAGTGTGTTAATCAGGAAAGTTTTGCCACAACCTGCCCCACCCGTGAGGAAGATGTGGAATGGCTCTGTGGAATCAGACTGAAGTCTTTTGTTTGTAGCCCAAGTGTAGAAAAAGTCAAATAGAGCTCTTTGTTGATGATTCAAGTTTCTTACTCTGGCTAAAAAATCTGTATCAGGTAGAAGATTAGTAACTGTAAATGAATATGATGATTGTGTCTTTTTCTGTGTTTCTGATTCAACAAGACAAGCTTCAAGATTGTCAGGGTCAAGCAGCGGAAGTGCTGCAGCGGTGGCACCACTCTCCAGATAGTCAGCTTCTTGCTGGGCATTCACTCCAATCTCAGTCCATATTTCAGGTCCAGCTTTATCAGGATCAAAATTTTCAAGAGTGTTGGTTACCTCATCATTATATGGTTCATAGATCTGTATTGCTTGTGTGATAATGTCTTTAACATCTTGAAACTTTTTTTGATATGAGTCATCCAACAGAAGCTCTTCTTCGGATCTCCAGGGCAAGTACAGAATGAGAAGCCGATGGTAGTACATCTCTTCATCCCGCTGTTTTGGGATTGTGTGGTACCTTATGACTTTTGATGAGGACCTCTTTGAAATCATACCAATGTTGTTCTTGAGATAATATTTCTTTCCAGCGTGAGGATCAGATTCAACTTTAAGGTCTTCTTCTTCATCTTTTTTAACCTGTGAACCTATGGTGAATTTGGACACAAAGTCGGCTAAGCAAATACCTTCAAGGCTGTTTGGTCTGCTTGCATATTTGTCATGGATACTTCATCATCTTCCATATGTTCTAGAACTGGCCATGGCTTCAAAATTCTAGTTCTGTTTTCTGGAATATCAGTTTGTATGAACTGTACATCAATATTTGACTTCCGTAATGGCAAAGACAAAACTCTGGAAATAGCTTCATGCTCAGAGACTTCACGCGATTTTATGAAAACATGACCTATGTCACTGAGAGCTTCTCTAACTGGTTTACTATTGGCTTCCTTACTAGCTTTCTTCATCATCTCACTCATGGTTCTTTCTGGTTTACAAATATATGAAGTTAAATATGCAATGCAAGCCCAAATATTTGTGTTGAACTGTATATCCATGTTTGCTCGTAATGCTCGTAATACGTTTTTATTGTAATTATTGACCATAAGTTCTTGGGGACTTCTTTTCATGACAACAGTGGTCCTTCTCTGAGCAACCTGTAAAGCAGAAATATACATCTCTTTTGACACACCAGCCTTTTTCAGTATTGCATCAAGTGTTATTTTTCCACTTAATTCTGTGTCAGGGGAAGTAAGTACACCATGTACTTTTCTAAGGATCAAACCAGCATCTGCTTTAAGTGTACCGCTGTCTTCACATTCTGGTACTCGTGCTATCAGTGTCTGTGGTGATGGTGCTCTAGGATAGCCATATCTGCAGGCTTTGTCTTTGTTTTTTTTGCAAGATTTAGTATGATGGTGAACCTGGCGTTGGACTAAACTATTTAGCTCTTCATCATGATCAAGTTCTGGCATTTTGTCAATGAACTGAATACATTCCTTGTCTGTGTTAACATCTAGCTTTGGTGCATCTTTTACATGAAGAGCACTGTGAAAATGTTCTGTTCCCCTCCCCTGCATTTCTTTTCGTTTGTCATAGTTGAGAATTTGTCCAATGGGATGAGCACCACTCAAGATAACTTTAGTAAATAACTGCTCAAATATGTAGTCAATTTGTCTAGCCACTGTAACTGGATTTCGCTGCAACCAAGACCTTTTCGTATTCCAGTCCATGCTTTGAATTTCCTGGATTTGTTCCATACTGTTTTGCGACAACTTGAATCACCTCAGTCCAGTGAAATTCTGCTGCTGATCCAGTCAGAAAGAAGGTATAAGGACCCAGCTGACGTAACTTAGACAACATATCCAGCTGCATTTGTTGCCAGTATTGTGGAGTAGCACGGATATTTTTGAAAGAAGTGAACATCTGGTCTGTTGATATCAATCTGGTTACTCTGTCAGGATCTTTGAGATGTCCAGCACTAATATCATTTTGTATTGTCTTCCTGGTAGTCAGGGATATGCTGTTTTGAATCTGTTCTCGTTCTGTTGCATCAAGCGCCTGAAATATATACTCAGTACATTCAGAAAATCTTGTGTCCTTGTTAGTGAGTCTCTGGTTGAAGTATTTCTTCAAACTCAGCTTTACAGGTCGATCAGTGTTGAAAGTATTCAATCCTGTAGGGAAGAGTTTCGGAAAACAGAGAGTCTCCCATTCAGGCTGTTTGAAGTATGTTGTAGGTATCTGACCTTCAGCTGGAGCAATATTCAGTATACTTGAAGACTGCACTTCTGGACCATTAATTGGTTGGAGACATGTCGAGGCATTCAATGAAGCTTTATTTTGTAGTTCTTCTTGTACTTCAATGGGATTTTCACAATCAACCTCATCTTCACTGTCTGTAATTTCACATGTATCATTTGCCAAGATTTGGTCCTGAACAGGAGCTGTGTTTTCACTCTGGTTATTTCTACTACTATCTAGTTGTTCAAAACTATCGTCTGTTGTGAATTGGAAGAATTTGCTGTATTCTGAGGATTTACAGCTGACCAAAGTTGTGAAGACTGTTCAGCACTTTCTTGTTCCCAGTGTGAGTTTACCTGCACTTCAGAATAAAGTGGTGAATTTGACTTGAGATAGCTGATTGCTTCATTAACATGGCTTGGCCTGATTATCTGTTTGTGATATGCATGTTTGTCCGAAAGCCTCCGTTTCAGAGCTAATGTGAATATCTGCGCACTTGCAGTATTCCTGGGAAGACTTGTGCTTACTTTAGAAAGGTCTGTTGGAACCAACCCAACTTGTCCACTTAATTTGTGCTGTGCTCCCGTGTGAAGGGACAACACTTTCATAAACGGTAAAATCTGACTGACAAGCTGTAGTTCTAGAGATGTCAAACAGTCTAGTTCCTTTGGTATATTTTCTAAAGACAAATGATTTAATGAACACAAAGGTGGAATTTTGTTCCTTTTCAGAGCACTGTCACAGGTTTGGCAGATCCAATTAGCTCCATTTCTGTTGTAACTGATTCGAAGCTTCTAATCAACTCTTTATTTTTGTATTTGGAAGACACGCATTTTATCACAGATCGTCTAAACATGAGTCTTACAAAGAAATACACACATAAAGTGCACCATCTTTTATTGCTTGTTTGAAATTAATTATGCATGTTTCTATAGAAGTTGGATTTCTCTTATTTGTCCTAAGCTTTTTTTCTCTGTCTCTGTCTAAAGTCTTTTCTATTGAAGATTTTTCATGTCGTTTTGATCTTTTTCTGCAAGCATCAATGTCTCTAGAGAATTCTTTTTCACTATCTGTCCTTTCCAACCTTTTTGTCCATTTTCTTGCACTGTCTTTCTGCTTGTCAATTTCTTTCGCACAATCTGATTTAGTCTTCCTCTTGTTCTTCTTGCACACACTGTCTTTGCGTTTCATTGATTTTTTTTCAGTTTCCGTTCTATTTGCTCTTTCAGTTTTCTTTCTTGTAATATCCTTCTCCTTCTGAGCCCCTTTTTCAATTTCAGTTCTATTTGCTGTTTCAGTTTTCTTTCTTAACTTATCCTTCTTCTTCTGAGCCCCTTTTTCAATTTCAGTTCTATTTGCTGTTTCTGTTTTCTTTCTTAACTTATCCTTCTCCTTCTGAGTGTCTTTTTCAATTTCGGTTCTATTTGCTCTTTCAGTTTTCTTTCTTATAATATCCTTCTCATTCTGAGTGTCTTTTTCATTTTCGGTTCTATTTGCTGTTTCAGTTTTCTTTCTTATAATATCCTTCTCCTTCTGAGCCCCTTTTTCAATTTCAGTTCTATTTGCTGTTTCAGTTTTCTTTCTTAACTTATCCTTCTCCTTCTGAGTGTCTTTTTCAATTTCGGTTCTATTTGCTCTTTCAGTTTTCTTTCTTGTAATATCCTTCTCCTTCTGAGCCCCTTTTTCAATTTCAGTTCTATTTGCTGCTTCAGTTTTCTTTCTTAACTTATCCTTCTCCTTCTGAGTGTCTTTTTCAATTACGGTTCTATTTGTTCTTTCAGTTTTCTTTCTTAACTTATCCTTCTCCTTCTGAGTGTCTTTTTCAGTTTCCTTTCTATTTGCTCTTTCAGTTTTCTTTCTTGTATATCCTTCTCCTTCTGAGTGTCTTTTTCAGTTTCCTTTCTATTTGCTCTTTCAGTTTTCTTTCTTGTATATCCTTCTCCTTCTGAGCCCCTTTTTCAATTTCGGTTATATTTGCTGCTTCAATTTTTAGCTCACCTGTCACGTAGTGACAAGTTGAGCTTTTGTGACCACTTTTTGCCCGTCGTCCGTCGTGCGTGCGTGCGTCCGTAAACAATTTCAAATAAGTATATCTCTGATACACCATGGTCAATCTTGATCAAATTTCATATGAAGCATCATCAGGTAGGGGAAAGGCTGCATAAGGTTTTTGGGCTGATCAGATTGGAATTCTGGTTGCTATGGCAACATATAGCTCCCATAGACTTACAATGGGAAAAAATTAAAATGTTTTCTCTGAAACCACAGGGCCCAGAGCTTAGATATTTAGCATGTAGCAACGGCCAGTGGTCACCTACATAATTCCTGCCAATCATGCCCCTGGGGTTCAAATTGGCCACGCCCCAAGGCCCCTTCGCTCCCATAGACTCATAATGGAACAAAAAGCTTCAAAAATCTTCTTCTCTGAAACCACAGGGCCCAGAGCTTAGATATTTAGCATGTAGCAACGGCAAGTGGTCACCTACATAATTCCTGCCAATCATGCCCCTGGGGTCCAAATTGGCCACACCCGGGGCCCTTTCCCTCCCATAGACTCATAATGGAAAAAAGCTTCTAAAATCTACTTCTCTGAAACCACAGGGCCCAGAGCTTAGATATTTAGCCTGTAGCAACGGCAAGTAGTCACCTACATAATTCCTGCCAATCATGCCCCTGGGGTCTAAACGGGCCACCCCCCCGGGGCCCTTTAGCTCCTATAGTCTCATAATGGAAAAAAGCTTCTAAAATCTTCTTCTCTGAAACCACAGGGCCCAGAGCTGAGATATTTGGCATGTAGCAACGGCAAGTGGTCACCTACATAATTCCTGCCAATCATGCTCCTGGGGTGCAAATGGGCCACACCCCGGGGCCCCTTAGCTCCCATAGACTCATAATGGAAAAAAAGCTTCAAAAATCTTCTTCTCTGAAACCACAGGGCCCAGAGCTTATATATTTAACTTTTAGCAACAGCCAGTGGTCACCTACATAATTCCTTCCAATCATGCCCCTGGGTTCCAAAAAGGCGACGCCCCGGGGCCCCTTCGCTCCAATAGACTCATAATGGAACAAGAAGCTTCAAAAATCTTCTTCTCGGAAACCACAGGGCCCAGAGCTTAGATATTTAGCATGTAGCAACGGCAAGTGGTCACCTACATAAATCCTGCCAATCATGCCCCTGGGGTCCAAACGGGCCACGCCCCAGGGCCCTTTAGCTCCTATAGACTCATAATGGAAAAAAGCTTAAAAAATCTTCTTCTCTGAAACCACAAGGCCCAGAGCTGAGATATTTGTCTCTGAAACCACAAGGCCCAGAGCTGAGATATTTGGCATGTAGGAACGGCAAGTGGTCACCTACATAAATCCAGCCAATCATGCCCCTAGGGTCCAAATGGGCCAGGCCCTGGGGCGCCTTAGCTCCCATAGACTCATAATGGAAAAAAAGCTTCAAAAATCTTCTCTGAAACCACAGGGCCCAGAGTTTAGATATTTACCATGTAGCAATGGCAATTGGTCACCTACATAATTCCTGCCAATCATGCCCCTGGGGTCCACATTGGCCACGCCCCGGGGCCCCTTCGCTCCCATAGACTCATAATGGAATAAAAAGCTTCAAAAATCGTCTTCTCTGAAACCACAGGGCCCAGAGCTTAGATATTTAGCATAAAGCAACGGCAAGTGGTCACCTACATAATTCCTGCCAATCATGCCCCCTGGGTTCCAAACGGGCCACGCCAAAGGGCCCTTAAGCTCCTATAGACTCATAATGGAAAAAAGCTTCAAAAATCTTCTTCTCTGAAACCACAGGGCCCAGAGCTCAGATATTTGGCATGTAGCAACGGCAAGTGGTCACCTACATAATTCCTGCCAATCATGCCCCTGGGGTCCAAATTGGCCACACCTCGGGGCCCCTTAGCTCCCATAGACTCATAATGGAAAAAAAAGTTTCAAAAATCTTCTTCTCTGAAACCACAGGGCCCAGAGCTTAGATAATCAGCATGTAGCAACGGCAAGTGGTCACCTGCATAATTCCTGCCAATCATGCCCCTGGGTTCCAAATGGGCGATGCCCGGGGCCCTTCGCTCCCATAGACTCACAATGGAACAAAAAGCTTCAAAAACCTTCTTCTCGTAAACCACTGGGCCCAGAGCTTAGATTTTTAGCATGTAGCAACGGCAAGTGGTCACCTACATAATTCCTGCCAATCATGCCCCTGGGGTCCAAATGGGCCAAGCCCCGGGGCCCTTTAGCTCCTATAGACTCATAATGGAACAAAAAGCTTCAAAAATCTTCTCCTCTGAAACCACAGGGCCAAGAGCTGAGATATTTGGCATGTAGCAAGGGCAAGTGGTCACCTACATAAATCCTGCCAATCATGCCCCTAGGGTCCAAATGGTCCACGCCCCGGGGCCCCTTTGCTCCCATAGACTCATAATGGAAAAAAAGCTTCAAAAATCTTCTTCTCTGAAACCACAGGGCCCAGAGTTTAGATATTTAGCATGTAGCAACGCCAATAGGTCACATACATTATTCCTGCCAATCATGCCCCTGGGTTCCAAATGGGCTACGCCCCGGGGCCCTTCACTCCCATAGACTCATAATGGAAAAAAGCTTTAAAAATCTTCTTCTTTGAAACCACAGCGCCCAGAGCTTAGATATTTAGCATGTAGCAACGGCTAGTGGTCACCTACATCATTCCTGCCAATCATGCCCCTGGGGTCCAAAAGGGCCACGCCCCGGGGCCAGTTAGCTCCTATAGACTTATAATTGAAAAAAAAAGCTTCAAAATTCTTCTTCTCTGAAACCACATGGCCCAGAGCTTAGATATTTAGTATGTAGCAATGGCAAGTGGTCACCTACATAAATCCTGCCAATCATGCCCGTGGGGTCCAAATGGGCTACGCCCCGGGGCCCCTTAGCTCCCATTGACACATAATGGAAAAAAGCTTATAAAATCTTCTTCTCTGAAACCACAGAGCCCAGAGCTTAGATATTTAGCATGTAGCAATGACAAGTGGTCACCCACATAAAGTGTGCCAGTCATGCCCCTGGGGCCCAAATGGGCAACACCCTGGGACCCCCTTACCTCCCATAGACTCATAATGGAAAAAAAAACTTCAAAAATCTTCTTCTCTGAAACCACAGGGCCCAGAGCTTAGATATTTAGCATGTAGCAACGGCAAGTGGTCTCCTACATATTTCCTGCTAATCATGCCCCTGGGGTCCAAATGGGCCACGCCACGGGGCCCCTTAGCTTCCATAGACTCATAATGGAAAAAAGCTTCACAAATCTTCTTCTCAGAAACTGTGAAGCACAGAACTTGATATTTAGTATGTAGCAACATAAAATAGCCAGCTACATATATCCTGCTAACCCTGCCCCTGGGGTTAAAATTGGCCACGCCCGAGCTCATCACCTCCCATAGACTTATAATGGAAAAAAACTTAAAAAATCTTCTATGAAACCATAAGGCCCAGAGCTTAGATTTTTAGTATGTAGCAACGTCAAGTGGTCTCCTACATAAATCCTGCCAGTTATGCCCCTGGGATCCAAATTGGCCACACCCCAGGGCTCTTTAGCTTCCATAGACTTACAATTGGAGAAACTTCAAAAATCTTCTTCTCTGAAACCACAGGGCCCTTATAATGAAAAAAAAACAAACAAACAAAAAAAAAACTTAAAATGGGTAAACAATCTTCAAAAATCTTCTTCTCTGAAACCATAAGTCCCAGAGCTTAGGTATTTAGCATGTAGCAATGTCGTGTGGTCGCCTACATGAATCCTGCCAATCATCCCCCTGGGGTCCAAATCCTGTGGCCCCTTAACTCCAACAAACTTATAATGGAAAAAAGCTTGAAACATCTTTGAAACCATGTAGTAACAGACCTTAGATATTTAGTATATAGCAACACAAAATGGTCGCCTATATAAATCCTGCGAACCGTGCCCTTTGGGTCAAAATTGGCCAAGCCCCAGGGCTCATTAGCTCCTATAGACTTATAATGGAAAAACTAAAAAAAAATCCTTTTCTCCAAAACCAAAAGGCACAGATTTTGTTTGATTTGAGGTTTTACATCCCTGTCAATACTGTATAGGTCATTTTGGAGATGTCTCTTCCAATTTTGTGGGACTTTTACCTGACATTGAGATGAAAATACATCTCAAGCCCTGTCCCCCAATGAAACCAGTAGGGTTTATAAGCATGGTCACCGCTTTGCCTGAGCTTAGATATTTAGTATATAGCAATGTCAAGTGGTCTCCTACACTAATGATTTTCTGGTACACAGGTGAGCGATAAAGGGCCATTGGGCCCTCTTGTCTTTCTTAACTTATCCTTCTCCTTCTGAGCGTCTTTTTCAATTTCGGTTCTATTTGCTCTTTCAGTTTTCTTTCTTATAATATCCTTCTCCTTCTGAGCCCCTTTTTCAATTTCAGTTCTATTTGCTGTTTCAGTTTTCTTTCTTAACTTATCCTTCTCCTTCTGAGTGTCTTTTTCAATTTCGGTTCTATTTGCTCTTTCAGTTTTCTTTCTTGTAATATCCTTCTCCTTCTGAGCCCCTTTTTCAATTTCAGTTCTATTTGCTGTTTCACTTTTCTTTCTTAACTTACCCTTCTCCTTCTGAGTGTCTTTTTCAATTACGGTTCTATTTGTTCTTTCAGTTTTCTTTCTTAACTTATCCTTCTCCTTGTGAGTGTCTTTTTCAGTTTCCTTTCTATTTGCTCTTTCCATTCTCTTTCTCAGTAAGTCTTTTTGTTTGTCAAAGTCTTTTTCAGATTCAGGCTTATTCATTCCTTGTTTTCTTTTTCTTAGCACATTATTTTCTCTTATGAGTCTCTTTTGTAATTGTGTTCTATTTCCATTTTCTTTCTCCACATTTCGTTTTTCAGATTCGGTGCTAAGTGTTCTTTCTGTTCTCTTTGTTAGGTATTTTTCTTTGTCAATGTTGTTTTCACATTCAGGCTTATTTATTCTTTCTGTTCTTTTTCTAAGCACATTTTTGTCTCCTGTATGTTTCTGTCTTAATTCTGAACTTTTCTTTTGTCTCTGTTAACACGTTTTTAGTTTTATTGACTTGTTGATCATTTGTAGGATGTAATCTGTTTTCTCTTTTACGTTCACGATCAATTTCTTTCTGCAACTTTCATTTCTCACGTTTATTATATACTGCTGGTTTATTTTCTACCTTTTTCTCACTTTTCTTTTGTTGCATTTCTAACTGAGTCGCAAAATAACTAGAGAGCAAATGTTCATCAGTATTTACTGTAGGAAAATGCGTCACAGTACCTAACTGTATACAGATTTTCAAGTGTTTACTAACTTTTGATAAATCAAAATGTAACTTCGCCGGATCAGTCCTGAGATAATATGCCACTGCAAATGCTATCGCAAGCGGACCACAAATCGGCTGAGTATTTTGCTGAACAACATCTACATGTTCAATGTTTCGAGATAAATTTCCATATATCATTTTCACTTGTTTTTCAATTTGCTGTGTATGAGAAGGTGTTTTTAGTGAATCACATATGTACACTGTTCTTCTTTCACTGTTCTTCTTTCAGCACTGTAGAATGTTGTTATCCAATGTCTACACAAGTTATGAATATGCAAGATATCCCTGTTTTCTGGGAGAGGTGTTAGATGTGGTTGTGGCTGCGAAGAATAATATTCAATCTGTGCAGGTGTATAGTAACCGATATATGGAGCAAATTCTGGGTCTGCATATGCCCGCATTATGTTAAGCATTGCTTCCACCACATCATCTGGGAGCTCAGTGTTCTCATTACCAACCAGTTCTCCTAGTTGATCTGGGTGGTAACTGGGTAATGGCGCCTGAAAACAGAATAAATCACTGTTGTCAGTACATAAACAAAAGCTGTTTGTAGAACACCTATGAGCCAGCGCATGACAAAGTAGAAGTAAAACAAAGATCAGGAATCGATACAATTAACTTACACCACCCATTAAAGACACCAAAGGGAAAGAAACACAAACACGAATCGACCAGACAATAATGGAAACCCAAACATAGGAAGGCCAAAGGGACAGTTACTTTCCCACAAAATGGTCTAATGGCCATCCAAAATAAAAAGACATATGTCAAACACACAATAAGTGACAAACAATAACATAAATGAACCGCCTCAGAAGAACCGCCTTGGAACGGTCAATGGAAAGGAAAACCTACAATTAGACCGGTGCGACCAGTAGAGACTCAAATCAATCTGGGCACCCATCCACTATGACCTTTAGCTTATGTCTCTTTGCCTAGATCATAGCCTTTAGAAGGTACATGCGATCAGTGAAGACTCTGATCAGACTGCGCGGATGCGCAGGCTGATCTTGGTCTTTGCTGGTCGCCCAAGCCATCTTAAAGGTTTTCTTCATGCGCTGGCTCATATATGACCCCCTGATAGGTTGTTTGAAAGGGGGCACTATGTTGATTTTGATCCGGCAAGACTCATATTTGAACTACACCTAGGGATCAACTAGATAAAACTTTTAAGTTTGATGAAAAACAATTCTAATTAGAGAGTGGGTAAGATGTGGGTCTACGGAAATGCACTAAGTGACCCAGTGATCTTGATTTTGACCTTGCATGGCCCATATTGAAACTTGACGTAGACATTAACTGGATACAATCTGACCAAGTTTGATGAAGATCTGATGAAAACCATTTGAATAAGAGAGCAGACAAGATGTGGTCTATGGACGGTTGTTAACCGATATACCCCACCATCTAAATGTAATACTGTTCTCAGAAATTAAACATTATGATGAGGTAAGTACCTGAATGGAATTAGATTCAGATACTACTGGATGGATTCCTATTACCAGACAGTTTAGAGTAAATTGCTAAAAGCTACATAAATAAAGATTATATTAAAAATGCTTTTTTCTTTACACTAGTATAATTATTACCTATCTTATTTGGTTTATATAATTATTGAAATATATGTCTGTCTTGACCAGTAGCTGCCTTGCACATGATGACATATACAGGGACAATAATCTTACACATACTTATACATATTAAGCTTATAGAGCAATATGTCCAGAAATAAGACCATATCCATTAGCTGTCTAAGGGTAAAATCACTTAGGACTTAAAGTTCAAATACAGTATACTTTTAAACCCCTAGAAAGTTCAACTTACACAACTGAACTGCAGGCATTAATATGTTACTCACTTTAGCCATATTTGCTGTTGTCTAGCCGGTTACAGATGGATCAGGCAGCAAGTATAGGTAATCTTCAACTGACAATTAGAGTTGTCTAGTATGGCACACATCTACATCACCTGAAATTTTTTATTCAATATTTATTTACAAGTGTTATACAAAACAATGAGCCGCATCATGTAAAAACCTACCTTACGGCCTTTATGGGCATAGTAGAACCAGATCAACATGTGCAATTAAGTGGAGGCTATGCTGTTCATCTAGCAGACAAACAGTTTTGCTATGAGAGTGTGATGTCATACAAAGGCTGATCTGGGCCTACACTGATTGAAAAGGCTATTAGGTAGCTATTTTGAATGACAAGGCTCATTTACTGAAAAGACAGAAGGTTAAAAATAAATGATGTTGCATGTCTAACTATTAAATCTTTTTTATGTCAAAACAGAGTCCAACCATTCTTAATGAAAAATTACAATAGTAATCAATAAAAAATATACTAGAGACATTAATATGACAATACTAGCCCATGGAATTTAAAGGAACATTTTTATGACACTATAGATCTTGGAACATTGACATTTACATTTTTGCATATATTGTTTTGGAAATTGAACTTGAAAATGTGCATAACATTCTGCCTTTTCGTTTAAAACATGTGGTAAAAATACACAACAAAAGTTACTAGCATTACAAGCCATAATGTGAGATAAAATTTGAGTAACAGAACTTGCATGGTTCCTACAGACTTTGTGAGAAAATATTCCCTGACATTTCCCTGACTTTTCCCTGACATGAAAGCATTTTTCCCTAACATTTTCTTTTGGTATAAAACTAAGTTAAATATGAATATTACACATTATTAATACAGTATAGACACCTTCATCAAGTATGATATGGATGACTATATTAATGTGCACATTTAGTGGTTCTTTTTTCACAAAATATGTAAAATGCTGGCCTCCTCCACCCCTACAGCCAACCCTAACCTCCTTTTAACAGTCAAGTATTAGTTAATTAAAAAAAAAAAATTTATATTTTTTTTTATTCAAAATCAATTGGATATGGAGCTGGTGCTCATACAATTACACTGCCAAACAAAATGACTTAAATAATCCTTCATATATAATATACTGTTGAATCATTTAATTTTGCGGGGTTTAATTTTCGCGTAAACGCTGAAAGTGTCCTTTCACGGAGGTCGTAAATTCGCGTATTTTCCATAATTAACTTCAATTAATTATGTCGTAGAATGTTCGCGGAGTCTTCAATTCGCGCTTCGCTTGTAGTGTGAAATACGCGAAAATTAGACCCCCCCCCCCATGAAAATTAATGATTTCACAGTAGTCAATTCAATACTTTGTCAGAGCCAGAATATTTGAGTTACATGCTTTTCTAATAAAAATCAAAAATGAGTTCCTTTAAGAGCAATGAAAAAATTCATAAGAAAGAAGATGGGTCATACTACGTAGTTTCGGCTAATAAAGCCTTAACTTTAAACCAATTATTTTAGTACATGTATTAGTATTAATATAGATTTGGTCATTTTGATTGTCAGTGCTGAAACTTTAATAATTAATACATGTATGTGTACCATGCAAGAAAAGCACTAAAGACTTGGTAACCTAAGCACAATGACATTTTTGTTACAGCTAGAATAAGTGAGTTTATAACATGATTAATAGGAAATTTGCATTTACCGGTATTTTGAAAGCACATACAATATTATCAGTCAAATTTAACATGATGCTTTCAATACAAATTGATTGCTAATGCTGAAATTGTAATAAGTAAAATATACTTGCTAAATAACATACAGTATGTATACTCTAGCTGCAAGAAAAAAACACTAAAAAGCTTGGTAATATTTCTAAACACATTGACAATAGCTAAGACATGCCTATATTTCACACAATATACATTAAGTGACAGCAATGCATACAATGTTCTAGCAAGCCGCACAGCCCCATATTCAGTACACAAAAACACAACAAACCACTAAGTGTTCACAAAATGTTAACAAAAAGAGGATTTTAGGCAGTTAGCTATCATGTTACATGTGGCTAATTTGGGTTGTAGTACCATAAAAGCAGGCAACCTGATCAGAAAATTCCCTGAAAAGAGTCAAGTGGCGTTAAATATGAACACATATTGTCTTAGAAATGTATTACATAATAGTATCTGCATCACTCATTTGCTTTTGTTTATATTAAGGTTCATTGTATCGGTTGGACAACAAAACCACAGGGGGCGTCTGGACAATCAAAGAACGAGAATGTACGGAGTACCTGGCACCTTTGATGAATGAAACTATTCTAAAACTTGAATAACCTTTCATTTGAGATAAATTTGAAGAAAAACAAAAGCCTACTTATACCTGAAATATTTGATCAAAGTCAGATCAATTTCATTTTAAAACCAGATAAGACTGATTATTCAGGATCTGTTCTGGTTCAAAGTTGTTTGGAAAGGCCACAAAATTGGCTCCAGCACGCTAAGGGTTAAACTTGAACATATGGCAATATATATGAAGTTCAAAACAGACAATAATAAAAAGTCCAAAACTGTGTGTCATTCTCTGGCCTGTTAATTAATACTTAAACAGAAACAAGGCGATCAATAGAATTGATGGTTGCTCCCCGAAAGGTGCTTTTTGTGACTGACGCTGATTTGTTGATGGATAATACAGTGGCTAAGGTATTGTAAACCAGATAAATCCATGAAGGGAGATAATTTGAAAATGAGGCAAAGTAGACTTATAGTTCTTGATCACTGCACTCCACCTTGATGTCCTCTCTAAGTGTATGAAGTTTGAATGAATTACCTTGAGTAATATTGGAGTTATGCACTGGACAAGGAAAATCCACAAAGAGAGATAATTAAAAAATGAGGCATAGTAGAATTATAGTTCTTGGTCACTGCACTCCGCCTTGATGTCCTCTATAAGTGAATGAAGTTTGAATGAATTATCTTGAGTAGTTTTGGAGTTATGTTGCGGACAAGAAAAATCCACAAAGGGAGATAATCCGAAAATGAGGCATAGTAGTTATATATATATAGTTCTTGGTCACTGCAATCCATCTTGATGTCCTCTATATGTGTATGAAGTTTGAAAGAATAACCTCCAGTAGTTTGGGAGGTATGCTCCGGACAAGAAAAATCCAGAAAGGGAGATAATTAAAAAAATGAGGCATAGTAGAGTTATAGTACTTGATCACTGCACTCTGCCTTGATGTTCTATATAAGTGTATGAAGTTTGGATGAATTACCTTGAATAGTTTTTGAGATATGCTACGAACAAAGTGTCGTGATGGACGGACAGACGGACGGACGGATAAAGCGGCAACTATATGCTAACCCTTCGGGGAGCATAAAAATTCAGCATAATACCCTTCGGGGAGCATAAAAATTAAGCATAATAATAAACTCTTATGCACAAACAAAGACGCAAATGTTCTTCCATGCCAGAAAAAGTAACTTTTGTCTTTGAATTGAGCCAGTCATTGGAAGTGTTAAGATAAAAGCATCTTGCCTTCTACAAAATCATATCATTTCAAGTGTTTAATTAAAAAGGCACATGTTCTTCCATGCAATTTTTACTTTTTTTGAAAATGTTTTGTTCGAGAGAACTGTTCAGCTTCAGAAGCTTGGCACGCCAAGACCCTTCTCGACACTTTCATCCTTATCTTTATTCTCAGAAGATTCATCCTTCTGTACATGTCTAGCTTTCTTCTTAGACGGGCTAGCTTTCTTCTTAGACGGCGAAGATTCATCCTCCTGTACGTGTCTAGCTTTCTTCTTAGATGGCGAAGATTCATCCTCCTGTACCTTTTCTTCCTCAGCTTTCTTCTTAGACGGAGATTCCTCATCAGAGTCACCAAGTACACCACTAAGAGCAGCCAGACTCTTTTTGCATTTGTCCCGTTCATTAATAGCTCCCTCTCCACATTCTTTTGAAGTCCTGTCGCTCTAATCTCAACCTACTTGACATTCTCTTTTCCTTGCTGAGGTCAGACGCCGTATCATTGTTCACTTTCTTCATTTGTCCTGATACATAGTCTTCTGAAGCATGGCCTTGGATTTTAAGTTGAATTTGGTGAGCGTTTCTAATGCAGCATGTCTTTCTCCAGTAGTGATTGAATACATCGTGGCACGAACGGATAAGTCAATATCACTCTGAAGCGACTGAAGCCAATTAATAATATCATCTTCAGAAATCCTGTTTTTGGAAGGTGACTGTTGTGTTGGGCTTCCACTGGTAGCTGTTGGAGATGAATCTGCTGCCCAAGATGATAATGTGCTTTTAGTTGGTGTGCACTCCAGTGCTACTAAAGGTCTCAAGGCTGGGTAAGGCTTAACCTGAGATGATGTAGGTGTGGCTGGGTCCATGATGGAAGGAGTAGCCTGATTGAATGGGTCCATGATGGAAGGAGTAGCCTGATTGGATGGGAACATGATGGAAGGAGTAGCCTGATTGGATGGGTCCATGATGGATGGAGTAGCCTGAGATGATGCGTCAATTTTTAATCTGTTATCTGGAAATAGAGATTAGTTTCTTGATAGCTTATGGAAGCATGCATACAGAATACACATAGTGTTATATTACAGTAAGCCATGACCATTTTGCCACCACCATATATAATCAATCTAAATAAACTAAGGAGCCACAACAGCAAACAGGTTATACTGGATTATAATTATACACTTAACGAAAGTTAAAAGTACACATAAAATAAATAGCAATTTGTATGGGTGTCATTTGATGAACTGCGGCTAAAAGTCAGCATACATGTGTCACTCAATATGAAGTTTGTTCATCAGCTACAAATTGAAAACACCATTGCAAGTAGAGACATATCCATTCAACTGTAATAGAGAGTTTGAGATTTCAAACTTGTACAGGTACGTGTACTTGTAGAAGTTGTTCTACCGGTTTTGATCTTTACTACCGTATATATTTCAATGTGCGCCCTACTCGAATGCGGGTTAAACCAGTTCTGTAACCGCTAGATTAAAGTGATTTACGACATACGCTTATTATATTATTATAGGTAAAATTGCTACCCGTACACGTACATGTACCCGTTCAAAATCTCAAACTCTCTAATGCTTGAAAGAATATAATATGTTTAAGGGTCTGATTTGAAAAATTTAAGGGTTACAATCACATTTTAATACATAATAAATCTTCAGCTGGCTGGTGAATATTTAGCCAAACGTGACTGGAACAGTATTTTATTGCTACATGCTGAAAATATGTTGCATATTTCTTAACTTTTTTGTTTTCCCTTAATTATATCATTTTTTTAAAAGTGTGTACTTATAACATTTGTTAAGTGTATAACCTTTTAGAACAGAAAATACAGAATTGCTGATATTAAGTCTATTCATCTACTAAATTTTGATCAGATATATTAATCTAGTATAATTGAGTATTAGATTATGCATGGTAGTGTTTCCGGGCACACCACTCATGCCTTAATTTTTTTTTGCACACAAGGCAGGTTAGAACAAAATATCTAAAAAAAGGAACTGTCCTAACAGTTGTGTCCCGTACACCGGTTGCCTTTAAATGAAATGCAAAGTTCTTTAAAGGAAAAATTATATAAGCGTATAAATAGATAAACTACTTTTTCCCCTCACTTCATCTATATAATTATCATGACAATGTTTCATGAAAACTCACTGAACAATGTGACTTTTAGCATCGTCACAATGTTTTCTTATTTGACAAAGTGACCTACATGATGACCCGATTTGGTAAGAACCGGTACGGGACTAAAAAATTATATATCTTTGTAACTGCTAGAAAACAGCTTTCATCACAAGGCTTTAAAGAAAATTATATGAAATGAATTTTAATTCTGACAGTGAAAAAAATTGAGGCATGCTCGAGGAGGTAGGTCATGTTACAGTGCAGCTAGCTCTATCAAGATGCAGGAAAATGTCTATATAGTGTTTTAGAAAATTTTAGTTGTACAGGCACCTGGTTCAATGATTTGCTGTAATACTAATTCCTAACCCAAACTGAAAAAGGAAACCAGATACCTATGATCAGTTGGAGAGTAAGTGAGAGTATTATATGCAGAGAAAAGGTATAATTACTATGTGAAACTACATATATGACAACATCAAGCTAGATACATTGTGCTCAAGAGACAGTAACAATTTAAATAGTGTTTTTTATAGCAATACCATATTTGTTTGGTAAAATTAAAGTATTTCAGTGCTTTTATTGCAGTAATACAATACTTTTTGTTCCAGTTTTCCAAAAAAGCTTTACACAAGCTTTACTTAATGCATTGGATGCATACATCATTTAATGCAATAGTGAAAATTCATTAATGTTACACAATCATTAACTGTTAATGTCTCTGTTGTGCCCATGTTAATGAAAAAGCATGTAATACAAGTGTTTCTTATTAGCATCATTCAAAATTATTTACCTGTTATGTGGTTTCAAGGATACCAAAATAAAATTCGCGAATATTAAAAAAACCCGATATAATCACCGAATAGACAAAATTCCTCAATTTCAATCATTTAAGGGGAAATAACTCTGGATAAAAAAGTCAATCCAGGTCAATCCGAAAAAAAAATTGCGCGTGCATCAAGGCAGCATAATAATATATATTTATTTCAAGTTTCATTTTATTCCATGCATTAGTTGCTGAGAAGCGGTTCCAGACAAAGTGAGACGACGAAAAATCCAGAATTTTAATCATTTAAGGGGCCATAACTGTAAAAAGTCAATCCGAAAAAAAAATTGTGCGTGCATCACCACAACATAATAATACATATTTATTTCAAGTTTCATTTAATTCCATGCAATAGTTGCTGAGAAACAGTTCCCGACAAAAAAGTGAGACGACGAAAAATCCAGAATTTCAATCATTTAAGGGGCCATAACTCTGGATGTAAAAAGTAAATCCGGAAAAAAAATGCGCGTGCATCACCACAGCATAATAATACATATTTATTTCAAGTTTCATTTAATTCCATGCAATAGTTGCTAAGAAACGGTTCCGGACAAAGTGAGACGACGAAAAATCCAGAATTTCGATCATTTAAGGGGCCATAACTCTGGATGTAAAAAGTCAATCCAGAAAAAATTGCGCGTGCATCACCACAACATAATAATACATATTTATTTCAAGTTTCATTTAATTCCATGCAATAGTTGCTGAGAAACAGTTCCGGACAAAGTGAGATGACGAAAAAATCCAGAATTTCAATCTTTTAAGGGGCCATAACTATGGATGTAAAAAGCCAATCCGAAAAAAAAATTGCGCGTGCATCACTGCAGCATAATAATACATATTTATTTCAATTTTCATTTAATTCCATGCAATAGTTGCTGAGAAACGGTTCCGGACAAAGTGAGACGACGAAATATCCAGAATTTCAATCATTCAAGGGGCCATAACTCTGGATGTAAAAAGTCAATCCGAAAAAAAATTGCGCGTGCATCACCACAGCATAATAATATATATTTTTTTCAAGTTTCATTTAATTCCATGCAATTGTTGCTTAGAAACGGTTCCGGACAAAGTGTGACGGACGGACGGAAGGACGGACGGACGGACGGACGGACAACGCCAAAACTATATCCCTCCGCCTTCGGCGGGGGATAACAAAGTCCTCTAGTTTTTCACATTTAAATACTGAATTTGACACAATAGCTTCAACAAAAAAGATATTTCAGATACTCTTGGTAGCACACTCTTGAGAAATTCATCATCGCGAAATTATTCTGACACTTTTAAAATTTCAAAGAGGACCAAGAGAAAAGAAATCTAAACTTTAAATCCCTCAATCACGAAGAATACAACACACCTTTCAGCTTATTCGAACTAGTTGAAGCCATTGAAGAATCACATGATACGGCAACCGGCCCCGATGGAATTCATTATCAGATGCTTAAGTATTTGCCAAAAAGTTCTCTTTCAGCACTATTAGATATCTTTAATAATATTTGGGAAACGGGGGTGTCCTGAGAGCTGGCGTTTAGCTACAGTTGCACCGAGTCCAAAACCAGGAAAAGGTCATGCAGAACCTACAAATTATCGTCCGATAGCTTTGACAAGTTGTTTGTGTAAAACATTGGAGAGAATGATAAACAAGATATTAGTCTGGTACTTAGAATCCAACAACCTCATTTCAGAATATCAGTCAGGTTTTCGTTCGAAACGTAGTACCGACGACAATTTAATAAGACTAGAAACCTTTATACGAAATGCTTTTATTAACAAAGAACATGTAGTAGCTGTCTTTTTCGACTTGGAGAAAGTATATGATACAACATGGCGTTATTGAATGCTGAAAGATCTCCATAACATTGGCTTAAGAGGAAAACTTCCAAGTTTTATTGAAAGTTTTTTAGGGGAGTGCATGTTTCAGGTGCGTGTTGGATCTACCGTGTCAGATCTCATGATCAAGAACAGGGTGTTCCACAGGGTAGTATTCTTTTAACTACGCTATTTAACATCAAAATGTACAATATTTAGACGACAAAACCGATTGTTCATTGAATGTTGATGATTTTTGAATATGTTACCGTTCCAAAAAATATGAAAACAATTGAACGAAAGTTACAAAAAAATTTAAAAAGAATAGAAGAATGGATAAAAATGGTTTCAAGTTCTCCAAGTCAAAAACGCAGTGTGTTCATTTTTGTAAGCTAGGGAAGAAACACGAACATCCTTCCTTTTTTTTATACTGATCAAAAATTCCTGTTGTTGAAGAAGCCAATTTCTAGGGGTCGTATTCGATCAAAAGTTATCTTTTATTTCCCATATCAAATATCTTAAGGCGAAGTGCTTAAAAGCTTTGAATCTTTTGAAAGTTTTAGCTCAAACAAGTTGGGGGGCAGATCGGTTTACTTTATTACATCTTTACCGGTCTTTAATAAGATCTAAATTAGATTATGGGTCCGTGCAATAAATAAGGGACCGTGCAATAAATAACAAACTCCATGCCATTAAACCTGTCGTTGGAACAAAACGCTCTCCTCCACAGTTTTCCAGGAAAGATGATGTAGTATTAACACGACTGCGCATCGGCCATACTAGAGTTACTTATTCTTATATTTTTAATGGTGATGATCAGCCTTCTTGTGTAGGTTGTGATCAGCCATTCACTGTGAAACATATCTTAATTGACTGTGTTGACTTTTCACCCTCACGTAACTTATATTTCAAAGCTGACATTTTGCAACAACTGTTTCAAGATGTACCTGTTGATAATATTTTATTCTTAAAAGAAATTGGACTTTTCCATAAGATTTAACTGTTTCAGATTTTTATACATTATCATTCTGCTTTTTTACTTTTAATATCCTCATAAATCTTCATGCCATTTAACCATTAACCGTTTGACGCTTATGAACCACAAAGAGGGTTGACGCGTCGTTAAACACGAAATCATCATCATCATCATCAGAACTATGAACTATAAGCTGATATTTGTGGGGTATTTATTCTATGAAGTGTAAACCGTGAAGCATGAAGTCACCATTGGTCTTTTGTCTTACTGACACACTGAAGAGGTAATTCTATTGAATGACAATAATATTACGTATTCAATGTGTCAATAAGTGTCGACAGAAGTGCCATTCTTTCTTTGTGCATTCTCTCAGCTCTTTCTGCCTCACTTTTCTGTTTCTCTTCTTGTTTGGCAACATGAGTTTCAAGAAACTCGAGCATCTGTGATGCTGCAGTTGGTTTTATCTGTTTAGAACTTTGTTTACAGTTTGTTGCTGAAATGGTATTTTGCTTGGCTTTCTTTTTTCTGGTTCGCTCACATCAGTGTTGTCATCACCTGTGCTTGCAGTGGCTACTGCCTTAACATTTGGCCTGCACTTCAGGACTTCATCCAACTCTTGCTAATAGGGATGGATTCTCCTATCATTACCCCGATTTGTTATTGTGGTCAGATATCGCCTTGTATCCTCTTTCTAGAACCTTCCACCTGTTTGCCGTTTGTTCTTCTGAGCAACAAAAGCCTGCGTTGAGCATATTTTCATGGATTTGCTTAAACATTTTCTTTTTCGATATATGTCCACTGTCAACAAGGTGTTTTTTTTTCCTTCATTTCTTTGATTAGAAATTTAGTTGACTCAGATGTCCATACAAATTCTTTGACAGGAGTGGTTGGCTCCTGATTATATTTTGTAGTTTTACTAGACCTGGAACCTGTGGTTTATGCTGCGTTAGCAGGTGTACCAGAGCTGGCAAGAGCGCTTTATACTATACTGGCAGAAGCAGTTGGTGGACTGTTGGCAGGTGTACTACAACTGGCAGGAGCAGCTGGTGCTAAGTTGGCAGGCGTACTACAACTGGCAGGAACAATTACTGCTGTCTTGGCATGTGTACTGGAGCTGGTAGGAATTGTTGGCGCTGCGGTAGCTTGTTCAGCTTCAGTTTCCTGCAATACAAAATTAAAATGAAACCCACGTCTTTCAAAAATACCGGCTTACAATCGAAGCAGCCAGAAACCATTGATGAATCAATCACATTTAGAAGCAGCATTCAGTAATCACTTGCCGCTTGAACTTTGTTCTACGTAAACTAAACAGATGCAGTCAGCAAGTCGAGCCTTATGGTTGTTTGCCTTTACGCCTATGCATCCATGTGTCCGTGTGCAAGTTAACATTTGCGTCAAAGTTTTGCGTGAAGTTTTTTCTTTTGCTTGTATTTCTGGAAGCTTTGACTTTAGGGTGCTAATGTGAAGTGAGTATTACTACCGGCTGAATACATATTAGTTGATTCCATCCTGCTGCTTCTGCTGACGAAAGGTCAAGGTCATGGACTTAGAAAATTGGGTGATGTTTACGCCAAAGTTTTACGTGAAGTTTTTCTTTTGCTTATATTTCTGAAAGCTTTGATTTAAGGTTGCTAATGAATGGTGAGTATTACTACTGGATGAATACAGATTAGCTGGCATCATCTGGCTGCTAATGCTGATCAAGGTCACGGTAGGATGTGGTGAAGTGACGTGGGGGACAGAGTGGGGTGGTGTGTATAGTGCATTGGGCTGTTTGTATGGTGTAGTGCAGGCTGGAGTGCGATGGGGTTTTGGTGGTTCTGGTGAGTGGTGTGGTTGGGTTGGGTGTGGGGTATAGCGGGGCGGGTGAGGTACGGTGTCGTGGGGTGTTGGATGAAGTGCCGCACGGGGCATTGTGGGGCAGTATGGTTGGGGGTAGGTTGTAGTGAGCTGCGATGGGGTGTGGTAGGGTAAGGTTATGGTGCAATGGGGCGTGGGACATGGTGCAATGTGAGGTGGGGTGGGTGTTGGATGTGGTGCATTGCAGGGTATGGCAGGACGGTGCGGTGGGCTGGGGTGCAGTATGGTGGCGTGCATTGCAGGGTATTGTAGGATGCTGTGGTGGGGTGTGCAAGGGTGGGTGGGTTGGATGCCGTTTGGGGAAGGTGGGGCATTGTGGTAGGGTGTGGTGCGCTGTAGAGGGGTTGGGGTGTGGGTTATATGTATTGGGGTGTGGGGTAATATGGTACAGTGTGGGCTGGGGTGCAGTAATGTGTGATGGGGTGTGGTGTGGTGTGGGGTGTAGTTGGGTCAAGTTTGGTGGGGTGTTGCATGAAGTACCGTAAAGGGCAGGGTGAGTCAGTGTGATGGGGTGTGGTGTACGGTGCAGTGTGGTGTACGGTGCAGTGGGATGTGGGGTATGGTGCAGTGCAGGCTGGGGTGCAGTGGTGTGGAAGTGCGAGGTAGTGGTGTGATGTGGTAGTGTGGGTTGGGTAGAATGCGGTGGAGTGTTAAGTGATGTGCCACGCGGGTCAGGGTTGGGTGGTGTGGTAGTGTGGATGAGGTGGGGTGTTTAGTGATGTGTCGTGCGGGGCAGGGTGGGGTGTGGTGAGATGAGGTATGGTGCAGTGCAGAACAGTAGTGTGGTTGACTGTGGTGTGGAGGTGGGAGGGGATGAATGAGCGGAGTAGGTTGTGCTGGGTTGTGGGATGCAGTGTGTAGCAGGGTATGGTGGGGCAGTGATGTGATGGGGTGGGGTGCAGTGCGGGATAGGGTGTGGTGCAGTGCGGGATAGGGTGTGGTGCAGTGCGGGATAGGGTGTGGTTGGATGTGGTGTGATGGTGGGATTTGGCGGGTGAGTGAAGTAGGGTGTGGGATGCAGAGCGTAGCAGGGAGTGCTGCGGTGTGATGCGGTGCGGGCTAGTGTGGTGGGATTTGGTGCGGGTGGTGGGCTGTGGTGTATAGTACACTGGGATGTGGGACATGGTGTAGTGCAGGTTGGAGTGCGATAGGATGTGGTGGTGCGATGTGTGGTTGGGTCGGGAGGGTATGCAGTGTGGGTGAGGTGGGATGAAGTTCCATGCGGGGCATGGTGGGGCGGTGTGGAAGGAAGAAAGGTGTTGTGTGCTGTGGTGAGTGGGATATGTTGCAGTGTTGGCTGGGATAAGGTGGGTTGGGTATGGGATGTGGGGCATTGCAGGGTATGGTAGGGCAGTGCGGTGTGATTGAGTGTTGTGTGGTGTTGTTAACTTTGCGTAACTGGTGTAACGCCACTAATTTTTCAATGACATGAAATGATGTTACGATAGAAATTAAGAATGTTACGTCAAGAAATGGCGTTACAGTAGGAAAAAAAGAAGTTTTTTTGTTCTTGAATTTTGAACACTTTATACTGTCAATATTAAGTTGACATTTGCGGTGTGGTTAACTTCACATGACTGATGTAATGCCTCTTATTTTTCAATGACGGTCATGAAATGACGTTATGGTAGAAATTAAGAATGTTGCTAAAGAAATGACCTTACAGTACAAATTCAGAATGTTGCATTAAGACATTTTTTTGTTCTTGAATTTTGAACACTTTATGCTTTCAATATTATGTTGACATTTAAATGAAGCATTTTTGCAATTAAAACCTCTCAGTATATTTGTTATTTTTACATAGTATCACAAGAGAAAATAACACTTTGAGAATATGAATTGCCCAGAAAACATGTACACTCCCTATTTTTCTTTACTTCTGTGGTGTATTTCTTGCTTCCGAAGGCTAACCCTTTTATAGAACATATTTAACTTCACTACAGCTGGTGTGTGTAAAACGTCTCCCTGCCCTACATCATAGTGTAGATTACATTTTCTTATCCTTTGGGATCATTGATTCCATTGTGGAATTTTGAAAATATCTGAGGGTCACTGATGAGGCCTTATTGGCCGAAACTAGCTAGTCTGGCACAGAAAACATGTCCAATCCATATTTTTCACTTACGTGGTGTATTCCTTGCTTCCAAAGGATAACCCTTTTATAGAACATATTTATTTTGCTAATATCTGCAGATATCTCATCAAAATGCATATAATAAAACACATTATTGCAAAAGTTTTAAGAAAAGGTCCACAATATCAATCTTGGAATATAAGAGTTCCGATTCGGCGATACGGAACTGTAGCCCTTCTGGAGTTGAGTATGGAGGAGTCTAGGAGAGATAAGGTCTAACTATGAGGAAGTTACAATGAAGTTATTGAGTGTAGAAGGTATTCATAAACTAGAAATGTGTCCAGACGACACAGATGCCCCCGCCAAGGGCCCCGCTTCACCCGAAACTCCATGTTGCAACAAAATTTTCTAAGTGTGTGACCTTGACCTTGAGGTCATGGGCAGGGTCGTTGGTATGGGTGAATGAGACTTGGGACCTGTATCTATCATCATTCCAAATATGAAGCCAATCTATAAATATGAGCCCTAAAACTTTAAAAGCATAATAAGACTAAGTCTGTGACCTAGACCTTGAGGTCAGGGATGTGGTATATACAACTTTGGACCTGTAACTATCATCATACCAAATATGAAGTAAATCTATATGGTTTGGTGAGTATGAGCTCTTAATAAACTTTAAATAAAAAATTCTTTGTCTGTGACCTTGACCTTTAGGGCACGTGCATGGGTGGGGTATTGGACCAGTATCAATCATCATACCAAATATAAACTTAATTCATCATACGATTTGGAAAATGTAAACTCTTAAAATATCTAATTCAACATTTCCAAGTCCGTGACCTTCAACTTGAAGCCATCGGCATGAGTGGGGGTATCGCTGAATAAAATGGACAGTTATCTAACATCATACCAAATATAAACTCAATCCATCACACGATTTGGAAAATATCAACTCTTAAAATGTCTAATAAAAAATTTCCAAGTCCGTGACCTTGACCTTGAAGCAATAGGCATGAGTGGGGGTATTGCCAAATAAACATTTGGACCTGTATCTATCATCATAGCATATATAAGCCAAATCAGAAATATGGCTTGGAAAATTTGAGCTCTTTAACATCTTTAACGTTAAAATTGTCTAAGTCTGTGACCTTGAACGTGAGGTCATAGGCATGGGTGGGGGTATTGCTAAATAAAACAGTGTACCTATATCTATCATCATATGAACCAAAGCCATCTTAAAAGTTCAGGTTCTACAAGGTACAAATACCTTAACTGGAGTCTTTAACATGGAAAATTTCTAAGTCCATGACCTTGACCTTGACGTTATGGGTATGGGTGGCGGTATCGCTGAATAAAACTTTGGACCTATATCTATAATCATACCAAATGGTTTGGAAAAAATGAATTCTAAAACGTTCAGGTCTACCTGTTACAAAAACCATAACCTGTGTCTTTAACATTGAAAATTTCTAAGTATGTGACCTTGACCTTGAGGTCACCGGCATGGGTGGGGGTATTGCTTAATAAAACGTTGGACCTATATCTATCATCATACCATATAAGATGAACCAGTTCCATCAAATGGTTAGGAAAATATGAGTTCTAAAAGTTCAGGCTCTACCTGTTACAAAAACCTGAGGTTACAGGATCACGTACGTACGTACGTACGTACGTACACACACACGTACAGACGGGCGTACATATGTACGCAAGTACAGAAAACCGAAAAACTATATGCCCCCGGCATCATATGATTCGGGGGCATAAAAACATTCCATTTCATACCATACATGGATGGACATGTATTTGGAGGTTAGCCTTTAAAGACTTCTTCTGATGATGGAGTCAATGCTAGATGTGTGGTAGTCCCATTCATCAATTATTAAACTCCCCCCAAGCATAGTGAAAATATAAGCTTTTACGAAACTTTCGTCCCCACCACCTCAGTCAGTTATCTGCAAAATATTAGACCAATATCTAACATCAATGACAGTATTGATTAAACACATCCATTCCTGCATAGTGAAAGTATATTAACAGTAATAAAGAAAAACATCAACATAAAATTGCTAAGCCTATGACCTTGGCTGCAAGGTCACTGGAGGGGGTACTCAGCCAAACTTTAGACCCGTATCTCACATCAGTGGAAGCACTAACTAAATCCATAGTGTTACAATAAAACTTAGGAAAACTATAACTGAAAACTTTAACAAAATTTCTCTAAGTAGAAGTAAAACAAAGATCAGGAATCTAAGACTGTGACTACTGAGGTAGACCAATTTCTAACACCAGTTCATGCATTAACTTAATTCATGAAGTGGCTACTGAGATATGAACCTTTAAAACGTTAAACAGTGTCTGTGGTTGCAATGCCTATGTGTTTGCCATAGATTGTGTGTGTGTGTGTGTGTGTGTGTGTGTGTGTGTGCGTGCATTGGTGTTTGTACATGCATGCATGCATATGTGTGTGGTGTGTGTGGTATGTGTGAATGTGCTCATATGTGTGCATGCATGTGTGCACGCATTTGTGTGTAAGTGTGAATGCATGTACGTGTGCATACATGCATCTGAGCATGCATGTGTACATGCATATGTGTATCTGTGTGTGTGCATGTGTCAATGTACATGCAACGCAAGCATGTATCTGTGCACGCTAGCATAACTGTGCATTTAAATGTATGCCTGTATGTTGTGTGGATTGCAAGCATGCGTGTGAATGCATGCATGAGCATGCCAGTGTCAGCACATATGTGCATCTGTATGTGTGTGCATGCATTATTTGTATGTGTGTGCATGTGTCAATGTGTCAAGAATTATGTGGATATTAAAAGTAAAAGTCAAAATGATAATGTATAAAAATCTGGAACAGTTAGATCTTATGAAAAAGTCCTGTTTCTTTTAAGAATAAAATAATATTGTCAACATGATGATGATGATGAGTTCGTGTTTAACAACGCGTCAACCCTCTTGGTGGGTCATAAGCGTCAGTCGGTTAATGGTTAAACGGCATGAATAATTATGACGATATTAAAAGTAACAAGTCAGAATGATAATGTATAAAAATCTGAAACAGTTAAATCTTATGAAAAAGACCAATTTCTTTTAAGAATAAAATAATGTTATCAACAGGTACATCTCGAAACAGTTGTTGCAAAGTGTCAGCTTTAAAATATAAAATACGTGAGGATGAAAAGTCAACACAGTCAATTAAGATATGTTTCACAGTGAATGGCTGATCACAACCTACACAAGAAGGCTGATCATCACCATTAAAAATATAAGAATGATGATGATGCTGATTTCGTGTTTAACGACGCGTCAACCCTCTTTATGGGTCATAAGCGTCAAACGGTTAATGGTTAACGGCATTAAGAATTATGAGGATATTAAAAGTAAAAAAGTTAGTTTGATATGTATAAAGATCTTAAACAGTTAAATCTTATGAAAATGTCCAATTTCTTTTAAGAATAAAATAATATTTTCAAAAGGTACATCTTGAAACAATTGTTGCAAAGTGTCAGCTTTGAAGTATAAGTTACGGGACTGTGAAAAGTCTACACATTCAATTAAAATATGTTTCACAGTGAATGGTTGATCACAGCCTACACAGGAAGGCTGCTCATCACCATTTAAAATATAAGAATGAGTTACTCTAGTATGGCCAATGCGCAGTCGTGTTAATACTACATCCTGTTTCCTGGAAAACTGTTGAGGAGAGCATTTTGTTCCAACGACAGGTTTAGTTAGGAGGCCTTCGTGCGGACTGAACAAATTATTTGTCTAAATCGCGACGGAAGTAAGGGCGAGGATTGTGGCCACGTAAAATCGATTTAAGCCCCCCCCCCCCCCCAGTGGAAATCTTTCCACTGACCGTTCCAAGGCGTTTCTTCTGTGGCGGTTTATTTATGGTGTTGTTTGTTACTTACTGTGTGTATCACTTGTGTCTTTTTATTTTGGATGGCCATATGGCCATTTTGTGGGAAAGTAACTGTCCTTATGGCCTTCCTTTGTTTAGGTTTCCATTATGGTCTGGTCGCTTAATGTTTGTGTTTCTTTCCCTGTGGTGTCTTTGTTGGGTGGAGTAAGTTAATTGTATCGATTCCTGATCTTTGTTTTACTTCTACTTAATAGCATGGAGCTTGTTATTTATTGCACGGTCCCATTCGCCTTGCCATTCCGACAAGATGTATCTGTTGATAAATGGTTTAAAATTTTTAAAAGGAATTTTAAAAACAGACGGATCAAGAGTGAGCGATTCCTTTGCTTTCTTGTCAGCAAACTCATTGCCGACAATGCCAATATGGCTCGGAAGCCAACCAAACAAGATTTGGTGCGTTTTAGAAATTTCATGATGTTATTCGATCAGTTTTTGTATTTGAGGATTTTTAGATGATGAATGGTTTAAAGCCTTAAGCACAGAAAGTGAAACAGAAAATATAATTGCTTTTTGAAATGATGAAGAACTGATAAAATCTAAAGCTAGGTCTATTGCTTTGGCTTCAGCTGTAAAAATAGATGAGCCATCTGGAAGGCGCAAGGTTTGGTGCGTATCTTGAGAAACATACGCACAACCAACTTTTTTCTCCTTCTTTGGAACCATCAGTATAGACTTGCTGGTAATCATCATAACATACCTGCAGTACCTGAAAGTTTTGTTTGAATAGCATTGGATTTGATTCGGATTTTTACCATCATGTAAGTCAAACAGAATAGAAGGTTTTTTAATACACCAAGATGGAACTTCGGCCGTTTCATGTTTTTGAATATTTTTAAGGTCGATACCTGAATTTTCTAGCAGTGGTAAAATACGTAATCCAAAAGGTTTGATTGCTGTGGGTTTAGTTTCATACTTATCTATAAATTGAGGTGGAAATGAAATTTTGGATGCCGGGTTAGATAGATTAGCAGCAAGTCTAATAGCATACTGAAGAGAAAGTTTCTCTCTGCGCGAATTTAAAGATGGTTCACCTGCTTCTATATAAAGGCTTAATATGGTAGAAGTACGGAAGGCTCCCATAGCCAGACGAAGGCCTTGGTGATGGATAGTATCCAGTGATTTTAAATAGGACTTTCTGGCAGAACCATAAACAACAGACCCATAAATTTAGATCTTATTAAAGACCGGTAAAGATGTAATAAAGTATACCGATCTGCTCCCCAACTTGTATGAGCTAAAACTTTCAAAAGATTCAAAGCTTTTAAGCATTTCGCTTTAAGATATTTAATATGGGGAATAAAAGATAACTTTTGATCAAATATGACCCCAAGAAATTTGGCTTCTTCTACGACAGGAATTTGTGATCCGTATAAAAACAGGGAAGGATGTTCGTGTTTCTTCCGTAGTTTACAAAAATGAACACACTGCGTTTTCGTCTTGGAGAACTTGAAACCATTTTTATCAGTCCATTCTTCTATTCTTTTTAAATTTTGTTGTAACTTTCGTTCAATTGTTTTCATGTTTTTTGAACGGTAACATATACAAAAATCATCAACATACAATGAACAGTCTGTTTTGTCGTCCAAACATTGTACAATATTATTAATTTCGATGTTAAATAGCGTAGTTGAGAGAATATTACCTTGAGGGACACCCTGCTCTTGTGCATAGAGATCTGACAGAGTAGATCCCACGCGGACTTGAAATACACGCTCACCTAAAAAAACTTTGAATAAAACTGGGAAGTTTTCCCCTTAAGCCAAGGTTATGGAGATCTCTCAATATTCCATAACGCCATGTGGTATCATATGCTTTCTCCAAGTCGAAAAAGACAGCTACTACGTGTTCTTTGTTAATAAAAGCATTTCGTATAAATGTTTCTAGTCTTATTAAATTGTCGTTGGTACTACGTTCCGAATGAAAACCTGACTGGTATTCTGAAATGAGGTTGTTGGACTCTTAAGTACCAGACTAATCTCTTGTTTATCATTCTCGCCAATGTTTTACACAAACAACTTGTCAAAGCTATCGGTCGATAATTCGTAGGTTCTGCATGATCTTTCCCTGGTTTTGGAATTGGTACAACTGAAGCAAAACGCCAGCTCTCAGGACAGACCCCAGTTTCCCAAATATTAAAGATATCTAAAAGTGTTTGCCGGTTGCTGTATCGTGTGATTTTTCAATGGCTTCCACTAGTTCGGATAAGCTAAAAGGTTTGTTGTATTCTTCGTGATTGTGGGATTTGAAGTTTAGGTTTCTTTTCTCTTAGTCCTTTTGGAAATTTCTAAAAGTGTCAGAATAATTTCGCGCTGATGAATTACTCAAGAATGTGCTACCAAGAGTATCTGAAATATCTTTTTAGTTGAAGCTTTTGGTTATCGGTACCATAAACTACGCAAAGCATTTTCAAAATTTTATAGACGCCATTCTGATTTAATTTCAAAATTCAATATTGGACTTAAATCTCTTCTGCAACAAGGTCTATCGGAACCCGAATTTTATGGTGACTTAGTATATAAATTCAGAAAAATATGTAACCGCAATGACTTCAGCACCCAATTTCGTAAAATCATTCTTCGATATAAAAAGATTGGGTACAACATGGATGTTATACGACAGACTGCATGCATGGTAGTTAACCCAATCACGGTTGGCAACTTTGCTTCCCTCTTTAATTGCACGCCGGTGGGTCAGGCCTCAGATTCTTTGACGGCTCCAACGTAAAGGCTTATTGAGAATTAGAGAGATCTTATTCTTGGTAATGTTGGTTGGTGCCTGATGCTCTGTCCCTGTTCGGGCCCATCGGAGTCTAACTGTTGGTTTTCTTTTGCTCCAGCATTTCAGTGGTTTCTTGCTGTCGAGTCCTCACCGTTGTCTCACCTCTGTGGTTCTTTGATTTTTTGTGTTCACGGAGATGTTGCACTGATGAGTTAGGAGGCCTTCATGCGGACTGAACAAATTATTTGTCTAAATCGCGACGGAAGTAAGGGCGAGGATTGTGGCCACGTAAAATCGATTTAAGCCCCCCAGTGGAAATCTTTCCACTGACCGTTCCAAGGCGTTTCTTCTGTGGCGATTTATTTATGTTGTTGTTTGTTACTTACTGTGTGTATCACTTGTGTCTTTTAATTTTGGATGGCCATATGGCCATTTTGTGGGAAAGTAACTGTCCTTATGGCCTTCCTTTGTTTAGGTTTCCATTATGGTCTGGTCGCTTAATGTTTGTATTTCTTTCCCTTTGGTGTCTTTGGTGGGTGGAGTAAGTTAATTGTATCGATTCCTGATCTTTGTTTTACTTCTACTTTGTGTCAAAACCAGTATTTAAATATGTAAAACTAGGGGACATTGTTTTTCCTGAAATTTTTTGTACCATATCCCTAACCTTTTTAATAGGGGTTTTGTAGTTCAATTTGGAGACATATTCTCTCCATGACTTTCGTTTAGAAGCTCGGATTGTTCGTCGAGCTTTAGCTCTAAATACTTTTACGTCGTTTAGCTTTTCTGAAGTGGGACTTTTGCAGAACTTATTTAGAGCCTGTTTTCGCTTTTGAATAGCTTCTTTACAGTCATTATTAAACCAAGGTTTGCTTTTCTTAGTATTTGTGGAGGTCTTTGGAATGCATTGTTCTGATATATTAATAAGTGTATCTCTAAAATCAGAAACAATGTCAGATGATTCATTTAAGTGATCAACTGATAACTCTTCTTCACATAAATTATGGAATAATTCCCAGTCGGCTTTATTCATTTTCCATTTCTGGTTTCAGTCCTCATCTGGTTCGTTTACGCTCTCAATTATAACAGGGCAGTGATCACTTCCGCACTGATCATCATGAACAGACCAGTCATAGTCCAAGAAGAAAAAATGGGTGACACAAAGAGAGATCTAAAGAAGACAAATGACCTGTCGCAGGGTGAAGGTAAGTATAAGATTTATCATTCATCAAGCAAAGATCGCTCTTTGCAATAAAATCTTCGACAAGTGCTCCTCTCTTATTGATATCTTTACAGCCCCAAAGAATATTGTGACCATTGAAGTCGCCAACTAAAAGATATGGCGATGGAAGTTGACTCAGCAATGAGTCAAGATGTTCGGGCTTTAAAGAAAATGAGGGTGGGATATATAGAGAGCAAATTGTAGTTTCTTTATCCAAAGAAACCGATACTGCTACAGCTTGTAAGTCTGTTTTTAACTTGATCTCTCTTTGTGGTAAACATGATTTAACGAAAATGAACTGCCACCAGATGGTTTATTGCCATCAGAATAGATATAGTTATATGTATTGAAACCCCTGACATCTATGTTGTCATCAGTTTTTAGAAAAGTTTCTTGCAAACAAAAAACCGATGGGTTTAATAACGAAATCAGTAATAAGAGTTCGTTATAATTTGATTTAAGACCTCGAAAATTCCATTGTATTATTGCACGACCCGCAGAAAAAGTGACCGAATGTAGTCGGTTGATTTTCTAAGAGTGCCCTGAAATCACCGTGTCTGTCCGTCCGTTGAGAAAATTGGTGATAGTGACTTAACCCCTTGGAATATTTAAACAATTTTTGGCATACTGATAGATATCAATGAGATCAAACCAATGAATTTGCGAAATATTACATTTCATTTAGTATAGCCTCGCCGAGGTGAAAAATGTTAACATTTTCGAACTGCTTCTCCTCGGAAACTGTTGGGCCGATTGAAGTAAAATTTCATAAGGAGCCTCTATGGGATGGGGAAAAGCAAAATTTGCTCATGGGGTCCACGTCACATGACCAAAATGGCCGCCAAGCCATATATGGTCTGTCTGTCTGTCCATCCGTAACCCGTTTGTGAAAATTGGTGATAGTGACTTAACGGCATGGAATATTTAAACAATTTTTGGCATACTGATAGATATCAATGAGATCTAACCAATGAACTTGCGAAATATTACATTCCATTTAGTATAGCCTCGCCATGGCGAAAAATGTGAAAATTTTCGAACTGCTTCTTCTCGGAAACCGTTTGGCCGATTGATGTCAAATTCCATATGGAGCCTCTATGGGATGGGGGAAACCAAAATTTGCTCATGGATCCAGGTCACATGACCCAAATGGCCGGCAAGCCGTATATGGTAAAAAACCTTTCAAAAATAGTCTTCTTCAGAACCACTGGGCAGATTTCCACGAAACTTGATAAGTAGCATCTGGGACGTAGGCCCATCATAAATTGCTAAAATGGTGACCCTGGGTTGACCTTGACCTTCTTTGTGCCTAGGTCAAACTTCGACACATATGCTTTTGTATTGGAAAAGTGAGAATGCATTTTATCCTGCAAACGATTCAGAATACAGTACTGAAGTATAAGATATATTTTTGCTCCTTACGATAAGGCGCATTTATTAGGGGAAACGTTTTAGGTCCAGGTCACATGACCAAAATGGCCGCCATACCCATATTTGGTAACACTCATAAGCTAAAAGCATCCGACGGGTCGTGCACTTCAGCTGAAGCACTGGTTTTGTGTTAAAATCCATTTTATGAAGAGATTAAGACTAGTAACTATTTTGGAGCTGCAATTTGTGATATAGATCTGCTACCACCAGCTCGTGGTGTTGCTGACCTCGATCTGTCATTGCCACTTGGTGATGATGGAGTTTCAGGCAACTCCATATCACTATCACTCAAAGATCCGAATCTGTTCTGAAATTTAATATTGTCTCTTTCCATTTTACGTTGTCTGTCTGTCTGTTTTGGAGACAATTGATGTTTTTTGATCGTATCTTCCGATCCCTTATTAGTTCGACCTGAGTCGAGTTTCTCTTTTACGTGCGGCGCTGGCTTCGGTACGGTCGCTGTCGACCGATCCGAAGCAACCTTGATTGCGCCATTTGATAAATTGGGTGAACTTTGTGGTGCTGGAGTGGGTTTACTCCATGCGCCAGATTTTTTCAGTTCAGCTTTGTATGATTCAGCAGTCTGTGTTGCGGAGCTGGTACATTTTACACCAGCACCTTTTGTGATGCTAGCGAAACTGGTGGATGGTGTTATGTATCGCTCTTCGACAATTTTCCCCGCTTCTGGGAATGTTATCCCCCTTTGGTATTTGACGGTGAGTATTTCTTTTTCTTTTGTCCACGCCGGACAGTCTCGGGAGAAAACAGCATGTTTGCCATCACAATTAACGCATTTGGGTTCATTTTTGCAGTTGAGGTGATTATCAACATGCTTTTCTTCACCACAATTAGGACAGAGTTTTTTTCTCTGACATCTTCTTTCGTGATGGCCAAAAGCCTGACAAGAGTAACATCTAAGAGGGTTTGGGATGTATACCTCTACGTAAATGGAAAGATATGCTACTTTGATTTTCTTGGATAGAATTGGTGTATTAAAAGTCACACATAAGTTGCTGTTGGTTTTAGTACACCACTTCTACGGACTTTAATGTTACGAACACCAACAACTTCCTGATCTTTCAAGTTTATGACTATCTCTTCATCTGAACAAGGACGCAGTTCCGGGCTGCGAATCACTCCCTTAGATGAATTGAGCGTGTTATGTAACGAGACTTTAACTTTGAGATCAAAGAGTTTGTTGGTGTTAAGCAGGCTTACCACTTGCTGTTTTCTCTCGACTTCCAAGAGAAGATTACCCGATTTGAGTTGTTTTATACTCTTAGGGTGTCCGGCAATGGAGAGTATACTTTTCTCGATGACAAAGGGGGAAAGGCTAGATACAGTTCGTGTATCGTCAAGAGACGTGACGACCAAGAAACGCGGAACATTGACAAAGTTTGGTTCAGCAGACTTCTGAACGTGACTGCTGACTGACTTGACTGCTGACTGGAGTTTAGACTGTGTTCATCCGAATCGGATGAATCCTCATCTTTTTTACGTTTAGGTGGGTTGTGGTTAGGTGCGTGGTTGCGGTTATGTTTTTTCCATTCGGCATAAGGAAAAAATTCTAGTTTCGTCCCAAGTGCTCTCCGCCCTCCGTGGAGCCCTACAAGGGAACACCATAATGGAGTGGTTATCCAACTCGCAGGTGTTAGAGATACACGTGAGATATACTCGTATAAACAAAATCCCAACACGATTGATCCGTTTTGCCACCGCCTTCTAGAGATAAAAAGACAGAAAAGGGTAAGGTAAATGGGCATATGGTTGGTATCAGGAAAGATACAAAAAGAGTTGAAGAGAAAGCAAAGCGGTATCTCTAGGGCTCGGCGTGACCAGCCGATTGACAATGCCGGACCGCACGGCCACCCGTCTACACCGAAAAGCCAGGCCAAAGAGGCGTGTTGGGCACCTGAAGCATCGCCACCTCAGGTAACCCTCAACCTCCAGGATCCCTTCTTCCGGCTTACAGGACGCCACCCACGGCAAACGGGTGGTACTTCCTTTCTCTTCTCAGTGGGCACATAGACCACAGTGGCAATGTGCCCAGTGGGAATTGAGCCCCCAGGGCCACGGCAAGGCAGGAAGTCTAATACCTGGGGGATACGGTTCGTGAATCTTCAAGTGACGTGATAACTAAGAAACGCGGAACATTGTCAAAATTTGGTTCAGCAGACTGCTGACTAGACTGTTCACTGGACTGCTGACTGGGCTTATCCGATTCGGATGAATCCTCGTCTTTTTTCCGTTTAGGTGCGTTGCGGATATTTTTTTCCATTCCTCAAGAGGAATATATCAGAGTTTCGTCCCAAGTACTCTCCGCGCTCCTTGGAGCCCTACAAAGGAACGCCATAATGGAGTGGTTATCCAACTCGCAGGTCTTAGAGATACACGTGAGATATACTCGCATAAACAAAATGCCTACACGATTGGTCCGTTTTGCCACCGCCTTCTAGAGATAATCAAAGCGCCAAAGGCACAGCAATGAGAAAATCAAAACACTGTGAAAACTTACAGACAACTCTTCTAAAAAGATATTAAAATTTATTCAGACAACCTTTCTAAAAAGATCTTAAAATTTAGAAAAGTAGTTCTGCAAATTCCATTGTATGATATGTTTGCAGATGTCTATACACCGGTGGTATTATTAAATGCCGTTCGATGTTTCAAATTTTGGAAAGAAACTATTTACGTTTTCAAAACCAAACATTAAAATTCAAGTTTTAACAACGCTACTGTCAATAAGTAACATTTTTGTCTGGTCGGTTGTGGATACCTCCCCACAAAAGATACTGTATGGGAAAGAGATCGGAGGAGAAAGGCTGGTCAGTCCAGTACATGAATTCCATTGGCTTGAAGACATTTTTGAGTAAGAACAGAACTATAAACCCGCGCGTAATCCTGCTGGATTAGATATCCCGGATTCTGAGCGTAAACAAATAAATGGTGCCACGTGAGGCCGACAAACTTGATTGATGTAACGTCTCGTTGTTCAGTTAACGTCTCAGCCATGATCTTGCATTTTCTTAATATCGCTAGCTACATGTAATAGCTCGACATACCATTTCGCTTATTCTATCCGATATTTCATGCTCTACTATTACGCACGCGTCGCCTCGGCATACCTTACACTTATATTTCGAAACATCCCGAAACGAAAATCGGCGTGATTCACGCTGAAGTGCGATGTGTCACTGAAACGCATATCACGCGGGTCGCTTAGACGCCAATATACATGTACGTAATTCATGCACCAGCGTAAGTGTTCCGTACTGTGTCGGCGTCTTAATTTTGGTCACGACAGGGACGTCTAGCTCTCAAAAGTGCATCGCATAAGGGCGCCGAACAGTCAGTGCTTATAAGTCGGTAGTTGAAACCCTTTGTTTATCTACAGGTACAGTGTAGCAGATGCCAGCGGAAATCTGCTTCGCATATTCGTCTGTCGGACGAATCGATCTTGACGTACTGACGTCGGTCTTCAGCTACTTCGGCGTCCACTAGCGTCTTATGTTGATAGTAAGATGTCGCTTCAACAGACAAATAGGTCACACACATGTGGCACCCAAAATCAGAGTCAACGCCATCCGCTTCCGACCAGCTTCTAACTGTCCATTAGAAGCCTCCGTGGTGTAGTGGTTAGGCTACTCGCCTTGTAAACCAGGTATCGCGGGATCGATCCCGGACTTCTCCAGACTTCCGGATGAGTCTTTAAACCGAGGTATCGTCTCCGTATGACCTTAGCTGTTGGTGGGACGTAAAACTCAAACACTCACTTACTCTAACTGTCCAGGGTTTAATGAAAAATGTTGCAATACGCTCTCACTTGATGCTTTTTGAGAACAAAATACAATTTCTTCTTCTCTAGGCACGACCTTACATCACATAACATGTGGTTTCTATCAGTGCTGTTGTGAAGGTGGTACACAGGATCGTTGGCCCCCGCACATCGGGGCTCAAAGGAATAGATGGGGTACATGATGCTTCCACGCAGAGCTGAAACCGATCCGCACACGAGTACTTGTAATCTGCATAGAGGATCTAAGCCTGCCCAGGCAAAAGCAGTGCGAGTCGGGCCGTCCATGTATATAAACCCTATTGGTTTCATTGGGCGGCAGGGCTTGAGATGTAATTTCATCTAAGTGTCGGGTAAAAGTCCCACAAAATTGGAACCAACGTCTCCAAAATGACCTATACAGTGTTGACGGGGACGTTAAACCTCAAATCAAACAAAACAAAGGGTCGTGGCCAGACTGGTAACCATACGTCACGGTTGATAGATTTAACCTTTTTTTAGCTTAAGGGCATGGTGCCTAAGCGTGTTGTAATCATGCAATCGTTTGGTTTCAGAATCAAAGCACCGAAAGTGTTGGCGGGATGTAGGTTGGGGTAAAAGTCCTGGGCTGAGATTTGGTTTCATTGGGCGGCAGGGATTGAGATGTCATTTCATCTCAATGTCGGGTAAAAGTCCCACAAAATTGGAAGCAACGTCTCCAAAATGACCTAAATAGTGTTGACGGGGACGTTAAACCTCAAATCAAACAAATTAATTGAACTCTGAAATTCCAAACAAATAGTGAAGATTTTGATACGAAGCGCGTTCTGCAGCGTCCGAACTTGGTCTACACTGTTTGCCAAGCTCACCCTATGATTCCAGGATGACCCTCTTCAGTCTTATGGAATACCCTGATCTCACTGCGGCTATTTTCTGCAGGAAAAAGGTTATTCTGAGAAGTCAGTGATAGTCACGTAGACGTTAGTTCTAAATCGCGTGTTATCTGTAAAATCTGCACTTGAATCAAATGTTCGATCTGGCAAACAATGTAGACTAAGATCAAACGCCACAGAACACGGGGCTGATCTTGTTCTACATTTTTGCATCAGTTACTAACAACCTAAGTTTAAACGGATCAGTCCAAGACCGCGTTCATGACCAGCCTGCATTTAGAGACAATCGGCATGAGTGTTGTCAGTGCTTTGATTTATTCACTGCCTTGAGTTTCTGGAGTGTACTCTTCCATCACTGAAGTTGGGCTCGTCCATTCTGCTAAATATGGCACCCAGAGTTATATCACAGGACCTACACTGTTTGCATACATTACGATAACACATCCGTGCGATATAGTGCATTTTTCAAACCTAAAAAAAAGCAATTTTTTCTGGTGCAAATTTGTGATATTTTTCTTATTTATACTCCAAGCATAGGTTTTAGGTACTTGTTAGAACCGCCTCATCGAGGCGGTTCTAACGAGTACCCACAACCTATGTCTTGGAGCAGAAATAAGGAAAATAATGTTTACCCCCATAAACCTCAGTGTTCTCTGTATAAAGTGGGGTTTAGAGGGGTCTTTATTTCACGGACTTGTTCACGTGATGGGTATCAGTACCATATACCAGGGTTGAAAGGGACAGCCTTTCTCGCAAAGTCTGATATACACCTACAACTAAGTCTCATATACACCTAGTTATAACTGACCTAGACTTGACCTCGAATGTCGGAAAACCCATTAATATTCTGGTCTGAAGCTTAACGGCTGGTCTTGAAGGATTAAATATTGACAGTACTGTTAGAAAACAGTGTAAAGCCTGAGCAGACGTCTGAGCAGACGCCGCATTGATCTGGATATACAGTCTCGCATGATGCAGCTGATTCATAAGAAATGCTGAATCTATTCTCTGAAAGTTAAGATAAAATCGTCAATTCGTCTGCTTCAAAAGTTTGTATTGCGGTTATGGGATGTACAATTTTGATAACTGCGCCAAACCAGACTACATTTTGTGCGGATATTTCTTTGGCAGTCAAAGCCGGAAGAAAGTCGTAAGAAAGCCCGAACAACTTTACAACAAGCAGGATAGCTAGAAATGACAGATTGAATCTGTCATTAAAAAAGACAGATGATGATGATGATGATGATTTCGTGTTTAACGACGCGTCAACCCTCTTTGTGGGTCAAAAGCGTCAAACGGTTAATGGTTAAACGGCATGAGTAATTATGATGATATTGAAAGTAAAAAGTCAGAATGATAATGTATAAAAATCTGAAACTGTTAAATCTTATGAAAAAGTCCAATTTCTTTTAAGAATAAAATAATATTATCAACAGGTGAATCTCGAAACAAGTGTTGCAAAGTGTCAGCTTTGAAATATAAAATACGTGAGGGTGAAAAGTCAACACAGTCAATTAAGATATGTTTCACAGTGAATGGCTGATCACAACCTACACAAGAAGGCTGATCATCACCATTAAAAATTAAATAAGACAGAAAAGGGTAAGGTAAACGGGCATATCGCTGGTAACAGGAAAGATACAAAAATAATGGAAAAGAAAGCAAGTGGTTTCTCTAGGGCTTAGCGCGACCAGCCGATTGACCGTGCCGGACCGCACGGTCAACCGTCTACACCGAAAATCCAGGCCAAAGAGGCGAGTTGGGTACCTGAAGCACCGCCACCTCAGGTAACCCTCAACCTCCAGGATCCCTTCTTCCGGCTTACAGGACGCCACCCACGGCAAACGGGTGGCACTTGCTATAGCTCTTCCCAGTGGGCACAGAGACCACAGCTGCATTGTGCCCAGTAGGAATTGAGCCCCCCCCCCCCCCCCCAGGGCCACGGCAAGGCAGGAAGTCTAATACCTGGGGGGATACCCGCCTACTAATAACCCTGATAGCTGCTTGCAGCTTATACTAGACTATAGTGCTTTAATTGTGGATATGGACAATCCCAAAGTCGAACAATTGCAAAATATAGAATTCGATTGCCGGAGACTGCGAGAGATATATTACTATAATTGGTGCCGAGACGTCGCAGAACAAGAACAGTAAAAAAAGCAGGTGTCGAGATAGTCTGTGCCACACATCAGCGGGTTTCATTTTTTAAATTGGTCTTTTATGAGTTTTAATGTGTAAATAGAGAACTGAATTAAGTGTAAAATAAGAGTGATGATGGATTCGGCCATTTTAGACTTACTGCTTTACTCCGAGAAGAGGTGTGCCGAGACGGGCAGAATTTCTACATAACAACAACAATGGCGGGACATAAAAATAACGGTGGGCCCTCAACCTCATGGATCCCTTCTTCCGGCTTACAGGACGCAACCCACGGCAAACGGGTGGCACTTCCTTTAGCTCTTCCCAGTGGGCACAGAGACCACAGCTGCATTGTGCCCAGTAGGAATTGAGCCCTTAGGGCTACGGCACGGCAGGAAGTCTAATACCTGGGGGATACCCGCTTACTAATAACCCTGATAGCTGCTTGCAGCTTATACTAGACTATAGTGCTTTAATTGTGGATATGGACAATCCCGAAGTCGAACAATTGCAAAATATTCAATTCCATTGCCGGAGACTGCGAGAGATATATTACTATAATTGGTGCCGAGACTTCGCAGAACAAGAACAGTAAAAAAAGCAGGTGTCGAGATAGTCTGTGCCACACATCAGCGGGTTTCATTTTTAAATTGGTCTTTTATGAGTTTTAATGTGTAAATAGAGAACTGAATAAAGTGTAAAATAAGAGTGGTGATGGATTCGGCCATTTTAGACTTACTGCTTTACTCCGAGAAGAGGTGTGCCGAGACGGGCAAAATTTCTACATAACAACAACAATGGCGGGACATAAAAATAACGGTGGGCCCTCAACCTCAAGGATCCCTTCTTCCGGCTTACAGGACGCCACCCACGGCAAACGGGTGGCACTTCCTTTAGCTCTTCCCAGTGGGCACAGAGACCACAGCTGCATTGTGCCCAGTAGGAATTGAGCCCTCAGGGCTACGGCAAGGCAGGAAGTCTAATACCTGGGGGGATACCCGCTTACTAATAACCCTGATAGCTGCTTGCAGCTTATACTAGACTATAGTGCTTTAATTATGGATATGGGCAATCCCGAAGTCGAACAATTACAAAGTATAGAATTCGATTGCCGGAGACTGCGAGAGATATATTACTATAATTGGTTCCGAGACGTCGCAGAACAAGAACAGTAAAAATACAGGTGTCGAGATAGTCTGTGCCACACATCAGCGGGGTTCATTTTTAAATTGGTCTTTCATGAGTTTTAAAGTGAAAATAGACAACTGTATAAAGTGTAAAATAAGAGTGGTGGTGGATGCGACCATTTTAGACTTGCTGCTTTTCTCCGAGAGGAGGTGTGCCGAGACGGGCAGAATTTCTACATAACAACAACAATGGCGGGACATAAAAAGTAACGGTGGGCCCCGGGGCGGGGCCATTTTTTACCCTCAGGGCTAACATTTTAACAATTTTGTTTGAGATCAATTAGATGAAGCTTCATACTAAGCATCAAAGACTTGAGCTTTCTAGTTTCAGATCAGGCGAGTTTTAAAGGGTTCGTTATATAAGAATATGTAAAATCAGTGGGCCGTGGCGCGGGGCCAACTTTGGCCCTAGGGCTGTAATACGAACGATCTTAGTAGAGGTCCACTAGATGAAGCTTCACATCAAATATCAAAGACCTGGGCAATCTGGTTTCAGACAAGACGATTTTTTAAGGTTTTCCATAATCCATGTAAAACCGGTGGCCCCCGGGTCTGGGCCATTTTTGACCCAAGGGCTATAATTTGAACAATCGTAGTAAAGGTCCACTTGATGAAGCTAATACCAAATATCAAAGACCTGGGCCTTCTGGTTTCAACCGAGAAGATTTTTAAAGGCTTTCCCTATAGAAATCTGTGTAAAACCAGTGGGCCCTGGCACGGGGGCATTATGGCCCCAGGACTATAATTTGAACAACCTTAGTAGAAGTCCACTAGATGCAACCTCAAACCAAATATTAAACATCTGGTTTCAGACAAGGAGATCTTTAAAGGTTTCCCTATATATAAGTCTATGTACAAGAGGACCATGATGGTCCTAATTCGCTCATCTGAGCTAAGATATGTACATGTGGGTCCCAGGGTGGGGCAATTTTTGGCCCAGCTCTATTATTTGAAATATCTCGTTAGACCCCGGCGCAGGGGGAATTTTGGCCCCAGGGCTATAACTTGAACGATCTTAGTAGAGGTTCACTAGGTGAAGCTTCATACCACATATCAGACCTGGGCCATCTGGTATCATTGTCTTAGGCTTATTAGGCCCTGTAGCGGGGGCATTTTTGGCCCCAGGGCTACAATTTGAACAATCACAAGATGAAACTTCATACCAAATATCAAAGACCTGGGCCTTCTGGTTTCAGACAAGAAGATATTTAAAGGTTTTCCCTATATAAGCCTACGATAAACCAGTGGGCCCTGGCACTGGTGCATTTTTGGTCCCAGGGCTACGATTTGAACAATCTTGGTAGAGGTCCACTAGATGAAGCTTCATACCAATTTTCAAAGACCTGGCCTTCTGGTTTCAGACAAGAAGATTTTTAAAGTTTTTTTTTTCTGATTTGCTCGAGTTCTGCTTGGAATGAAATTCTTTGAACAACTTTGAGAGAAGACAATCCAAAGATCATTTCCGTCAAGTCTGATCAAAACTTGTTCAGTGGTTTATGAGATGTCGTTACTAGGAATTGTGGACGGATGGATGGATGGACAGAAACCAACGGACAGTGTGCGATCACAATAGTTCCCCGGAGCCTTCAGCTCAGGTGAGCTAAAAACGGGAGTTCCAAGGGCGTGGCCATTCTTGTCCCCAGGGCTATAATTTAAACAATCTTGGCAGAGGTCCACTAGATGAAGCTTCATACCAAATATCAAAGACCCGGGCCCAGCAGTTTCAGAAATGAAGATTTTTAAAGGATTTTCCCTATGTAAGTCTATGTAAATTAGGTGGGTCTCTGGGTGTGGCCATTTTTGGCCTCAGGACTATAATTTGAACAATCTTGGTAGAGATCCCCTAGATGAAGCTTCATACTCTATATGAAAGACCTGGGCCTAGTGGTTTCAGAGAAGATTTTTAAAGGAGTTCCCTATATAAGTGTATGTAAAACCAGAGGGCCCCGGGGCAGGGCCATTTTTGACCCCAGGACTATAATTTGAACAATCTTGGTAGAGATCCACTAGATGAAGGTTCATGCCAAATATCAAAGACCTGGGCCCTACGGTTTCAGAGAGGAAGTTTTTAAGGATTTCCCTATACAAGCCCATGTAAAATTGTTTTGCCCCAGGGCGGGGCCCCCGCCCATTTTTTGCCACAGGGCTATAATTTGAACAATCTTGGTAGAGGTCCAGTAGATAAGGCTTCATACCAAATAACAAAGACCTGGGCCCAGCTGTATCAAATGAAGATTTTTAAAGGATTTCCCTATGCAAGCCCTTATGTGTAAAAGCTGTTGGCCCCACGGCGGGGCCATTCTTGGCCCCACGGCTTTAATTTGAACAATCTTCGTAGAGGTCCCCTAGATGAAGCTTCATACCAAATATCAAAGACCTGGGCTTAGTGGTTCCAGAGAAGATTTTTAAAGGATTTCCTTATATAAGTGGGCGGGGCCATTTTTGGCCCCAGGGCTATAATTTGAACAATCGTGGTAGAGGTCCATTAGATGAAGCTTCATACCAAATATCAAAGACCTGGGCCTTCTGGTTTCAGACGATTTGTATAGGTTTTCCCCATATAGGCCTTTGTAAAACCAGTGCCCCCCCCCCCCACCCTGGGGTAGGACTTTGTAAAACCAGTGCCCACCCACCCCCCCCCCCCCCCGGCGCGGAGGGGTGGGGGATTTTTTGCCCCGGGGCAAATATTTGAACAATCTTGGTAGAGGTCCATTGGATGAAGCTTCATAACAAATATCAATACCTGGCCTTCTGGCTTCAGACAAGAAGATTTTAAAGTTTTTTTTTTTCTTATTTTCTCCTTTTTGTTGCCATGACAACCAGAGTTCTGCATGGAATGAAATTCTTTGAGCAACTTTGAGAGAGGACCACCCAAAGATCATTTCTGCCAAGTCTGGTCAAAATCTGTTCAGTGGTTTATGAGGAGATGTCATTTAAAGGAATTGTGGACGGACGGACGACGACGGACGGTGAGCGATCACAATAGCTCCCCCTGCGCCTTGCGGTTTCAGACAAGAATATATATTTTTTAAGTTTTCAGTAAAAAAAAAGTTTTTTTTTGGCTCCTGTGTCCTAGGTGTGCAACAAACCGGAACCATTTGAACAATTTTGAAAGGGGACCACCTGAGGATCATTTCTGTGAAGTTGGTCAAAATCTGATCAGTGTTTAGGTGATGCTCTCTGAAGAAACTGTTTACGCAAGCACGGACCGACAACGGACGTACAAAAAAAGATCTCAAAAGCTCAATCCATCACTAATTGCAGGTGAGTTAAAAACGAATGCGCAGGCTGATTTGATATACTCGTCACTTTGTGGTCTTCCATCTTATTTCTTTGTTTTTAAATCAAATGAAGTATTGTTGCATAGGAAAACGTGCCAAACATAACTTGTTCGACCCACAATGTCTGAGAACTGTCTTCGGGCCACTATTTCATCACGAAAACACGCCTATATAAATTGGACCACCTATAACCCCACTTTTATATAGTAAAACTGGGATTTACAGGGGTCAAAAACATAGATTGTGGGTTATGGTTAGAACCGCCTCGCCGAGGCGGTTCTATCGAGTACCCACAACCTGTTTTTGAGCAGAAAGCGGTTCTAACAAGTACCCACAATCTATGTTTTTGAGCAGAAATAAGAAAAAATATCATGATTTTTATCTGAAAATTTTCATTTTTGGTGGTGAAATTTTACCGATATATTTGAATGGGTATGTTTTCGTAATGTTACAAGGGAGACAACTCTGGGACTTTACGCTGGAACCGCCATAGAATCTGAGGCATGACCCACCAGCGTGCAATTAAAGAGGGATGCAAAGTTGTCAACCGTGATTGGGTTGACTACCATGAATGCAGTCTGTTATGACATTTAAATTGTACCCAAAGCTTTTAAGCATTTGGCTTTAAGATATTTAATATGGGGAATATAAGATAACCTTATGTTCAAATGTGACCCCAATAAATTTGACATCTTCAACAACAGAAATTTGCTATCCGTATAAAAAACACGGATGATGATGATGATTTCTTGTTTAACGACGCGTCAACCCTCTTTGTGGGTCATAAGCGTCAACCGGTTAATGACTAAACGGCATGAAGAATTATGAGGATACTAAAAGTAACAATGTCAGTATGATATGTATAAAAATCTGAAACAGTTAATTTTTATGAAAAAGTCCAATTTCTTTCAACAATAAAATAATATTATCAATAGGTACATCTTGAAACAATTTTCGCAAAGTGTCAGCTTTGAAGTATATGTTACGGGAGGGTGAAAAGTCAACACAGTCAATCAAGATATGATTTACAGTAAAAGGCTGATCACAGCCTACACAAGTAGGTTGAGCATCACCATTTAAAGTATAAGAGTGAGTTACTCTAGTATGGCCAATCCGTAATCGTGTTAATACTACATCCTCTTTCCTGGAAAACTGTGGAGGAGATCATTTTGTTCCGACGCCAGGTTTAATGGCATGAAGTTTGTTATCTATTTCACGATCCCATTCGCCTTGCCATTCCGACAAGATGTATCTGTTGATAAATGGTTTAAAATTATTAAAAGAAATTTAAAAATAAATGGATCAAGATTGAGCGATTCCTTTGCTTTCTTGTCAGCATACTCATTGCCGACAATGCCAATATGGCTCGGAAGCCAACTAAACAAAATTTGATGAGTTTTCGAAATTTCGTGATGTTTTTCGATCAATTTTTGTATTTGAGGATTTTTGAATGATGAATGGTCTAAAGCCTTAAGCACAGAAAGTGAATCAGAAAATATAATTGCTTTTTGAATTGTTGAAGAACTGATAAAATCTAAAGCTAGGTCTATTGCTTTGGCTTCAGCTCTAAAAATTGATTAACCATCTGGAAGGCGCAAGGTTTGGTGTGTATCTTTAGAAACATACGCACAACCAACTTTATCTCCTTCTTTGGAACCATCAGTATAGACTTGCTGGTAATCATCATAACGTACCTGCAGTACCAGAAAGTTTTGTTTGAATAGCATTGGATTTGATTCGGATTTTTTGCCATCATGTAAGTCAAACAGAATATTAGGTTTTTTAATACACCAAGATGGAACTTCCGCGGTTTCATGTTTTTGAATATTTTTATGGTCGATACCTGAATTTTCTAGCAGTGGTAAAATACGTAATCCAAAAGGTTTGATTGGTGTGGGTTTAGTGTCATACTTATCTACAAATTCAGGTGGACATGAAATGTGTAATGCCGGGCTATATGGATTAGCAGCAGGTCTGATAGCATACTGAGAAAGATGGTTCACCTGCTTCCTAATTAAGGCTTAATACTGGAGAAGCGGTGAGTCGAAAAACCCAAATCCACTATAATTACCCATATATACCTATAGCTGGCCCATTTAGTGTCATATAAGTTGTTTTTAATGTTTATATGATAGAATATCTCAATAGGGACAAATAAATAATCAAATTTAATACCATTGATATTTGGTAAAGATGACAATTACACAATAACTGTTAGGGCCCCTCATGAGAATGAAATGCGAAACTGAAAAATGTCTATTGCTGATATGGAATGGTATGAAAATGAAATACATGCCAAACTTTTTACAAATTCATTTTGATATTTTATTCGTGAACAAATCAATAAAATTCAAATTCCTTCCGGTTAACAATTTAACACGCACTATAATTAAATGCGTGTAGTGTACTGAAACATCTTTCAGTTGGTTGCCTAGAGTTACCACTGTAACCACAGTTCACACCCGTCTATTATAAATAATGTTAGATAATTGTAAGCCATCAAAACTATTTATTTGTTTATTTATTTTTAAAGGAAGGAAAAAAGAAAGAAAAATAAATAGACAAATGAATGTTTGACGGTTGAGTGGGAAAAAACATTTAGAATTTACGACCCTATTAAACTCGACTTTTTATAAAGTAAGGCTTTGGTTTACAGGGGAACATAATATGTCCCCCCCCCCCCACACACACACCCCGCGGGAATCTTTGACTGAACGCTTTTGCATACCACATGTGAAAACTCAGATTCTGAGTGCGTGAATGCGCCATCACTTGGCACAGATTTTAATTGAAGGAATAGCTGTTTCTGAAGCAAAAACATATATAAACACATTTATACCCCCCACACACCTACAAACACGTCTAAATCCGGCTACAAGTCGGATGGGCAGTAGGTGCCTCCACAGACCCCAGTCCGTTCCATTTCTTGGCATAAGCGGCCCACACTCATCGGAGTTTGAAGAAATAAGATTCGGCTCATTAGGAAAACATGTCCATGTGAAATAATGGCATCCAACATGGTGTCAGAAATTACAAATGTTAAGTTAAAATTGTAATATCTTTATTCTTTTGCTTTCAGCATAGATTAGGGTGCTCGTTAGAATCGCCTCAATGAGGCGGTTCTAACGATTACCCACAATCTATGTTTTTGAACAAAAGGCAGATAATGTATACCCCCGTAAACCCCATTTTCCTCTGTATAAAGTGGGGTTTAGAGGTGTCTTAGTTTCACTGACTTGTTATCGTGATGTGCATAATGCTTCCACGCAGAGCTGAAACCAACCGCACAAGAATACTGGAAAACCGATTAAAGGTATTAAAACTGCCCAGGAATCGTGGTGCGAGTTGGACCGTTCATGCATATCAACCAGATGGCAGGGTTTGGGATGTAATCTAACCCCAATGTTGAGGCAAAGTCCCACATAAAGGAAGCATCGCCTCTAAAATGACCTCAAAGGTGTTGACGGGGACGTTAAACCGTGAATCAAACAAACAAAACCTGAGCCTTGGTGTTAGGTCCAATAAAACAAAGTAGCGCATCACAAAATCACGCCTATTCAAATACATTTATATTGAGGATACTACAACAATAAAAAGAAAAAAGAAAATATACGATAAACAAGAGGCCAATGGGCCACTACGCTCACCAGAGGTCATGTAGTTTACACCATATACAGTTAAGGTGCACATCTTGGTCATGTGACAACAATACCATGAATAATGTTCAACTGCCTCATCCCCATAGAGGCTTTTAATGTAATTTTGTTTCAATCATCACAGCTCTTTTACCGGAGAAGAAGACAAAAATATTGAATCTGAGCTATCCAAGACAAAGGTCAGAAATGACATTGACCTTTGAAATTAATTAACTTCAATTCATCTGATTGTACATAATATTTATGATGGATCCGACTGTCATGCAATCAGTAAAATCCACTGTCTTGCTCTTTTTCGATACAAATGTCTAAGTGACCAAATTTGACCTTGTCGTAAAACAGGTCAAGGTCAGCTAAAGGTCATCAGTTGAATAAATTTGGTAGGGCCTGAGTCCCCAATGCTACATACCAAAATTCAAGGTCATCGGCTATTTGGTTCCTGAGAAGAAAATTCTTAAATTTTTTACCATATATGAGCATGGCGGCAACATTGGTCACCTGTCCTTACACACAAATTCCATTCCCCCTACCCATAGAGGCTCCAAATGTAATTTGGTTTCAATCATCCCACCGATTATAATTAAGTGGAGAAGAAGATAAAAAAAATAACTGAATCTGAGGCATCCAGGATAAAGGTCAGTAAATGACCATGACCTTTGGAATTGATAAACTTCCATTCAGCTAACTGCAAATATCGTTTTTGATGTCACAGCCTACCAGGCAATCAGTAATATCAATACTTTGCCTTTTTTCCATACAAATGTCTAAATGACCAAATTTGACCTTGACAAAAAATAGGTGAAGGTCAAACAAAAGTCATCATTTGAACAAATTTGGTAGGGCCAGTGTCCCCGATGCTGCATACCAAGTTTCAAGATCATCGACCATTCGGTTCTTGAGAAGATATTCAAAGGTTTTTAACCATATATGGGCATGGCGGCCATATTGGTCATGTGACCAAGTCCTCACAAACAAACTTTCGTTTCCCCATTCCATAGAGGCTCCACATGTAATTTGGTTTCAATTGGCCAAGTAGTTTAAGTGAACAAGAAGATGAAAATACTGAATCTGAGCCGTGCTGGACAAAGGTCGGGAAATGACCTTAACCTTTGGAACTTATAAACTTCCATTCAGCTGATTGCAAATACCATTTCTGATGCCACTAGTTACCACGCAATCAGAAAAAATCCACTGTTTTGGGGTTTTTTATGCCCCCGCCATTCGAAGAATGGTGGAAAGGGCATATAGCGTTGCCCCTGTCCGTCCGTCTGTGCGTCCGAAACTTAAACGCAGTCAATAACTTCCTTATTTCTTGATGGATTTTAAAATTACTGGGCAGAAACGCAACCATCATGAGACGACGTGTCATGTGCAAAACCCAGGTCCGTACCTCCAAGTTCAAGGCCATACTTAGAGGTCAAAGGTCAAAAAATGGTCCGACACTTAAACGCAGTCAATAACTTTCTTATTTCTGGATGGATTTTGATACTACTTTGTAGAAATGTTAACCATCATGAGACGATGTGTCATGTGCAAAATCCAGGTTGGTACCTCCAAGGTCAAGGTCATACTTAGAGGTCAAAGGCCAAAAAAAGGGTCCGAAACTTAAACGCAGTCAATAACTTACTTATTTCTGGATGGATTTTGAAATTACTTTGCAGAAGTGTTGACCATCATGAGACGATGTGTCACGTGCAAACCCAGATCCGTACCTCCAAGGTCAAGGTCATACTTAGAGGTCAGAGGTAAAAAAAAAGGTCCGAAACTTAAACGCAGTCAATAACTTACTTATTTCTGGATGGATTTTAAAATTAATTTGAAGAAATATTAACCATCATGAGACGATGTGTCACGTGCAAACCCAGATCCGTACCTCCAAGGTCAAGGTCATACTTAGAGGTCCAAGGTATAAAAAATGGTCGGTCAATAACTTTCTTATCTCTGGATGGATTTGAAATTATTTGGCAGAAATGTTGGCCATTGGCAATCTGCCTCACACAAAACCAAGGTCCTTACCTACATGGTCAAGGTCATACTAAGAGGTCAAACGTGAAAAAAGGGTCCAAAACTTAAACACGGTCAATAACTTTATATTGATGAATACGAACAGACATATTTTCAGGCGGGGGCATCCGTGTCCTATGGACGCATTTCTAGTTTCATACAAATGTCTAAGTGACCAAATTTGACCTTGACGAAAAACAGGTCAAAGTCAACCAAAGGTCATAATTGGAACAAACTTGGTATGGCACGAGTCCCCGATGCTGCATACCAAGTTTCAAGATCATCGGCTATTCGGTTCTCGAGAAGAAGATTTTTAAAGGTTTTTACCATATATGGGCATGGTGGCCATATTGGTCATGTGACCCAGTCCTCACGAACAAACTTTCGTTCCCCCATTCCATAGAGGCTCCACATGTAATTTGGTTTCAATTGGCCGAATAGTTTAAGTGAAGAAAATGAAAATACTGAATCTGAGCCGTCCTAGACAAAGGTCGGGAAATGACCTTGACCTTTGGAACGTATAAACTCCCATTCAGCTGATTGCAAATACCATTTGTGCTGCCACTAGCTACCATGCAATCAGAAAAAATTCACTGTTTTGCCCTTTTCCATACAAATGTCTAAGTGACCAAATTTGACTTTGACGTAAAACAGGTCAAGGTCAACCAAAGATCATAATTTGAAGAAAATTGGTAGGGCCCGAGTCCCCGATGCTGCACACCAAGATTCAAGATCATCGGCCAATCGGTTGTTGAGAACAAGATTTTTAAAGCTTTTTACCATATATGGGCATGGCGGCCATATTGGTCATGTGACCCCATCCTCACGAATAAACTTTCGTTCCCCAATTCCATAGAGGCTACATTATGTGATTTGGTTTCAATTTGCCAAGTAGTTTAAGTGAAGAAGAAGATGAAAGTACTGAATCTGAGCCGTCCTGGACAAAGGCCGGTAAATGACCTAGACCTTTGGCACTGATAAACTTCCATTCAGCTGATTGCAAATACCATTTCTGATGCCACTAGCTACCATGCAATCAGAAAAATCCACTGTTTTGGCTTTTTCCATACAAATGTCTAAGTTACCAAACTTGACATTGACGTAAAAAAGGTCAAGGTAAACCAAAGGTCAAAATTTGAACAAACTTGGTAGGGGCCGAGTCCCCGATGCTGCATACCAAGTTTGAAGATCATCGGCCATTCGGTTCTTGAGAAGAAGATTTTTAAAGGTTTTTACCATATATGGACATGACGGCCATCTTGGTCATGTGACCCAGTCTTCACGAACAAATTTTCGTTCCCCCTTCCCACAGAGCCTCCACATGTAATTTGGTTTCAATTGGCCAAGTAGTTTCAGAGGAGAAGTCTTTTGAAAATGTTGACGCAGACGCGGGGGGCGGATGGCGGATCACTGCCTATACTATAAGCTCCCCCGGAGCCTTCGGCTCTGTAGAGATAAAAATTACGTTGTTTTTCATACTTCTGTTCTAGACATGGATTCTGGGTACTCGTTAGAACCGTCTCGTTGAGACGGTTCTAACGATTACCCCTAATCTATGTTTTGATAAGAAAAATTATGTATACCTCTGTAAAACCAAGTTTTACAGAATTTAAGTGGTTTTTTAGCTCACCAGAGCCGAAGGCTCCGGGGGAGCTTATAGGATAGGCAGTTGTCCGTCGTCTGCGTCTGCGTCTGGTGACGTCAACATTTTTAAACGACATCTCCTCTGAAGCCGCTAGGCCGATTGGGCCCAAATTTCATCTGTAGCATCCTGGGGTTGGGGGATTGAAAGTTTGTGTTTTTTATGAAATTCAGCTCATTAGTTTGGTTGCTATGGCAACTTAGAGTTCCCATAGACTTATAATGGGGAAAATCGAAAATTGGCATTTACTGCCAAGCAGCTGCAGATATTTTGACAAAACTTTCATAGAAATATTCCTTAGGCAATCTACTATCTGCCATATGATTTTAGGCCTACTGCTCATTTGTATTGGTTGCCATGGAAACCAAATTGAAAAAAATAGAAAAAAAAAAATACTTAAAAAAATCATCTCCTCAGGAACCGCATGCTCTATGAGGCTGAGAGGTTATGAAAATATTCACCATATTTGCCTTTACAGGTTTTGTGTTTATTTTTTATGAAATTCGGCTCTTTAGTTTTGCTGCTATGGCAACTTAGATTTTCCATAGACTTATAATGGGGAAAATTGAAAAATGGCATCTGCTGCAAAGTTATTGCAGATATTTTGACAAAACTTTATAGAAATGTTCCTTGATTAAATGTCTCTCAGCCATATGCTTTAATGCCAACATGGGGGTCCCCCAGGTTAAGCCGGGGCCATGCCCCACCCCCTCCACTTCATAAAAGGCCATATAACTCTGAAACCATCTAGATCCCCACCCCAAAACCATATATATTCTTGTTCCTTATGATAAGATGCATTCAGTGACACCAACCTGGGGGTCCCCCGGTACGTGCCGGGGTCATGCCCCACCCCCTCCATTCCATAAAAGGCCCAATATCTTGGAAACCTTACAGATCCCCACCCCTAAACCATATATATTCTTGTTCCTTATGAAAATATACATTCACTGACACCAACTTGGGGGTCTCCAGGGGTGTGCCTGGGCCTGGGCCTTGCCCCACCCCTTCTTCACAAAAGGCCATATATCTCAGAAACCATTTAGATCCCCACCCCAAAACCATATATATTCTTGTTCCTTATGATAAGACACATTCAGTGACATCAACCTAGGGGTCCCCCGGCTGGTGCCGGGGTCATGCCCCACCCCCTCCCATTTCATAAAAGACCCAATATCTTGAAAACCTTACAGATCCCCACCCCTAAACCCTATATATTCTTGTTCCTTATGAAGAGACGCATTCATTGACACCAATTTGGGGGTCTTCCTGCCCCACCCCTCCACTTCACAAAGGCCATTTATCTCAGAAACCATTCAGATCCCCACCCCAAAACCTTATATATTCTTGTTTCTTATGATATGACGCATTCATTGACTCCCCCACCCCTAACCATATATATTGTTGTCCTTATGATTAGACACATTCATTGACGTCAACCTGGAGGTCTTCAGGGCCAAGCCAGGGCCTTGCCCCACCCCACCACTTCACAAAAGGCTATACAAAAGGAACAGAAACTGTTCGGAGCCCCACCCCTAAACCATATATAATTATCTTCTTTGTGATAAGACACATTAAAATAACACTAGCTTGGGAGTCATCCGGACTGCCTGGGTCATGCCCCACTGCTTTAATTCATTAAAAGCCATATATCTCAGAAATCATTCAGATCCCCACCCATAAACTATAATATTCTTGTTCCTTATGATAAGACTCGTTCAGTCACACCAACCTTGGGGTCACTTTGTGCTATGGCAATGCGCCCCACCCCTCCACTTTAAAAGGCCATATATTTCAGAAACCGCTCGAATCCCCACCCCATAATCATATATGTTCTTGTTCTTTATCAATAGCACACCCACTTGGGGGTCGCTGGGGCCATTCCTCTCCTCTCCACGTCATAGAAGGGCCTCATATATCAGAAACCATTCAGATTCCCACCCATAAACCATATATATATATATATTCTTGGTCCTTATAGGGACAACAATCTTGGGTTTTCCTGGGATCAACAGGACATGCCCCAACCCCTCTACCGCTTAAGAGGCCTTATAACTCTGGTATACAGATCCCCACTGCTACATAATATTTATTCTTATTCCTTATGATAAGATGCATTTAGTGAGTGAGTTTTAGTTTTACGTCCCACCAACAGCTAAGGTCATACGGAGACGGGACCTCGGTTTAAAGACTCATCCGAAAGTCTGGAGAAGCCCGGGATCGATCCTGCGATCCCTGGTTTACAAGGCGAGTAGCGTAACCACTGCACCACGGAGGCTTCTAGATGCATTTAGTGATACCAGCCAGGGTTCCATTGGGTCCATGCGCTACACCCTCTACTTAATAAAAGGCCTAATGTTTTAGATACTGAGTCCAGAGGGATGCTCATTTGGATATAGGGGTTCATTTGGGAGACTTTATAATTGGTAGATTAAAATGATGTCATGTTAAAATACATGTACATGGCTGTCATTGGGCAGTGCCCATCTGAGCTCTGGTGAGCATAGTGGCCCATGGGCCTCTTGTTTTTGTTTGGCGTGGGTGGGGGTGCAAAATTATAAAGGTGTGTTTCCGTGATAAAAAACACACACCCTATCTACTTCTGCTCCCATTGAGTCCCCTTTTAAACACTAAATTCGAGTTTTACAGTAGTTGATATTACTTTTCTTAGATTTGGTTTCAAATGTCGAATATGGGGGTGCGTTAGAACCAACTGGCTGAGGCGACCCTAACATGTACCCACAATCTATATTTTAGAACAGAAATAGGAGACCTTTCCCAATTTTTCAGCATAAAAGTTTCGTTTTATCTTTTTGTTTTGTATTTTATTTATTTATTTACTTTTTATTACATTTATTATGCGTTAAATATATAGGCATGATTTCGTAATGCTGCTACCATCACGTGAACAAGTCTGTGAAATGAAGACCACCCCGAACCCCACTTCATATAGAAAAAAAACTGGGTTTTACGGAGGTATACATTATTATCTTAATTCTGCTTCAAGACATAGGTTGCCGGTACTCGTTAGAACCGTAACGAGAATCCACAACCTATGTTTTGAGCATGTTTAAGAAAAATATCACGGATTTTCATCAGACAAATAGCCATTTTGGAAATATGAAAAAATGTACTATGTCGCAGGGATAAGTTATCACAATGGCGCTTGTTCCGCGTCGGCATGACACCTTGGCGAAACGCTCCTAAGTGCAAAGCCCAAGAGCCGCAAACACAGCGTAACGCCTCGGAACATCCGTCAACGGTCCAAACACGCCCGAGGGAGTAATTTTGGGCTCAGGATTAATTTTTGTGCCTATGCTCGGGTTATATGAAATGCTGCTGCTGCTGAGAGGGTGAGGGACATCTTAGACGTAAACAAAATTTTAAATTGAGAGGGACAGGTAATTCTGATTCACTTAAACTGCAATTCAATGGCTGCTGCAGTGCCAGCGGGGCGTGACTTGACACATTTGCTTTGGGTATGAAGCGTTCTAATTGGCGAGGATTTTTGTTAAAATTAACACAGCGCTTGCCCACTGGGCGTGGCTTAAAGCTTTCTAATCTAAAGATTTTTGTCTGAATACACAGGCTTTTTTATCAAAAAAAATTATAATATAGGAAGAAGGACATTATTCATTTATATTTTAAACGTGCGTCTTGATGATGATGATTTCGTGTTTAACGACGCGTCAACCCTCTTTGTGGGTCATAAGCGTCAAACGGTTAATGGTTAAACGGCATGAATAATTATGATGATATTAAAAGTAAAAAGTCAGAATGATAATGTATAAAAATCTGAAACAGTTAAATCTTATGAAAAAGTCCAATTTCTTTTAAGAATAAAATAATATTATCAACAGGTACATCTCGAAACAGTTGTTGTAAAGTGTCAGCTTTGAAATATAAAATACGTGAGGGTGAAAAGTCAACACAGTCAATTAAGATATGTTTCACAGTGAATGGCTGATCTCAACCTACACAAGAAGGTTGATCATCACCATTAAAAATATAAGAATGAGTAACTCTAGTATGGCCGATGCGCAGTCGTGTTAATACTACGTCCTCTTTTCTGGAAAACTGTGGAGGAGAGCATTTTGTACTAACGACAGGCTTAATGGCATGGAGTTTGTTATTTATTGCACGGTCCCATTCGCCTTGCCATTCCGACAAGATGTATCGGTTGATAAATGGTTTAAAATTATTAAAAGGAATTTTAAAAACAGATGGATCAAGATTGAGCGATTCCTTTGCTTTCTTGTCAGCATATTCATTGCCGACAATGCCAATATGGCTCGGAAGCCAACAAAACAAGATTTGGTGTGTTTTAGAAATTTCATGATGTTTTTCGATCAATTTTTGAATTTGAGGATTTTTAGATGATGAATGGTCTAAAGCCTTAAGCACAGAAAGTGAATCAGAAAATATAATTGCTTTTTGAATTGTTGAAGAACTGATAAAATCTAAAGCTAGGTCTATTGCTTTGGCTTCAGCTGTAAAAATAGATGAACCATCTGGAAGGCGCATGGTTTTGTGCGTATCTTTAGAAACATACGCACAGCCAACTTTATCTCCTTCTTTGGAACCATCAGTATAGACTTGCTGGTAATCATTGTAACGTGACTGCAGTACCTGAAAGTTTTGTTTGAGAAGTATTGGATTTGATTCGGATTTTTTTCCATCATGTAAGTCGAACAGAATAGAAGGTTGTTTAATACACCAAGATGGAATTTCGGCGGTTTCATGTTTTTGAATATTTTTAAGGTCGATACCTGAATTTTCCAGCAGTGGTAAAATACGTAATCCAAAAGGTTTGATTGCTGTGGGTTTTGTTTCATACTTATCTACAAATTGAGGTGGAAATGAAATTTTGGATGTCGGGTTAGATGGATTTGCAGCAAGTCTGATAGCATACTGAAGAGAAAGTTTCTCTCTGCGCGAGGTTAAAGATGGTTCACCTGCTTCTACATAAAGGCTTAATACGGGAGAAGTACGGAAGGCTCCCATGGCCAGACGAAGGCCTTGGTGATGGATAGTATCCAAGGATTTCAAATAGGACTTTCTGGCAGAACCATAAACAACAGACCCATAATCTAATTTAGATCTTATTAAAGACCGGTAAAGATGTAATAAAGTATACAGATCTGCTCCCCAACTTGTATGAGCTAAAACTTTCAAAAGATTCAAAGCTTTTAAGCATTTCGCTTTAAGATATTTAATATGTGGAATAAAAGATAACTTTTGATCAAATATGACCCCAAGAAATTTGGCTTCTTCAACAACAGGAATTTGTGATCCGTATAAAAACAGGGAAGGATGTTCGTGTTTCTTCCGTAGTTTACAAAAATGAACACACTGCGTTTTCGACTTGGAGAACTTGAAACCATTTTTATCAGTCCATTCTTCTATTCTTTTTAAATTTTGTTGTAACTTTCGTTCAATTGTTTTCATATTTTTTGAACGGTAACATATACAGAAATCGTCAACATATAAGGAACAATCAGTTTTGTCGTCCAAACATTGTACAATATTGTTTATTTTGATGTTAAACAGCGTAGTTGAAAGAATACTACCCTGTGGGACACCCTGTTCTTGATCACAGAAATCTGACAGGGCAGACCCCACACGCACCTGAAACACGCGCTCCCCTAAAAAGCTTTCAATAAAACTGGGAAGCCCCCCTCTTAAGCCAATGTTATGTAGATCTTTCAATATTCCATAACGCCATGTTGTATCATATGCTTTCTCCAAGTCGAAAAAGACAGCCACTACGTGTTCTTTGTTAATAAAAGCATCTCGTATAAATGTTTCTAGTCTTATTAAATTGTCATTGGTACTACGTTCCGAACGAAAACCCGATTGATATTCTGAAATGAGGTTGTTGGACTCTAAGTACCAGACTAATCTCGTTTATCATTCTCTCCAATGTTTTACACAAACAACTTGTCAAAGCTATCGGACGATAATTTGTAGGTTCTGCATGATCTTTCCCTGGTTTCGGAATTGGTACAACTGTAGCTACACGCCAACTCTCAGAACAGACCCCCGTTTCCCAAATATTATTAAAGATATCTAAAAGTGTTGTAAGAGAACTTTTTGGCAGATGCTTAAGCATCTGATAATGAATTTCATCGGGGCCGGTTGCCGTATCATGTGATTTTTCAATGGCTTCAACGAGTTCGGATAATTTAAAAGGTGTGTTGTATTCTTCGTGATTAAGGGATTTGAAGTTAAGATTTCTTTTCTCTTGGTTCTTTTTGAAATTTCTAAAAGTGTCAGAATAATTACGCGATGATGAATTTCTCAAGAATGTGTGACCAAGAGTATCTGAAATATCTTTTTTTGTTGAAGCTATTGTGTCAAATTCAGTATTTAAATGTGTAAAACTAGAGGACTTTGTTTTTCCTGAAATTTTTCGTACCATATCCCAAACCTTTTTAATTGGGGTTTTGTAGTTCAATTTGGAGACATATTCTCTCCATGACTTTCGTTTTGAAGCTCGGATTGTTCGCCGAGCTTTAGCTCTAAAAACTTTTACGTCGTTTAGCTTTTCTGAAGTGGGACTTTTGCAGAACTTATTTAGAGCCTGTTTACGCTTTTTAATAGCTTCTTTACAGTCATTATTAAACCAAGGCTTGCTTTTCTTAGTATTTGTGGAGGTCTTTGGAATGCATTGTTCTGATATATTAATAAGTGTATCTGTGAAATCAGAAACAATGTCGGATGATTCATTTAAGTAATCAACTGTTAACTCTTCTTCACATAAATTATGGAATAATTCCCAGTCGGCTTTATTCATTTTCCGCTTCTGGTTACAGTCTTCATCTGGTTCGTTTACGCTCTCAATTATAACAGGGAAGTGATCACTTCCGCACTGATCATCATGAACATACCAGTCATAGTCCAAGAAGAGAGATGGGTGACACAAAGAGAGATCTAAAGAAGACAAATGACCTGTCGCTGGGTGAAGGTAAGTATAAGATTTATCATTCATCAAGCAAAGATCGCTCTTTGCAATAAAATCTTCAACAAGTGCTCCTCTGTTATTGATATCTTTACAGCCCCATAGAATATTGTGACCATTGAAGTCGCCAACTAAAAGATATGGCGATGGAAGTTGACTCAGCAATGAGTCAAGATGTTGGGGCTTTAAAGAAAATGAGGGTGGAATATATAAAGAGCAAATTGTAGTTTCTTTATCCAGAGAAACCGATACTGCTACAGCTTGTAGGTCTGTTTTTAATTCGATCTCTCTTTGTGGTAAACATGATTTAACAAAAATTGAGCTGCCACCAGATGGTTTGTTACCATCAGAATAGATATAGTTGTATGTATTGAAACCCCTGACATCTATGTTATCATCAGTTTTTAAAAAAGTTTCTTGCAAACAAAACACCGATGGGGTTAGTAGCGAAATAAGTAATAAGAGTTCATTATAATTCGATTTAAGACCTCGACAATTCCATTGTATTATTTTGTGTTTTAAATCCATTTTAAGGAGAGATATTAAAGACTAGAAACTATTATGGAGGTGCAATTGGTGATATAGATCTGCTACCACCAGCTCGTGGTGTGGCAGACCTCGATCTGTTATTGCCACTTGGTGATGATGGAGTTTCAGTCAACTCCATATCACTGTCACTCAAAGATCCGAATCTGTTCTGAAATTTTATATTGTCTCTTTCCATTTTACGTTGTCTGTCTGTTTGTCTTTGAGACAATTGATGTTTTTTGATCGGATCTTGCGACCCCTTATTAGTTCGACCTGAGTCGGGTTTCTCTTTTACATTCGGCGCTGGCTTCGGTACGGTCGCTGTCGACCGATCCGAAGCAACCTGGATTGCGCCTTTTGATAAATTGGTTGAACTTTGTGGTGCTGGAGTGGATTTACTCCATGCACCAGACTTTTTCAGTTCAGCAATGTATGATTCAGCAGTCTGTGTTGCGGAGCTGGTACATTTTACACCAGCACCCTTTGTGATGCTGGCGAAACTGGTGGTTGGTGTTATGTATCGCTCTTCGACAATCTTCCGCGCTTCTGGGAATGTTATCCCCCTTTGGTATTTGACGGTAAGTATTTCTTTTTCTTTTTTCCACGCCGGACAGTCTCGGGAGAAAACAGCATGTTTGCCATCACAATTTACGCATTTGGGTTCATTTTTGCAGTTGAGGTGATTATCAACATGCTTTTCTTCACCACAATTAGGACAGAGTTGTTTTCTCTGACATCTGCTTTCGTGATGGCCAAAAGCCTGACAAGAGTAACATCTAAGAGGGTTTGGGATGTATACCTCTACTTTAATGGAAAGATATGCTACTTTGATTTTCTTGGGTAGAATTGGTGTATTAAAAGTCAACACATAAGTTGCTGTTGGTTTTAGTACACCATTTCTACGGACTTTGATGTTACGAACACCAATAACCCCTTGATCTTTCAGGTTATCAATGATCTCCTCGTCTGAACAAGGACGCAGTTCTGGACTGCGAATCACTCCTTTAGATGAGTTTAGTGTGTTGTGAAGAGATATTTTAACCGAAAGATCAAAGAGTTTTTTTGGTGGCGAGCAGGCTTACAACTTGCTGTTTTCTCTCGAGTTCCAAGAGAAGGTCACCTGATTTGAGTGATTTAATACTCTTTGGGTGTCCGGCTATGGCGACAATACTTTTCTCGATAACAAAGGGAGAAAGGCTTGACACAGTTCGTGTATCGTCAAGCGACGTGACGACCAAGAAACGCGGAACATTGTCAAAGTTTGGTTCAGCAGACTGCTGACTTGATTGTTGACTTGACTGCTGACTGGAATTTTGACTGTGTTCATCCGATTCGGATGAATCCTCGTCTTTTTTACGTTTAGGTGCGTTGCGGTTAGGTGCGTGGGTGCGGTTGTGTTTTTTTCCATGAGCCATGAGAAAAAATTTCTAGTTTCGTCCCAAGTGCTCTCCGCCCTCCGTGGAGCCCTACAAGGGAACACCATAATGGAGTGGTTATCCAACTCGCAGATGCTAGAGATACATGTGAGATATACTCGCATAAACAAAATGCCTACACGATTGATCCGTTTTGCCACCGCCTTCTAGAGATAAAAAGACAGAAAAGGGTAAGGTAAATGGGCATATGGTTGGTATCAGGAAAGATACAAAAAGAGTTGAAGAGAAAGCAAAGTGGTATCTCTAGGGTTCGGCGTGACCAGCCGATTGACCGTGCCGGACCGCACGGCCACCCGTCTACACCGAAAAGCCAGGCCAAAGAGGCGTGTTGGGAACCTGAAGCACCGCCACCTCAGGTAACCCTCAACCTCCAGGATCCCTTCTTCCGGCTTACAGGACGCCACCCACGGCAAACGGGTGGTACTTCCTTTAGCTCTTCCCAGTGGGCACAAAGACCACAGCGGCAATGTGCCCAGTGGGAATTGAGCCCCCAGGGCCACGGCAAGACAGGAAGTCTAATACCTGGGGGTAAACGTGCGTCTTTATAAATAAATAAATAAAACGATAATAATGAATTCCAATACTTCTACTGCAACTACTACTAATATTTATAATATATTTTTCTTGAATATAGACGTATCTTAGTTTTATGTCCTAGCTCTTGACCTTACTGTTCAACTGACAATGCGTATTAAAGATTTAACCGCCTAGAAAAGTCAGAAACATGGAAACAGGCCAAAATAATTTTGACCCTCTTTAACTCCACTTTTAGTCACTGCTGTGTTTCGAGCCTCGCTCGGGACACATGTGAGACGCCAAGTTCTGCAACGGAAGGTCAGGTGGTTTTTCTACTGGTACTCCGGTTTCCGCCCACCTCTAATTAAAGATCGACTCGATATGAGTGAAATAATCTTGAAAGAGCCGTAAAACCAAAATAAAAAAACTCCACTTTTATATAGGGGGTAAACATTATTTTTTCTTATTTCTTAATTGTGGGTACTCGATAGAACCGCCTGTCGAGTCCACGTAATCAAATTTTTGAGCAGAAATAAGAAAAATATTTTTATCAGAAAAATTACATTTTTGGGTGTAAATTTCTTCAGTTCATTTGTATAGGCATGTTTTCAAAATGGAATTCATCAAAATATTGAGAACTAGTAGCCCTGTTTACCTCACATTTTGAAAAGAAAAGCGCGATTTACAAGGTGTTCATTATTATCCAAAATATCAAAAGTGGGACAAGGTTGCACTTAAGGGCACCTACAATCTAAAGAATTAAAAAAAAAAAACTTTGGAAAAATGCAAATATTAATTCAAGAGACTTCTGAATTCACAACAGTTATTTCGGTTTTGTTTGTTTGAGTTGAGGTTTTACGTCCGCGTTAATACTATTAAGGTCATTTCGGAGACGTTGCTTACTATTTTGTCGGACTTTTACCCGACATTGAGATGAAATGACATCTCAAGCCCTACCGCCCTTTAACTGCTAGGGCTTAAGGAGCGGTCCGACTCGCATCACTTTTCCTGGGCAGGCTTAAACCTAAGCTGTTTACCAGTACTCAAGTTCGGCCGGTTTCAGCTCTGCACGGAAGCACTGTGTAGCCCAAACTACACTACTGCATGACAGAGTTGTTAAAAATCTGTTAATTTACCTTTAAAATACCATTAAATCCAAAAAAGCAGTTAATTTACACCTTTAAATTCCGTTACAATTTTTTTAACAGGGTAACAGATTTCTCTTAAAATGCCATTAAATGAATAGTGTATTACCCTTAAAAGGTCATTAAAACATATAAAATGACAGCTGTTGAAAATTAAAGGCTTTGAAACAGCCATTAATTCTTGTAGGAATATTTTTTAAGGTTGTTTTAATGGTACTTAACTTTTACACTGACTCTTTAATTTAAAGGTGGCTTGTTTTTAAGTGTGAACCACTGCCCTTAAGAACAAGTTAAATTGTTTTCTGTTAGCAAACGGAAAATTAATGGCCCTTAAATTCCCATCAAAGTTGTTTTAATGGTACTTAACTTTAACACTGACCCGTTAATTGGAAGGTGGCTTGTTTTTAAGTGTGAAACACTGTCCTTAAGAGCCAGTTAAATTGTTTTCTGGTCGCAAACAGAAAATTAATGGCCCTTAAAATCCCATGAAAGTTTGTAACAAATATTTTTAGTAGATTTTAATGGTATTAAATTTGAAAACAAGAGGGCCATGATGGCCCTGGATCGCTCACCTGATCCATAGTGTAACAAGTGGGCCCCAGAGAGGGCCATTATTGGCCCCAGGGCTTTAATGTACATAATGTTGAGGGAGGTCTTAAAGGTGAAGCTTCATACCAAACATCAACAAAGGCTAAAATTTGAACAATCTTGTCAAAGGTCCACTAGATGAAGCTACACATCAAATATCAAAGACCTGGGCCTAGCGGTTTCAGAGAAGAAGATTTTTAAAGATTTTGCCTATATAAGCCTATGTAAAATCAAAGGGCCCCGGGACAGGGGCATTTTTTGCCCCAGCACTATAGTTTGAACAATCTTGGTAGGGGTCCACTAGATGAAGCTTCATACCAAATATCAAAGTTCTGGGCCTTGTGGTTTCAGAGAAGAAGATTTTTAAAGATTTTCCCTATATAAGCCTATGTAAAACCAAAGGGCCCCGTGGCAGGGGGGGATTTTTTGTCCCAGCACTATAATTTGAACAATCTTGGTAGGGGTCCACTAGACGAAGCTTCATACCAAATATCAAAGTCCTGGGCCTTGTGGTTTCAGAGAAGAAGATTTTTAAAGATTTTCCCTATATAAGCCTATGTAAAACCAAAGGGCCCCGGGGCAGGGGCATTTTTGGCCCCAGCACTAAAATTGGAACAATCTTCGTAGGGGTCCACTAGATGAAGCTTCATACCAAATATCAAAGTCCTGGGCCTTGTGGTTTTAGAGAAGAAAATTTTTAAAGATTTTCCCTATATAAGCCTATGTAAAACCAAAGGGCCCCGTGGCGGGGGCATTTTTGGCCCCAGCACTATAATTTGAACAATCTTGGTAGGGGTCCACTAGATGAAGCTTCATACCAAATATATAAGACCTGGGCCTTGTGGTTTCAGAGAAGAAGATTTTTAAAAATTTTCCCTATATAAGCCAATGTAAAAGCAAAGGGCCCCGTGGCGGGGGCATTTTTGTCCCAGCACTAAAATTTGAACAATCTTGGTAGGGGTCCACTAGATGAAGCTTCATACCAAATATCAAAGTCCTGGGCCTTGTGGTTTCAGAAAAGAAAATTTTTAAAGATTTTCCCTATATAAGCCCATGTAAAACCAAAGGGCCCCGTGGCGGGGGCATTTTTTGTCCCAGCACTAAAATTTGAACAATCTTGGTAGGGGTCCACTAGATGAAGCTTCATACCAAATATCAAAGACCTGGGCCTTGTGGTTTCAGAGAAGAAGATTTTTTAAGATTTTCCCTATATAAGCCTATGTAAAACCAAAGGGCCCCGGGGCGGGGGCATTTTTGGCCCCAGCACTGTAATTTGAACAATCTTGGTAGGGGTCAACTAGATGAAGCTTCATACCAAATATCAAAGACCTGGGCCTTGTGGTTTCAGAGAAGAAAATTTTTAAAGATTTTCCCTATATAAGCCAATGTAAAACCAAAGGGCCCCGTGGCGGGGGCATTTTTTGTCCCAGCACTATAATTTGAACAATCTTGGTAGGGGTCCACTAGATGAAGCTTCATACCAAATATCAAAGTCCTGGGCCTTGTGGTTTCAGAGTAGAAGATTTTTGAAGATTTTCCCTATATAAGCCTATGTAAAACCAAAGGGCCCTGGGGCGGGGGCATTTTTGGCCCCAGCACTATAATTTGAACAATCTTGGTAGGGGTCCACTAGATGAAGCTTCATACCAAATATCAAAGACCTGGGCCTTGTGGTTTCAGAGAAGAAGATTTTTAAAGATTTTCCCTATATAAGCCAATGTAAAACCAAAGGGCCCCGTGGCGGGGGCATTTTTCGTCCCAGCACTCAAATTTGAACAATCTTGGTAGGGGTCCACTAGATGAAGCTTCATACCAAATATCAAAGTCCTGGGCCTTGTGGTTTCAGAGAAGAAGATTTTTAAAGATTTTCCCTATATAAGCCTATGTAAAACCAAAGGGCCCCCGTGCGGGGGCATTTTTGGCCCCAGCACTATAATTTGAACAATCTTGGTAGGGGTCCACTAGATGAAGCTTCATACCAAATAACAAAGACCTGGGCCTTGTGGTTTCAGAGAAGAAGATTTTTTAAGTTTTTGGTGAAAAAAATCTGTTTTTGGCTCCTGTGACCTAGATGTGCAACGGACCGGAACCATTTGACCCATATTCAAACTTGACCGAGATATTGTCATGATGATCATTCTGAGCAAGTTTGATTAAGATTGGACCAAAATTGTGGCCCCTAGGGTGTTCACAAGGTTTTTATATGATTTGACCCGCTGACCTACTTTTTAACCCGATATGACCCATATTCGAACTGGACTGAAATATTGTCACAATGGTCATTCTGAGCAAGTTTCATGATAATTGGACCAAAACAGTGGCCTTCAGAGTGTTCACAAGGTTTTTCTATGATTTGACCTACTGACCTACTTTTTGACCGGACATGACCCATATTCGAACTTGACCAAGATATTGTCATGATGATCATTCTGAGCAAGTTTGATTATGATTGGACCAAAATTGTGGCCTCTAGGGTGTTCACAAGGTTTTTCTATGATTTGACCCGCTGACCTACTTTTTAAGCCGACATGATCCATATTCAAACTTCACTAAAATATTGTCACAATGATCATTCTGAGCAAGTTTGATGATGATTGGACCAAAATTGTGGCCTCTCGAGTGTTCACAAGGTTTTTCTATGATTTGACCTACTGACCTACTTTTTTACCCGACATGACCCAAATTCGAACTTGACCGAGATATTGTCATGATTATCATTCTGAGCAAGTTTGATGATAATTGGACCAAAACTGTGGCCTCTAGTGTGTTCACAAGAAAAAGTTTACGCACGACGGACGACGGACGACGGACGACGCACGACGACGCCGGACATCTTACTGTCACAAAAGCTCACCATGACCTTCGGTCAGGTGAGCTAAAAAAAATGCCATTAATTTTGAAGCATCAGCATTTAAGGAGGAAACATGTCACAATAATATATGGTAAGTTAGTCAAATCCCCTTAAAACCCTATGTAAGATTTTACCAATATAGTTTAAGTATCTTTTCATGGCACTTAACTTTGTGTCCGTTTTTCACTGCAGTTAACAATATGGCTAGAAAAGCAAAGAGATTTTAACTTTGCACCATATGTATATATGATCACATGTTGGGAGTCTTCCTTTGCTACATGTAGTTTGTTTGCAGTTTTCAGATTTTCTCAAGACGGGGCTCATATAGAAGTTCAGTCAGGGTGAAAGATAACATCTGTCGGACAGACTGAATGTAATGCACTGCACAAATTTCTGATATAGCCACAGATATCGGAGACCACCAATGCGACTGAGAAAAAGAAAGCATGGTTAAAATAAAAAAAGTTGTATGAGAACAACTTGCTCGTCAGGTTGACATCTGAGAACAACTTGCTCGTCAGGTTGACATCTGATTGGTATTCAGTCTGTATTCAACTTAGTGAGTTTTACAGATATATTTTAGATGTTGTCTGTTCCATTAGTTTCTATGGATAACCAGCAGGGTTGTGTGAAGTCAGAATTGGCAACAGATATGGACAGCTGCATCTTTGGCATCCTCCAAGATGCAGATGGAATCCAGTGTTCTGTTCATCTTAAAATGGGCTTGCTCAGTAAACCTGACTGGGTAGGGGATTGTCTTAAAAAGACTGATGTAGGTCAAATGCTTGTTTGAGCAGACAGCCAAGGACTTTTTGCAAAACTGCTGAAATGCAAGCCTTAACCTCCCCTGTTGGAGCATGTTATTACATTAACATACCTATACAAAATTGTGTTTCTTTTTGAGCTGTAAATATAGCAATTTTCAGATGAACAATTTTGATATCTATTTTTTATTGAGTCATTTGAGGTGGTTCTAAAGAACCACAATCTATGTTTTAAAGCAGAAATAAGAAAATTTATTACATCCATGTAGACTACATTTTTCGATGCGAAAAATACATACATGCATATATTCATTGTGACTATTCGCATGGTACAGACCATACCAGAGGACCAATGGTCCTGAAGCCACTCACCTGAAGCCCTAGGTCTAAAGGGGCATGCACTCAAGGTCCCCCTAGACCCCTTTTGGATCTAAGATCTGTGTCACTAAATGTGCCTTATAAAATAGAGCAAGAATGTATAAGGATTTATGGACGGGGATCTGAACGGTTTCCGAGATATTCATATTCCACATTTTGTGAAATGAAGGGGTGGGGCATGGGGTCCAAAGGGCCATGTGTCTAAATGCGCCTTATAAGTAACAAGAATATATATGGTTTAATGGTGGTATATTGTACCGCTTGTAAGATATAATGAATGATCACTTTTTGCCATACAAATGCCTATGTGACCAAAATTGACCTTGGCATAAAATAAGTCAAGGTCATCAGAGGGTCACCATTTTAGCAATTTTTATGGGCCCACGTCCCAGATGCTACATACCAAGTTTCATGAATATCGGCCCAGCGGTTCTGGAGAAGATTTTGAAGGGTTTTAACCATATATGGGCATGGCAGCCATCTTTGTCATGAAGTTTTGTTCCCCCATTCCAAGGATATTCCACATGAAATTTGGCTTCAATCGGCCCAGTGGTTCCAGAGAAAACGTTTGAAAAGGTTACAGACAGACAGACGACAGTTTTTTTGCCTTGTCATATGATAAGCTTCCAATGAGCCAAAGGCTCAGTTGAGCTTAAAATGATAAGTAAATAGACGACAAATGAACTGTTAATGTTGAATATTAATGTGGACATTTTCAGATCTGATAACCTTTTTTTGGAAAATAATCAAGATTATTTTGGAGATTAACAAACAAAAGTCATATCACAATTTCGATATAAATTTTTCACACCAGGACTTGCAAAAAATTTGAAAATCGGTTGTGATATAAAGATCTTATGGCCAAAAGTAGATTTGAGTAGGGAATTTACTATATAGTAAAATTGCTAGAAAGGAAGTAATCATTTTCCTGGAAAAAATATAACTATGTTCTATTATAGATACCTAAAATTAGCAAAAATTAATACAAACCATCTACGACAGGCAAAAACTTTAGATTCCAGTCCAAAAAATGCAAAAATTCAAAACTTTATGATATGGATTATCTCCCCTGACAATTTTAATTCACTATTCAAAATTACTTTTGGTTGTAAGCGGAGCATGTTGCCAAAAATAGCATTGAACCCTCTGCTTGTGTGAGAAAGCTGGGAAGGCTCTTGCACACCGGTTATCCAGAGACAACCAACGCGACTGCAACAACAAACGCAGGTGAAATCAATAAGCGGTAATAGGGAGTAAATACCTGTTTGGGAACAACTTGCCACGGATCAGTTTGATCCGTGGCAGGTTGTTCCCAGACAGGTATTTACACCCCATTGATTTCATCCGCGTTTGTTGTTGCCAGTTGCGTTTGTTGTCTCTGGATAACCGGTGTGTCTTGGGAGACTGTCCGGATGTTTGCATGTGAGCAATAAAGACACATTTTCATTTCAGACAACCCAAATGATGTTGGTTTGTTTATGCAGCTTCAGTGTCCTTAATTGTTGCAAAGCCTATCTTATTGCTGTTTAGAAACCATATAATGTCATCCTCTTTGGCAACAACCAATGGTTGTGATAAGTTGTTTATATGTAAAAACGAACTCTTTGACACTGTCTCATATTTAGTATACCAAAGTGACGATTCACTGTCATAATCAACATCATGAAACCACTCAACACGTGCTAAATTATGTTTAACATTTCCTGATATATGCTCTATAAAGTAACATATTCTTCCAAATTGAATAAATTTGCCAGACTTTAACTTGTGTTTTTGCTCGCCTCTTTCAAAGTCAGCACATACATATGACGAAACAGTAAGTGCACTCTCAAGCTCTATTGATTTCGATGTGAAAATAGTTACACGCATTGTTTTGGGATGTGTCTCTTTGTGGTACGAGTATTTGAAAGTAGAACAGGAAAGGCAAGCTGGATCATTTAACTGTTTATGAATGGATCGCATATCTCTTTTTTCAACAGCACTTTCTGTTTTCCCTTTTCAAGTTTACCACTTTTTGAGTCAACATCAATGTCATCTTGTAACAGTTTATCATCTCCAGATCCTTCAAAGATGTCCATCTTAACTGGATTGTCTAAACTGGGTATTTTTCCCGAATTCTTCATGAAGCTGCACCATTCATGAATGATGAATGTTTCAATGGCAGTTGCCTCAGGGTAACGCATATTTAGCGCTCTTTTACATATCCATGAGTTGAAGCGTTCATAAACGTACATCCATGTCCCATAGACGGGTCCATATCGCCTAATGCCATCTGGTATATGATGAAGAATATGTGTTGTTATGTTTGCAAGAGATAAGGGAAAGTCTCTTTCTATGAGAACCAGCGCTTTGTTGAGATTAGTTTCAATGTCATCTATATCACTAGTACAAATCTTTTCTTGACAAAGTTCAGTGATACAATCAAAGAAAAAAAACAAAGTTTTTCTACACCTTTCTGAGAGCATGTTTCTGAGACAATATTTCAAAATGCCTTGTGTGCCTAGTTGTTTCCAGTCATGAGACTTAAGACAGCCAGGTTTACTAATAAATGGTGATGGTTTGAGTCCGAAACCTAAAGGAACTCTAATACTTTCAGCACGTTTATCTGCTTGTTTAAGCTCTTCTTTAGTAAGCACATATGACAAGCTTAAAGTCTTATGGTCCAATTTCTGTTTCTTGCCTTTAGGTCGTTCCTCTGCTGATGTTTCTGGTAACTGGGACCCATGTGAATCTCTCTGGATATTATGAAAACGCCCTAACTTCTTTTCAGCATCAACTATTTTCTGTAGATTGATATAATTTCCTGTAAGAGTGTTCATAATGTTTTGCACAACATCCTTTATGGTATGACAACTGTCTGGTAAACTTTCGTTAACGCGACTATGTCCTGGCAATTTAGCAAGTACGTAACTCTGTTTAGATCCAGTAGCTGAAGCTATTAAATCAGCATGTGTTTTGTATTTAACCTTTTCATACGCTTCGCGGTATGTACTTTCATCACTCTCAACTTCGGTTTCTCAGAATTGTCGACAACTTTTGGAACAAAATTTAATTCATCCTGCCGAAGAGGGTCTCCCTTACATAGATACGACCTGTTTGACAGGTATATTACTTTATCCAATGCCTTATTATGTTCTCCACGAACAAAGCACCAATGGCATCCACAAAGTGCCCCACTTCCGTGTTGGCTGAATAATTTTGATAGTCCTGGGTAGTCCAATACATATAAGAGGAGCTTTATTTTAACATGCACTGGAGCATTTGAATAAGCACTATAAGCTGTGCATCCCGTTAGAAAAATCAGCTCGTCAATAAGTATTTCTAAATAAGGGTTCAAATCTGCCTTTACCAGGAATAATGCCCACAAGGTATATATTGGCAAAAGCGTTTCTGATATGTCTCGGCAAATTTAATACTGATAACATAATCGGTGTCATCGAATACATAACCCCTATATTATGGAAAGGGTTCACTCCATCTAGTTCAAGAGCAAGAGAAATGCCCATCGTATCTCCTTTAAAGTACCCATTTTTGGAATATAAATGTCTCCATGTTGGACAGTGGTGAATATCCCACATTTCATCACCACTGTATCCACTTCCTGGATGTGACATTATTAACTGAGCTAAATTGGCTTCACCATACAGTCTAGCCAGTCTTGGACCAATAGGTATGTATATAAATCTGCGTCTTGAAACCGGTTTATGTTTTTTACTGTCAAAGTACCTATTTTCACCACAAATAGGACACTGCAAAAGCTCCGAATAATCATGAGTTGCAGTTTTCCTGAATACAACACATTCATTAACACAAACACTGAATACTAATTTCTTAACTACATAAGGGTCAATAAGTTTTCTAGCTCCATAGTATGATAAGGGTAGGATATTTTCTGTGTCATTATGCGTGAGTTTTTGTGCCTGCAAATTATGAGTAAATGCAGCCTTGCTAACACTTGGGTGTGAAACGAACAAAAGAAAATTAACTGCAAGCCACTGCAATATTGTCAACTTTGAATTTGGCACTGTCTGCTTTGCTATTCCAGACTCGTAGATGATCCTGTGTCTTCATCACTACTTTCTTCTTCACTGCTTTCTGACTGACTTCTTTCTGATTCAGCACCATCATGACCAACACTGTGATCAGACATAACATCACTTTCACTTCCTATGGACGGGCCTGTCATAGGTTTGATATCAGCATATGAGTCATAAAACCTGAAATAAAGTAAAAAAAAAAGCAGGTCACTGAGGTGTACCATATACATGTAACTGTAACCAGACACCCTGTATTGTTAACCTACGGCTTCTGTCCTAGGCAGGGACAGGCATCCTTTGTGTGACAAATTTTGAACCAAATGTCCAATAGAATTAAACCAGAGAAAATAATGGTTCTGAACAACTCATTTGACTGCTGAGAAGTGGGTGGAGCATACTCCAAGAATATACAAAGCTGTCGCAGGACAGCGTAGCTCGCCTGTTGGGGTAAAAAAAGAGAAAAGCAACAAAGTTACTGGACCATAAAATATTGGTCACAACGACCTACATTTAGCTTGATACACATGGACTTAATTCCAAAGTATGATGAATCTCAATCAAATAGTTTTGAAGATGTAAGACGAAATCACTGGACCATGAAATATAGGTCAAACTGACCTACATTTAGTTTGAGGTCACTCGCTGTGTCACATGGAAATAATTGAAGGGGTTAGTGCAAGAAGGTACCTAAGTCACATTTTCATTATTTTGAGAAAAACGCGAAAAACAAAGTATTTTGCGAAAATTTCATATTTTGTGTTTCTTATTTTAAATAAATAGTTCTGTTGATATATTCTATGATATGAAATGGTGTAAAGATCGCATAAATAGTCCGAAGTATATTGCAGATATCCATTAATTTCAATAATGTGTTTATGCAAGAAGGGGCCTAAGTCCATGGTTGTTTATGCAAGAAGGGGCCTAAGTCCATTGTTTAAAGGACATAGTTTTCTCTATTTAGAGCAGAAACCTATTACATTTTATTGAATATGTATATTTTATCTTTTGTAGACTCTTTATAAGTTTCTTAAAACAAAGAGCTGAAACAAATGAACAACACATACACCGATAACTCGAAGTTGTTTGTGGTAAAAATGGACTTAGGCCCCTTCTTGCACCAAAGATACGACCTTGGACTTAGGACCCTTCCAAAGATTCAATGTAACTGTCATTTTTAATGCCAATAAAGAAATAAAGCATATCAAACTATATATCATATTGTAGGTCTTGGTATGATATATCTGAAAATAACAATATCTCAGATTTTTCCAAAAATGGACTTAGGTACCTTCTTGCACTAACCCCTTCAATTTCCAAGGTATAATAATTCTCCATCAAATAGTGATGAAGATATAAGGCGAAATCAATGTAGAGTTCGAGGTCAATCCCTGTGTCACATGGAACTAATATCCAAGGTATGATGTTTCTCTATCAAATAGTGTTGAAGATATAAGACGAAATCACTGGACCATGAAATATGTCACACTGACCTACATTTAGTTTGAGGTCACTCGCTGTGTCACATGGAACTAATATCCAAGGTATGATGTTTCTCTATCAAATAGTGTTGAAGATATAAGACAAAATCACTGGACCGTGAAATATAGGTCACATTGACCTACATTTAGTTGAGGTCACCCGCTGTTTCACATGGAACTAATATCCAAGGTATGATGTTTGTCTATCAAGTAGTGTTGAAGATATAAGGCAAAATCACTGGACCATGATATATAGGTCACACTGACCTACATTTAGTTGAGGTCACTCGCTGTGTCACATGGAACTAATATCCAAGGTTTGATGTTTCTCCATCAAATAGTGTTGAAGATAAAAGGCAAGATCACTGGACCATGAAATATAGGTCACACTGACCTACATGTAGTTTGAGGTCACTCGCTGTGTCACATGGAACAAATATCCAAGGTTTGATGTTTCTCCATCAAATAGTGTTGAAGAAATAAGGCAAAATCACTGGACCATGATATATAGGTCACACTGACCTACATTTAGTTGAGGTCACTCGCTGTGTCACATGGAACTAATATCCAAGGTTTGATGTTTCTCCATCAAATAGTGTTGAAGATATAAAGCAAAATCACTGGACCATGAAATATAGGTCACACTGACCTACATTTAGTTTTAAAACTAACCTGATAAAGAGACAAACAAGGGCTGTTTCACTGCACGTGTCTTATCATAAGGGCCAAGAATGTATATGGTTTAGGGTGGGGATCATAACAATGTCTAAGATATAAGGCCTTATATGAAGTGAAGTGGGTGGGGCATGCCCCCGGAAAATTCCTGATGGGCCCAAGGTCTAGGTCACTGAAGGTGGCTTTTGATAAGTGACAAGAATATATATGATTTTAGGGCGGAGATCTAACAGTTTCTGAGATATAACGCCTTTCATGAAGTGAACGGGGTGTGGCAAAATAAAATATGTTTGAACCAAGCCGGTTCAAATGAGTACCCAAGACTGTTAACATTAGTACCCACAACATACGTTTCAACGAAAACTTATGTTGTGGGTACTCACTTGAACTTGAATCAAAAACTTATGTTGTGGGTACTCATTTGAACTGTCTCAGCCAGACGGTTCAAATGACTAGATCCGAGTATGTTCAAATGAGTACCCACAACATTGGTTTTGTTGAGAAATAAGGAAAATTATCTTTCAGTTATCACCATTTTTCTCTTCTTATCTCGTTAACTCTTAATGATCACGTATTTTGTGCTCCGAAAATGCCATTTTGATGTTAACTTGCTGTAACAAGAATTCAGCAGTAGACAGAGTTGCACCTTCTATGAGTTGCACCTTCTATTAAAATGGGAGTCTCTCAAGAAAAGGAGAAAAGACAGTAGGCTAATCCTTTTATACAAAGATCTAAAGGGTGCTGCCAGCATTCGAACAGATGACCTTGTTCCCCCAGCTAGACACTGTAGAAATCACCATTCGTTGGCGTTTCAGACCCTTAGCGCAAGAACTGACATTTATAAAGAGTCGTTCTTCCCCAGAACCATTAGAGATTGGAATGCCCTTCCCGATTCGACTATTTCGACAGCTGAAGGTGCTGATGATTGTGTAGCTAAATTTACCTCTTTGGTTAGAGCTAGGGACTAACTTCCCACATCACAGGTCCTGGTGTATGAATGTCATTTGACGTGTCACCAGTAACAATTCTGATGAGGCAAGCCATTTTGGACTCAGTTTATACTTAAATACCCTTCAATAAAAGTAAAACTCCTCTACCACTAGATCAAATTTTGAAGGTTCCAGCCAACATAATTGGTAAGATCGCAAGGGTTTATGTGTTGTCAAAGTCACTGAAGCGTAAAATATAGATCAAGGTCACCAGGTCAATTCGAGTGCTGAGTGGGGTTGTCGAGGAGAAACACTATACAAGGTTTGAATGTTCTTGCTTCTTTTGTTGCTGAGATCACAAGGATTGCTATGAAATTTGTCAAGGTCACTTGAACATAAAATATAGGTCAAGGTCAACACGTGAAGGTGGGTGCTAAATGAGGGTGTCAAGGAGAAACACTACATGCAAGATATATAGGTTCCAGTCACTATAGTTGATGAGATTGCAAGGGTTGAAGCAAAATTTGTCAGTCACTGGAGCATAAAATACAGGTCAAGGTCACCAGGTGAAGTTGTGTGCTGATTGAGGGTGTCAAGGAGACACATTATGCACGACTCGAAGGTTCTAGCCACTACAGTTGGTGAGAATACATGGGCTGATGTAAAAATTTGTCAAAGTCACTGGAACATCAAATATAGGTTAAGGTCACTGGGTCTAGGTGCATGATGAGTCAAGAAGAAACATTATGCAAGGCTTGATGGTTTTATCCAATATAGCAAATGAGATTGCAAGGGTCTGAAATAGTTCTGTCAAAGTCACTGGAGCATAAAATATAAGTCAAGGTGCATGCTAAGAGAGGATGTCAAGGAGAAATACTATGCAAGGTTTGAAGGTTCTAGCCCATCAGGAAACCAGGCCTATGTAAAACTACCCCTTCGAACCCGACTTTTGAATATTAAAAGTGGGTTTTGCAGGGGTTTTCATTATTTATACCATAATAGCAAAATAAAATAGGATTTATCTCGACACCAGGATGACATATTGACGCTATTATGGTATAAATCAGGTATACCATGGTTCTTGCACGTGTACGTGCGATAACGCAATCGGCTTCGCCTCGTGCGTCATCGCTATGTACACGTGCAGAACCATGGTATACCTAAGACTTCTCTATTCTTGTTCTAAAACATTGATTGTGGGTACTCGTCCGAAACGGTTTGAATGAGTACCCACAATCAATGTTTATAAAAACCGAATATTAAATGTTTATTGTTAGAAACAACAACATAACCTAGGGCGAAGATTCGGCCGGTAAAAGATCTTTAAGCTCCCCGGTGGCATTTGCCACTGACCGTTCTAAGGCGGTGATTTTGATGTTGTTCTTTCGATGTTATTTGTTTAGTGTGTCCACAAATTTGTTACTCCTTGTAGTTCAGTGTTTTCTAATGGTCTTATCACCCCATGTGGGGAAGAGAGGGCTGATTTTTCCATTTCATAAACACCTGTAGGTTTTCATAACGAACACACGCCTATTCAAATACATTGTAATTTTTTTCGCCGAAAAAATGAAAATTTTCGGATGAAAAATTTTGATATTTTTCTTATTTCTGTTCAAAACATCGATTGTGGGTATTCGTTAGAACCGCCTCATCGAGGCGGTTCTAACGAGTACCCACAATCTATGTTTTAGAGCAGAAATAAGGAAATACTGAATACCCCTGCAAACCCCACTTTTGCTATATAAAAGTGGGGTTTGAGGGGGTAAAAATAATATAGGCATTTTTTCGTTATGCTTGTTTCTGTGGGTGTTTCCTCTTCCTCTTGGTATTGAGAGTAGGCTGCGTCTTATGATTGTGGCGCTCCCTGGGTCTTTCTCTTAATTTTTTTTAATATAGTAATTAATAAGAAACATCAATTTTCCATGTGAAAATTTTCATTTCTTCATCCAAAACATTTCTTATGTATTTGAATAGGCATTTGATGGAAGGGTGCAAAATAAGACCCCTTTTACATCAATTTGCACGAACGTTGACAGACTAAGACACATCTTCATTCTTCTAAATCTCTGCATTTCGGGGTTTTGTCTGATATCTTTGTCTAGAAATAGAGGATATTTGAGTTTTTCAGTATAAGATCGAATTTTATTTCATCGAATGAACACCAAAACTAGTATTTTCACGAGTGGCGTAGCCACGAGTGAAAATACCAGTTTTGGTGTTCATGAGTGAAATAAAATTCGATCTTATACTGAAAAAATCAAATTTTCTGTTTCTTTCATGCTTCTAAAGGCAATTATTTAGCTAATCTAACCGCGTCACTCTGCCGTCGAGGAAACTAACTTTGTCCCTGTTCGTTTCGCGTCATTTTAATGGTGTCCAACGTGTTTACTGGGTATAGTATTGGGTGTAAACTAAAAGTTTGCACCTGAAAAATAGCCTGGAATGATATTTTTACGAATGGTTAATGAAATAATTGAGAGAGTAGAAGTCCAAAAGGCGGTGCGTACTGGTATGACGTCGCGCGGTAAAATGCGCGATGTCAGAGCCTTACGTGACGTCACGACGTCGCGGCGACGTGTAAACTGACACTTCAACAATTCTAACACAGTTCATTACTTTTCAGTCATTTAACATTGAAAAAGGGGCATAAAATTAGATTGCAAGAAAAAAAGTAGTTCCAAACAGTGAATCTCAAAAGATGGTATCTTCACTGTTTGAAACAGTGACTGATATCGATTTCGATTTCACTGAGAAATCTCTATAATTCATTGGAAAGCATGTAAGAAAGCTTTTTTTCTAAATGAGTGTGTACAGTGCAAAGCAGCGTACTAGCCGTATTTTGCAAATTCAAGAATTATTTTTGCCTCTTTCTTTCGTCTGTTATTTAGTCAGTCAGAAAAAGAAGCGCAGTGAATGTATTGTATTCGTATTTGGGTGCAAGCGTCTTACAGACTGTAGGATCAATGGTATTATAGAACACCTGGCTAATGGCCATTGAAACACCGGTACCAGTGAACTTGAAATACCGGTATCAGTGAACAGGAATGTACCTCTTCTGGGTAGATTCCAGTTTAGCGGTCCCAAATGATTTTGACTATTGTTTTAAAGAGGTTTGTTAAGCATTAAATCTATAGTCTAGCATGGATACGAGGCCGAATTACCTTTTTTTTCTTTTTTTTCTACTGTATACTGCACTCGGTCATCTTTGACCATTACGACAGGAGCTGTGTGGATGAAGTGCCTTGCTCAAGGACACAGCGCAATTGGCGAAGGTAGGTATCGAACCCCTTCCTCTCGACTGCGAGTCACGACTCACGACGCCTTAACCACTACGCTACCGCCCTCCATTTAGCAGGGGTTAGGGAGCGATAGCCCCCAGAAGAATGTGACGTCACAATGTTTCATTTCCGGGGACCTCTAAACTGGAAACTTTAAGGCCCTCCTTTAGATGGTAGGTTCAGGGGTTCTTAGTCATACCCCTGACATGCTTTTTGTAAATAGTTTTAATGGTCCACCCAGTTGTAAATATATTTTTTTCATTTTTTTTTATTTTTTTTTGGTTAAATAAAAAATTTAGCGTATCCCACCCCTGAGGTAATGGTCAGATATGACCGTCTCAGTATGAGAAGAAAGAAAGAAAGAAAGGAAGTGTTCCACTCTTCTTCTGACTTCTCAGAACAGAATGCTCAGGTGGGTGGGATACGTACGCTATAAATCTAGCAAACAAATATGTCATCACATAAAAAAATAATTTTTGAAAAAAAAAAATGATCACGCTGATTTTGCAAAATACCAGATATACTTACAAATCTGCTTCACTACTCGCATCAAACGAACAATCTGTAACATCAGTTCTAGGCTCCGACGCTGTTTGTGAAAGAGGGAGATCATCCGAAAGATCCAGGTTTTCGGACGAAGTTTGCGGTACTGACACTGATGACAACAGTTGCTGTTCTGAATGCACTGTCGATTCATACTTTCCGTATGCTGTCTCATGCTTTATTCGAGTTCTGTAGTCTACAAGGTCATTTTTATGTCTACAAATATTGCACCCGCAGATTCTCTTTCGCGGAAACGGCATGTTTACTATTGAGATGTAGACTGGTTTACTTTGCCGGGTCGTTTTGCCCCAGCTTTAAACGGTAACCAGACGTTTTGGTCCTAAACCGTTTTGACTCAAAGACGTTTTCTTTTCCTATTTGTTTTGGTCCCATTAAAGGTCTGGACGCTTTGGCCCCTTCATACCTAGAAGTTAATCAAACAGGGGTTAAGACAAACGCTATATCAATCCACTTTTGTTACAGTTGGAGAATAATTATCCTGGGATTAATAATGGTCCAATAAGAATATCCAATATTACAGTGGCTGGTGACATGGCTCTTGTTAGAAACTCAAGTCATGGTATAGTATTCCAGTTATCGGAAAAGATGCCGTGGTGTAATTGCATGACATAACAGTCATTCTCACAGGTACAAATTGATTGCGAATGCATAGATGATCAAAGGGATTATAACTTTACTTAACTCATGCATGATATACCGCTCACTGATTTTGTACCCGTATGACGTCAATGCCATCTTTTTCAATAATTGGAATACTGAATATAGATCTAGTGCAAGTTTGGGGAGATACTGCATCCACACGTGATATTTTTGACTGGATCACACGCTGAATACAAAGGGAAGCGTACTAGTTACCGGACATCACTAATACAGAAATTATCAATAACTTGGGTAATACTAGGTTAATTTTCATGCAGTAAAGTGCAGATAGCCTCTACAATTACATGTATGAGATTTATAACTATTGAAGTGATTTTAATTTGGATCAAGTGATGCTCGTTTCTGCCTCGAGCAAAATCAATGCAAAAACATTGCTCGTCAAAATCTACACAACCGATATTATAAAAAGAAAGTATACTCAGATTCTGAAAATGTTAGAAAATTATCTGCTTCAAATTTCGTTAAATTCTGACAAGTATTAAAATATCCACGAAAGTGTTACCTCAATCAAGCAATGTTTATTTGTTTTTTTTCAGGGGATTTCCCATCTGATATCACGTGATTAGCTACAGTGAAAAGTTAAGTCATACAATATTCTATAATTAAGGTAGAAGGAGTGGCTCGGACTTCCTAATCTTACTGGGTGGAACATGTGTCGATATAACTGATACAGTAGTTCACTTGGTAGATGGAGTTTCCCCATCTGTGTTCCGTTTACCTCTACACACTGATGGAGTTATGTATGCAGTGCCCCTGTGTTGAAACATTAACCTGCCCAAAAGTTGGATATTAGTTTGTTTTCAAAGACAATTTTTATAGTCAAGACAGTTTAATAAGAGGGCTGTTAAATGGCAGGGAGATAAAATTATTGCCAACTTTCGCAACATCGATTCCTAGAGTATTACATTGGCTTCACGAAATTGTGTTACATTCGAAAAGTAGGGCGCACACCCATAATTCTATTCGATATTTATGTACGAGGCGCTATTTTCGCACAATTGTTATTCCAATATGTAGCTATAGTCAATATTTACAGATGCTAGCACAAAACTTTCTTGGAAAATAAAACTTTTTAAAGATATTTTGAACATACAAAATCTGTATCGTTTTTCACCAAAGGCTCAAACGGAACCTGAGCCTAACCACATTGAAAGGAAAAGTCATCCTTTCTGATGCTTGGCAGTAATTAGCTTGTAAACTTACTTAATTAGTTTCGATATAGGTAGGCTTTTGTTTGGGAGTGATACCTAAATAAAACAGCTTGGGTAATCAGGCAAACACGAATCCATTACAGGATCAATTAAAACAGATGCAGGACGTTTTGCCCCAAGACGTTTCCTAAACATTACACTTATTATTCGTTGGTATCTAGTCTCAAAATAAACCATTTTAATATTTCCCAATATTGCTATTTGTCCGTTGTCAGACTCAATGTTAACATGGACTGATTTATCGGCTGAAATGACCCAGAATCGGCAGCAAGAGATCAGGAACTGATACAATCACTTCCTGTCCACAGCATCACAAGGAAAAGAAGTTAAAACATAACATTAATTCAAGTAACAATATAGACATGTCAGCATCTCTTCCTCAAACAGAGATTTTCAACATACCTAAAAACAGAGGCACATACATAATAAAAGCGAGTAATAAGTAGTTTAGGTCGTAGTACCAAAGCGGTAATCCAAAATCATTAATCCATAGACCAACAGACATGGACTCCAAAAGAGTGTAATCTGGCGTCCTAGGATAGTAAGCATTACTTGGTAAGCAAGCTTCGCCCTCCATGCCGATCAGCCTGAACGAAGAAGAGTAAATGCCAGGTAGGCATACTTACCATCGTCAAATACAATATACAGGAAGGAACTACAGCAATACCACTGACTGGAAATGGTTAGTTTAAATATTGGTGGGTTAAATCATTTTTCATCACCTGCAATCCTCATCCTCCCTCTCGATTGCCGTGATTCAAAAATGTATTTGTTCAATCCATGTGAGTTTTTGGAGAGAACTGGTACGAAACGTCCCAGCTGGAAGAAAAATGGTACGAATCGTCCCCATTTTTAGCTCATCTGAGCCTCTGGCTCAGGATGAGCTTATAGTATAGGTAGGCTCCTGTCGTATGTATGGATAGATGTATGTATGTATGTATGGATGTCAACATTTTCAAACATCTTCTCCTCCGAAACCACTGGGCCGATTGAAGTCAAATTTCATATGGAGTATCCTTGGGTTGGGGGAACGAAAGTTTGTTCGCGGGGTCAAAGTCACATGACCATGAAGAGGTCCAGGCAATGAAGAGGTCCAGACCTCTTCAAAATCTTCTTCTTCGGAAGCGCTGGGCCGATTTCCACGGTATGTATGATCTGGGACTCGGGCCCATCATAGTTTGTTCAAATGGTGACCCTCCGATGACCATGACCTATTTTAGGCCAAGGTCAAATTTGGTAACATAGGCATTTGTATGGGAAAAAGTAAAAATGTCTAATATCTTGCAAACCGTTCAAAATAACACCACTAAACCATATATATTCTTGTTCCTTATGATGAGGCGCATTTAGTGACATGGATTTTCGGACGCTGGGGCCCCCGGGGGGCATGCCCCACCCCCTTTTTTGCACAAAATGCTTAATATCTCGGAAACGGTTAAGATCCCCACCCATAAACCATATATATTCTTGTTCCTTATGGTAAGGCGCACTCAGTGACATGGAACTTTGGACTCTGAAGTACTGGGGGTCCCCGGGGGTGAGGGAAGGGGGCCTCCCCCACCCCCTTTATTGCATAAAATGCTTGATATATCGGAAATCATTAAGATCCCCACCCATAAACCATATATATTCTTGTTCCTTATGATAAGGCGCACTCAGTGACATGGAACTTTGGACTCTGGAGTACCGGGGGTCCCGGGGGGGGGGGGGGGAGAGGGCATGCCCTACCCCCTTTATTGCATAAAATGCTTAATATCTCGGAAACGGTTAAGATCCCCACCCTTAAACCATATATATTCTTGTTCCTTATGATAAGGCGCATTCAGAAACATGGAACTTTGGACTCTGGAGTACCAGGGGGGACATACCCCACCCCTTTGTTGCATTAAATGCTTATTATCTCAGAAACCGTTAAGATCCCCACCCCTAAACCATATACATTCTTGGTCCTTATGATTAGAAACATGAATTGAAACAATCCTTGTCTCTTTAAGGGCACATTTTATGTTCTTGGGGTATGCCTTACACACTTCTCAGTATTCAGATGAGCGGTTCAGGACCATGGGTCCTCTGGTTAACAATTGGTACGAGTCGTCCCGTGACGAAACGTCCCAGGTACAAATCATCCCGGTACTAAACAAAAAGTGGTACGAATGGTCCCGGTACGAAACGTCTTGGGGACGAAACGTCCCACGCGCTTTAAAACAAGGGTAATACACAACTCTCAGCATCGTACTTACCAGGCCTTTAGTGATGCTCTTAATAATTCTTTTTTTCCTGAGGCCACCCCTAAGTGGAATTCCCTCCCTTCTTCGGTGGTAGAAGCCCAGACCAAATAAGAATTCAATGATCTCATTTAAGATGGTTCTTGGCTATAGTCAATATAATTAAATACCGGCTGATCTTAGTCCTCCCTGGATTGGTGAGAGCTGTGGAAATTGCTGCGTGCCATTTATGTCTAAATAATATTTCGTTGTTGCCACGTGGTTGTTGCATGTATAAGTAATATGCCAGAGATGGCCCATGATTTGTTTAATAAAAGTATTCAATTCTATTCTATAAATGATTGGTCAGGGGCATCTGCTTTGGCAAGCCTCTGTCTTGCTGCTTGTAAATAGATTTAATGGGCCAACCAGATGTATATATTATCTCTATTTGTGCTAAACGACCCGTGGAGAAAAGACTTAGGGCGAAACGACTCAGGGGCGAATCTACTCAGGGGCGAAACGACCCAAAACCGACTAAACCAGTCTAGAAAGCTCCGTGCGGAAGCGATTAAAGACCCCGTATTTGAAAACCGCGAGAACACCACTTCCGAAACAGAAATTTGAACAACGAAAAAACATAAAAAACAAAGACTGAAGTACGATGGACTACGTTAACAACATCAACGCTCTATCTGCTGAAGGAGCTGCAGCTCTTCGAGGTTCATAGCGACTTGTTTATTGTTTTTTTTTATTTAAACTGACTCGGCAATACAGTTCAAATTAGGGTCAGTGAATATTTGACGATTTTGTGTTTGTGGCCCCAACTCTCCCCCGCCCCCTCCCCCACAAGTCTTTGGCCGAAGCCGGAGTCTCAAAATATCCTTCACTTATGAGTCCTGGCATTATCTAAAAGAGCAAACATATGGGAAAATTTCGAAGGACTGGCAGCTCATTTTAACGGTCATGGCCAGAAGTTTCAATGGAGTAAAACCATGTTTTAATCATGAATTGTTACCAGTTTGCTTAGTCATGTAGCACAAGATGTTATTCTCCCTTGTCGAGAGTGTCACAGAGTGCAGCGGCACCTATGCAGCCCTCCCTACCTTTCGGTCTACCCAACAGTTTTTGTCTGATTCTGCGACACACTCATTTTGGGCACCTATGTTGTGCTCCAGGGACTGAACCAGACCTGTCCCTTTATCAGACCAGTTATAATATACACCCCTCAAGCGGTGGAGCCATTACATATTTTCAAGTCTTTTGACTTAGTGGGGTATCTAGCACATAAGCTCCCATAATCAGGTAAGGATCCTTGGTATATTTAAACATGTGTAAATTTATACATTATCTGTAAAAACACACATAGCCCGGTCTGTAAATTTACACATACAGGCGATTAATTTGCACGTGCACCACGCTCACAGAAAACTGCAACCAGATATTTCATGTACATAACATGATTGAGGTGGCGCATCTTTACGTACCCTTCAGCAATTATAATGCTGTTGCGTTTTTACAGAAAATGCATTTTACCATTTACACATCACCAGAAATGCATGCATTTTCGCATTAGCTTCCCACATGTTTTCATTTTAAACCGAAGTTGTGGGTGGAGTATGAAACACCCTACCGAGCCCGAGCATCCCCGAGCCTGATATTTTCCGATTATAACAAGAGTAGGGAGTATAAACTTAACTTATTTTTACTCTAGAGGGTACTTTGAACTATTTAAAATATAAAATAAAAATATTTCGAAATTTTGTGTAAAATAAGGGGGGTAATTAGCGACCAGTAATTGACAGAGAAAATCTGAAAATTTTGACCCAACCCCGAGCCGAGATGGAGGTCTGTTCTTGGCGGTATTTTAGACACCATACTAAATTAATTCATGTGTTTTTGATGTCAGGGGATAATTTGAGCAATATCCAATCCTTTATACACACATTTAGAAATTTGACCCCAAAATGGGGTTTTAGGCGATGGCTAGATTTTCACGTCTTCGAGAAGGAAATATTCGCGAAGAGGACTAATAATTGGACCCCCCAAATACCCCCAAAATACACAATATAAAATAAAAGGTCGACAAAAAGTTTAAAATATCCCCTGAAATTCAAAAATGTGAAATTCATGTCCGGATATTCAATATATTACTCAGGAAAGGCAAATATTACCCTGCTCGGGCTCGGTAGGGTGTTTCATACCCGACCGAAGTTGTGCTTTATCTATAATTTTGTAGTTTCGATTTGACAGATTTTCCGGTTTTTCAAACTGGCCTTGCCATAAATGTTGGATAATCACTGATCAAGTTTATGTACCAGTATTTCTATTATTTATAGTGTATATGTAAATTTACAGATTATCTATGAATCCAAAGGTTGATCAGATTGTCAGCATCAGTGACTCAGGCGGTAATAAAAGCAGGCGAAAAAGGAAAGTAGAAGCCATAATATACAAGACAAAGTGCATTTTTGTACAAAAAAATGTCAAAAATGCAAACATGTCCGAATATATATGAAAATGCATGCATTTCTGGTGATGTGTAAATGGTAAAATGCATTTTCTGTAAAAACGCAACATCATTATAATTGCTGAAGGGTACGTAAAGTTGTACCTCCTCAATCATGTTATGTCCATGAAATATCGGGTTGGGGTTTTCTGTGAGCGTGGTGCACGTGCAAATTAATCGCCTGGATGTGTAAATTTACAGACTGTGTTATGTGTGTATTTACAGATAATGTATAAATTTACACATATGTTTAAATATACCAAGGATCCGTACCTGATAATGTCTGCAGACTGACACTCTACCACACCGGGGGGGGGGGGGGGGGGGGTACTATGTTAAGTGTGTGGGTGGGTGGGTACTCACTATGTAAGTGTGGGTAGGGATGTTGTGCGGCCAAAACGGGGCCCTGTTGTCAGCATTTGTCTGCTACGGGGTTATGTTTTATAGGGGAAAATCTGTATGGGGTTTCGAAAATACCGGTCTGTAAAGGGGTTCAAACCCATTTTGCCTTAATATTGTGTTCTATGAATGGTTTGATTGATCAGATTTTAGGTATATAAGACTTAATAGTATGGAGTCACCACTTAGGCCAGACTGTTTTTTTCTGGTAATTGGGAGAGCAGACACAATTTTTTCTAAAACCAAAATAAAAGTAGATTCGCTCAGTTTTTATTTTTTATATTTCATCCGAAATGTAGTTTTCTATTAAAATAAAATAGAATAGCTGTTTCAGTCAAGCAGGGATCACCCTAGAGGGGGCCCTTGAGCTAAAAGACATACTTTTTCCAAAAGTGGCCCCCGCCCATCGGGGCTTATAGATATGGATTGGGCGGCCTTGTGCTTCCGCGCCGACTGAAACCGACTGGTCACTTAGTACTGGATAACCCCAAGACCTGTAAAAGGTCACCGCCTGCCCAGGAAAAGTGATACGAGTCGGACCGACCAAGGATTCCAGCATATGAACAAGCGGTGTCTTTGGGCGGTAGGGCTTGGGAACTCATTATTTAGTCCCAAGTTGTGGATAAAAGTCCCACAAATTTGGAAGCGAGACGTCTCCAAAATGACCTAAACATGTGTTGACAGGGACGTTAAACCTCAATCAATCTTTTTCCAAAAGGCCCCTTGTTCTGAGAGCAATGGGGCTTTTTCATAATGCGAAGAGATAAGGCAAAAAAAAAATTTCTTTGTTTCCAGTTACCCTACCGACCCTACTTTTTAGCTCTACCGAAGGTAGAGCTTATCTCACAGGGGGAAAGTCCGGCGTCCGTCCTTCCGTCCCTCCGTCCTTCCGTCCGTAAACATTTATTCGTTATCGCATCTCCTCCGAGACCACTGGTCGGATTTTTTCGAAACTTGTCTGGGATATTCCCCTGATGGTCTAGTTGTGCAGCGTCAATTTTGGTTCCGGTCCGTCAACCAAGATGGCCGCCGTCGGCCACTTTGCGCACCCCCTCCCAATACACGCTGTTACAATCTCGTTATCGCATCTCCTCCGAGACCACTGGTCGGATTTTTTTGAAACTCGTCCTGGATGTTCCCCTTGTGGTCTAGTTGTGCAGCGTCGAATTTGGTTGCGGTCTGTCGACAAATATGGCCGCCGTCGGCCATCTTGAATTTTTCCCGTTATCGCATCTCCTCCATAACCAATGGAGGAATTTCATCGAAACTTTACACACTGTTTCCTCTCAACCCCTAGATATGTCATACGGAAAAAAAATTCCGGTCCGTCAACCAATATGGCCGAACGGCAGCCATCTTTAATTTTGCATTTTCCCCTTTACTTTACACTGTTACAATCTTGTTATCGCATCTCCTCCGAGACCACTGGTCGGATTTACTCGAAACTAGTCAGGGAAGTTTTCCTAGTGGTCTAGTTGTGCAGCATCAAATTTGGTTCCGGTCCGTTGACAAATATGGCCGCCATGGGCAATCTTAAGTTTCGGACTTGGGAACTCTGGGGTCGTGGGTTCAAACCCCACCGGGGGCAAACTTTTTTTTTCAAGCAATTATCATTTCTATTCTCTTTTTTCATTTTGTTTCTTTGTTTCTGTTAATTTTCTTCATTTTTTTTTTCTTATTTTTTTTTTTTCATTTTTTTTTTATTTTTTTTTTAAATGAAGAAATATTTTTGTTGTTAGCTCTACCATCTCACTGACACAGGGGACGGAGAAAGTATGACTGTCTGTCCGTCAGTCCGTCCGAACATCCGTCCGTCCGTCCATCTGTCTGTCCATTTGACGTTAAAAATAATTCATGTTATAGAATCTCAGGTCTGAGACTACTGGTTAGATTTTTTTTTGAAATACAGGTATGTCTAGGATTTTACCCTTGAGTGTGTTTACCCGCTGCTTGAAAATAATTTTGACCCTACCCTACCCCACCCCACCCCACCCCACCGCCCTCTACCCTACTGTATCCCCTACATTACCCTACCCCACCCACCCACTCGACCCCAACCAATCCTACCTACCCTATTCTGCCCCCACCCGCCCCAATCCCACCTCACACTACTTTAAGTGCAACAAAAATTCTCGTTTACGTTTGTATTTTAATTTTTGCCTTAGCCTGCTCCCCCCCCCCCCCACACACACACACACAATTCTCGTATTAGAATCAAAGTAAATCTTTCTCTTCATTGCCTTTCTTAAAACATAAATACATATAAGTAAAAAAAAGGTCTCGGTAGAGCGCTGTTTCGTCCGAAACTCTGGTTTTTAAGATTTTAATGCTTTTCTATACAAAAAAGTTTTCAAAAAAAACAAAGTTGACCAACCTACCTACCCAAAAATATTTTGGTGTAATCGGAAACAAGACATTAATTTTTGTCTTGAAAGTAAAAAAAAAGTTTTTCCCGACCGACTGTTAAAAATGATGTTTCCAGAAAAAAGACCCAACCCTTTCTTACCCTTAAAGGATCGGTAAAGCTACAGTTTCGTGTGAAACTCTTGTTTTAAATGTTCCTACATTGTATTAATATTCATAAACACCAGCTCTTATTGGAATATTGTTTTATTTCAGAAAATGATGTTTCTAAAGAAATGCTGTTATGTTTCAATGACGATGACATAAAAGATCTGTTTAAAAGCTTTAATGACCGGTACAATGTCAGGAGATACATCAAAAACTTGACAGAATCAGAAAACATTCCAAAAGTTGATTCAGCCATGACGGCACAAGTCGATTCAGCCATGGAGGCAAATACGTCCAGTGCTTCACTTGAAGAATCAGAAAATGATGACGGAGATGTCATTCAAACTTCACAAACTTATTGTATAGATAAAGCTAAATGTAGTTTTACTGCAGAAGAAATGCTTCAAAGAAAAGACAAAAGAGGAAAACCAACACCTGCTCAATTATTCTTCCACAACATTATCAGAGACTGCGCATCAGCAGCCAAAATTTGGAAGAGAGCTCCCATGCTAACTGAAATATCATCAACAAAAAAGCAAAACTTCCTATGCTCAGTCATAGAAGCAGCACCACAATTAAAGTACAAGCAAAAAGAAATTTGGCAGAGGTTAGGAACAGCACTGCAAAACCGTCGTAAATATATAACTGATAAAAACACAGGCAAGAGGCAACCCTGCAAAAAATCTGACCATTTTGAAGTTGGTGATCATGTGGACTTATTAACAAGAGAAAGGAAACAGACTGTTGGGGAAGGAATAGTCGTTAAAATTGAAGAAGTTTATTCAGAGGTGGTACTGAAAGACTTCCGGCGGGCTGCATTAACTTTATGTGATGACCAAGACATTGAACTGCCAGAGCCAGTAGATGGGAAAGTAAAACTCGAGTCCAATTTGATCAAACGAATCATCAAATGGAGAACAATCAGACTTAGAAAGCACATAAGGAAAAAGGCATCAGCAAGTACTTCAGAAGTAGATGAAAGTACAGGTGGCAGAGAGGACAGTTCAAGAGAAAAAGCTTCACCTCATCAAAAGTCTAAAACTTCAACCTCAAAACCGGACGATAAGGCCATATTGTCCCCCCCCCCCCCTCAAAAATCTAAAACTTCTTCAAAACAGAATGATAAGGCTATATTCACTCCCCCTCAAAAGTATAAAACTTCTTCAAAACAGAATGATATGGCTATATTGACTCCTCGTCAAGACTCTACCCAAGAAACTTCTACTTCAAAACAGGATGAGAAGGTCGAAGTGGCTGTTTTTGAATGGGATAAGGGACAACTTTATCTAGGGATGTTCCAGGAGAAAGACAAAAAAACTAGCATCATAAACTGTGAAAAACCTGTTGGAAAAATTGAGCTGAAACCACAACCTCACCTTGTAATATCTCTCACAGACAAATCAACAGGAATACTGAAATTGAACAGATCGGACATTCAGCCAAATCCAGACAAGGCGTACCTTGTTGCATATGCCAGGCTACGCCTGGATAAGGAGGCCGACATGTTTATAATAAAAGACCAGAACAAATTCATTGGACAGTTAGAAACATTTTTTGAAGAATATGCTGCAGAAAAAGACTAAAAGAGTAACTAGTGCTTACATGCCGTAATTCGTGTAAAAATTCGGACACCATCAAATTGTTTGTGTTTTTAACAGTCTCAAAACTGACCTTGAAGTTATTTTTACTTTAGTTAACATGTAGAAATGATGCGGATAGAATGACAAATATTGAAGACCCTGATCAGACTGCTCCTCTTGGAGCAGTCTGATCTGGGTCTGCACTGTTTGCATAAGCATAAATGTCCGAAAATATAGGTTCATTACGGTATATACTGGACTGTTATTCAGGAGACTAGTTAAGATGAGTAAAATGGTGATAATTTATGGATAATTTTCCTTATTAATGAAAGGATATGTTGTGGGTACTCATTTGAACTGTCTCAGGGAGTCAGTTCAAATGAGTACCCACAGCATATGATATTTTTCATGAAAATTATCCTTCATTTATCACCATATTACTCCTCTTATTAGCTCACCTGAGCCGAAGGCTCAGTGAGGTATTAGGAGGGCAAGGCTCCAGCATCCATTGTCCGTCCACACTTTCAACAAAGTATATCTCTGCAGTAGGCAGATTTTGATCCAATTTCATGTGAAGCATCATTGGCAAAGGCCCGATATGATGTTTTCAGGCTGATCGCATTGAAACTCTGGTTGCCATGGCAACAGATAGCTCCCATAGGCTTATAATTAGAAAAACTTCAAAAATCTTCTTCTCTGGCACCACTTGGCCCAGAGCTTTCATATTTGGTATGTAGCAAGGTCTAGTGCCCCCTATGTAAATTGTGCCAATCATGGCCCTGGGGTCCAAATTGGCCACACCCCAAGGAGTCATAGACTCCTATAGGCTTAAAATGGAAAAATACTTTAAAATCTTCTCTGAAACCACTTGGCCCAGAGCGTTGATATTTGTTATGTAGTAGCATTTAGCAGATCCCTATCCAATCATGCCCCTGGGGTCAACAACTGGCCACGCCCCTAATAGGCTTATTAGCTCACCTGAGCCGAAGGCTCATGAGAGGTATTAGTATAGGCCATGATCCGGTGTCCGTCCGTCGTCGTCCACAATTTCAACGAAGTATATCTCAGGAACCAGTGGGTCGATCTTGATCAAATTTCTTATGCACCATCATCAGGTAGGGGAAAGGCTGCATAAAGTTTTCAGGCAGATCGGATTGGAACTCTGGTTGCTATGGCAACATATAGCTCTCATAGGCTTATAATGGGAAAAACTTCAAAAATCTTCTTCTCTGAAACTGCTGGGCCCAGAGCTTTCATATTTGGTATGTAGCTAGGTCTAGTGGTCCCCTACATAATTCCTGCCAATCATGCCCCTGGGGTCAAAATTGGCCCCGCCCCGGGGGTCAATAGCTCCCATAGGCTTATAATGGAAAAAACTTAAAAAATCTTCTTCTCTTGAACCATGAGGCCCAGAGCTTTCATATTTAGTATGTAGCAATGCCTAGTGGTACTCTTCATAAATCCTGCCATTCATGCCCTGGGGGTTCAAAATGGCCATGCCCCGGGGGTCCCATATGCTTATAAGGGAAAAACCTTCAAAAATCTTCTTCTCTGAAACCACTGGGCCCAGAGCTTTCATATTTGGTATGTAGCAAGGTCTAGTGGTCCCCTACATATTTCCTGCCAATCATGCCCCTGGGGTCAAAATTGGCCCCGCCGCGGGGGTCAATAGCTCCCATAGGCTTATAATGGAAAAAACTTAAAAATTCTTCTTCTCTTGAACCATGAGGCCCAGAGCTTTTATATTTAGTATGTAGAAATGCCTAGTGGTACTCTTCATAAATCCTGCCATTCATGTCCCTGGGGTCCAAAATGGCCACACCCCGGGGGGTCCCATATGCTTATAAGGGAAAAATCTTCAAAAATCTTCTTCTCTGAAACCACTGGGCCCAGAGCTTTCATATTTGGTATGTGGCAAGGTCTAGTGGTCCCCTACATAATTCCTGCCAATCATGCCCCTGGAGTCAAACTTGGCCCCGCCCCGGGGGTCAATAGTTCCCATAGGTTTATACTGGAAAAAAACTTAAAAAATCTTCTTCTCTTGAACCATGAGGCCCAGAGCTTTCATATTTAGTATGTAGCAATGCCTAGTGGTACTCTTCATAAATCCTGCCATTCATGCCCCTGGGGTCCAAAATGGCCTCGCCCTGGGGGTCCCATATGCTTATATGGGAAACATCTTCAAAAATCTTCTTCTCTGAAACCACTGGGCCCAGAGCTTTCATATTTGGTATGTAGCAAGGTCTAGTGGTACCCTACATAATTCCTGCCAATCATGCCCCTTGGGTCAAAATTGGCCCCGCCCCGGGGGTCAATAGCTCCCATAGGCTATTTTGTTTGTGCCGTGTGGCGGCTGTAAAAGGTCTCCCCGTACATGCATTTAATGCTCTTATTTTTCCAATTCTCAGGGATTGCTTATGCAATTGCTTTTCACTGTTCCATCAATTGACATCCTTTAGATACCTGTTCAAGGTCATTATTAAACCGATGTTCGTTCCTCGTTGTATAACAACTGCTTGTTTGACATCCCTGTACTTTAAGGAGACTAGGATGTTTTGTGGGCTTTTGTTGTACCTTCCTTCTATTCGAAGGAATCTTCTTCAGTAATTTTATTTATTTAATAACCGGTATGAACATCGCTTTAGTTTTGACGGTATCACAACCTTATTATCCAAAATGAGTATTACAAATACATTTAAAATATCAATATCACCCCTTAGGTTACACTCTGCTTCTTCTGTACGGATTCCCCATTCTATTAAGAACTTTAATACTATGTTGCCTTCGGTATTGGTTAGACCCTTAAATTTGTCTTCTGTAACTTCAGTTAATCTCAAAGGAGCAGGCAACACCAATGTTTTTGGGAGTAGTCTTCGTATAAGACTATCTCCTCTCAAATCACCCATCCTTCGAAAATATACTAATCAGTGGAAAAGAAGTGGAATGTATCCTAGTATTTCTAAGTGCAATGCCAAGAGGTGCAGATGTTGTTCGCATTTAAGCACTGCGTCTACCGTTACTTCATCTGTAAACGGTAGACGCTTCTCTGTAGTTAACATGTCTGATTTGACATGACAGTCTACAGATTTAATTTATCTAATTACTTGACGTGCTGCAAACTGTAATATGCAGTACGTCGGTCAAACTAACCGCATGCTTAAAACTAGATTGAACGAGCATTATCGTAGAATGAGTAAGCCTAAGAAAACTGACACTTTCTTGTACCGTCACTTTCGACGTACAGGTCATTCTGTAAATAACATTATTATACAACCAGTGGAAAAACTTTATTACGATGCAAATTCTACATCTAGATTCAAAATAATCAAAAGACATGAAGCTGAACTGAAATGGATTAAATTTTTACAGACCCCTTTTCCACTGGGATTTAATGACAACATTTATCATGAGGGTAATATTTCCAGAATGCCGGACTTTGATATTTTCTCACTCCTGGAATGTCGAAAACGCAGAACTAGATCTCACGGCACCAGGAAAAATGGTAACTTTAAACGTAAATCACGTGCGTTTAAACGAAACAATACTAGACTGAAGTGACTGTCAATTATATTATTAAATCTTGGACGCCACTCTATGCTTTCATTTTTAAGTTCATTACCCGTTTCTGTTTTACGTCTTCTGGACACCGAGGCGAATAAATTCTACGATAGTTCTCATCAGTTATATGATGCGGCTCTCTTAACTAGAGGCTATACTCAGCATACTCTCCGTCCTTACATTGATTCTGAAATTAATCATAAACGTCATTTCTTCAAAATATCCTTCATTAATAAGGGTATGGATTTTATAGATTTGCCCAGTATCTTCCGTGAGAGATCGGTGCATTCTTCCATTCCTGCTTATTTTCAAAATACTGAAACACCTATAATTTGCTATAAATATAACAAACCTGTTAGATCTATCATTTTTAATTTCAATAAACTTGTTTCAGATCTTCATATTGAGAATAATACTCCTGATTCATGTGATTGTAAAAACTCAAAGTATTGCTATCCTGCTGCTGGTCATGTAATTACTGGCAATTTGAAAATTATTCCTGATTCTAGGATAAGGAATATAATTTCTAAAGGACCAAAATATCGGTTTCCTTCTAAAATTGATTTCAGTAAATGTAGAGATGAAATCGCTGCTTCCTTGAATGAATTCGGTAATCGATGGTGTAAGCGAGAGTATATTGAGTATAAAGCCCTAAAGTACTGGAAACTTAGCATTTTAAGACTAGTGAATAAACGCATTTCTTTCTATTCTCAAAATACTAACTTATTACCTCCTAAGCCCAAGACGTCTTTACGTCATCTTAAACTAGGTATTCAAGAATTTCATAAGAAGTTTGTTTTGGCCCCTGCAGACAAGGCCGCTAACAACGTCGTCGTTGTGTGACGGCTCCACTATGTTAAAACGCTTAAGCAGGAGCTTGGTGGCACTAAGGGCCTATGAACTTCAGCCTTTGGCTGAAGAGAGATCTATAGTAGATAAACATGTTTGTCTTTCAGCCACCAAGTTTGCTGTGTGTGTTAACGAAGGCCAAGACAAGCTTCCTACGCTATACTGGTTACCAAAACTTCATAAAAAACCTTACAAAGCACGGTTTATTGCAAATTCTAGTTCTTGCACTACCACTGAACTTTCTAAATTATTAACTTCCTGTCTTACTGCTATTAAAACGCATGTAATTAAATATTGTGATAAAGTCATCTGTTTTGGTCTATAAAAAATTCGAATGAAATTTTAAATAAATTGAAATCTAGACAGTTTCGTGCTTCTAGTCTGTCTACCTACGATTTTTTCCACTCTTTACACTACACTTCCTCATAATCTTATAAAAGAAAAGCTTAATGATTTAATTGAATGGGCTTTTCACAGAGAAGATTCTCTCTATCTTGCATGTAATGTCAGAAATGCATTTTTCACTTCTAAAGAGCATAAGAATTTTACACTTTGGTCATGTCAGAAAGTGTGTGAAGCCCTCACCTTTCTACTTGACAATATTTAATTTAGATTCGGTACTAAGTTATTTAGACAAATTGTGGGTATTCCGATGGGTACTAATTGCGCACCTCTTGTGGCTGATCTGTTCTTGTATTGCTATGAAAGAGACTTCATTTTGTCGCTTTCCATTGATAACCAATCTGAAATTATTGAAGCTTTTAGCTCTACTTCTAGATATTTAGATGATTTATTAAATATTGATAATACCTATTTTGATGGTTTGATCAGTCAGATTTACCCCCTAGAACTTCAGTTAAATAAAGCAAATTCTTCTGATACCGAGGCCCCGTTTTTGGATTTACATCTATCTATTGTAGATGGATTTGTTTCGTGCAAAATTTATGATAAACGCGATGACTTTGATTTTGAGATTGTAAATTTTCCTTTTTTGGATGGTGATTTTCCTCGTGCGCCATCCTATGGCGTTTATATTTCGCAATTAATTCGATTTGCTAGAGTGTGTAGTCATGTAACTGACTTCAACACTCGTAATAAATTATTAACGGCGAAACTTCTTAATCAGGGCCATTCTGATTTAATTTCAAAATTCAATATTGGACTTAAATCTCTTCTGCAACAAGGTCTATCGGAACCCGAATTTTATGGTGACTTAGTATATAAATTCAGAAAAATATATAACCGCAATGACTTCAGCACCCAATTTCGTAAAATCATTCTTCGATATAAAAAGATTGGGTACAACATGGATATTATACGACAGACTGCATGCATGGTAGTTAACCACATCACGGTTGGCAACTTTGCTTCCCTCTTTAATTGCACGCCGGTGGGTCAGGCCTCAGATTCTATGACGGCTCGAACGTAAAGGCTTATTGAAAATTAAAGAGATAATGTTAGTTGGTGCCTGATGCTCTGTCTCTGGTCGGGCTCATCGGAGTCTAACTGTTGGTTTTCTTTTGCTCCAGCATTTCAGTGGTTTCTTGCTGTCGAGTCCTCACCGTTGTCTCACCTCTGTGGTTCTTTGATTTCTGTGTTCACGGAGATGTTGCACTGATGAGTTAGGAGGCCTTCATGCGGACTGAACAAATTATTTGTCTAAATCGCGACGGAAGTAAGGGCGAGGATTGTGGCCACGTGGAATCGATTTAAGCCCCCCAGTGGAAATCTTCCACTGACCGTTCCAAGGCGGCTCTTCTGTGGCGATTTATTTATGTTGTTGTTTGTTACTTACTGTGTGTATCACTTGTGTCTTTTAATTTTGGATGGCCATATGGCCATTTTGTGGGAAAGTAACTGTCCACATGGCCTTCCTTTGGTTAGGTTTCCATTATGGTCTGGTCGCTTAATGTTTGTATTTCTTTCCCTTTGGTGTCTTTTATGGATGGAGTAAGTTAATTGTATCAATTCCTGATCTTTGTTTTACTTCTACTTTTTATAATGGAAAAAAACTTAAAAAATCTTCTTCTCTTGAATCATGAGGCCAAGCGCTTTCATATTTAGTATGTAGCAATGCCTAGTGGCATTCTTCATAAATCCTGCCATTCATGCCCCTGGGGTCCAAAATGGCCACGCCCCGAGGGCCCCATATGCTTATAAGGGAAAAACCTTTAAAAATCTTCTTCTCTGGAACCACTTGGCTGAGAGCTTTCATATTTGGTATGTGGCAAGGTCTAGTGGTCCCCTACATAATTCCTGCCAACCATGCTCCTGGGGTCAAAATTGGCCCCGCCCCTGGGTTCAATAACTCCCATAGGCTTATAATGGAAAAAACTTAAAAAATCTTATTCTCTTGAACCATAAGGCCCAGAGCTTTGATATTTAGTATGTAGCAATGCCTAGTGGTACTCTTCATAAATCCTGCCATTGATGCCCCTGGGGTCCAAAATGGCCACACCCGAGGGGTCATTAGCTGCTATAGGTTCATTAATAGGAAAAAACATCTCTGAAACCACTCGGCTGAGAGCTTTCATATTTAGTATGTAGTGATGTATAGTGGCCCCCTATATAAAGTGTGGCAATCATGCCCCTGGGGTCAAAATTGGTCATGCCCCAGGGGGTCCAGGGCTCTCAATCACCTACTTTTGGGGCCGAAATTGGGCCCCATTCCCAATGCCAAAAAGTATGTTTTTTTCCCAATTATTGATGAAAAATTCCCAATCAGACTTGGTCCAAGAAAATTGAAGTTGTGTCATATGCAAAATGCATTGAAGCATTTAGAAAACAACAAATAAGTCCAATATTTTTCCATATTTCTGTCAAAATGCCGCTAATTTTTTCCCAATTCTAAAGACCCCGGCCCAATTCCCAAAAATGGGTGTGAGAGCCCTGGGGTCATCAGCTACCATAGGCTTATTACAATAGGAAAATACCTCATTTGTTTTCAGGTGAGCGGCTTAGGCTCATTGAGCCTCTTGTAATAGGAAAACCCTTCAAAAGTTTTCTCTCTGAAATTGGCCATGCCCCGAGGGTTGATTAGTTACCATAGGCTTATAATAGGAAAAACTTCAAAAATCTTCTCAGAAACCACTTGGTCAAGAGCTTTCATATTTGGTACGCAAGATATGTATATTGAGAATGTGCATGAAGAAGTTTTATGTTGAAATTTTTGGCAGTGGCTAATTGTCCGGGACCAGACAAATAGCCTGGAGACTATTTGTCCGGGACCAGACAAAGAGCCTGGGGACTATTTGTCCGGGACCGGACAAATAGCTATAATGCAGTCACAGGCTATTTGTCCGGTCCCGGTTAAATAGTCTCCAGTCTATTTGTCTGGTCCCGGTCAAATAGTCTCCAGGCTATTTGTCCGGATTTTTTGTACTTATTTTTTTTTTGACAAAAAAAGTGATTTTTTTTTTTTTCAGAAATGATGATTTTCATAGATTAATAGAATCTATGATGGGGTTGAGACCAAGACAAGGAAATCTCAAGCGAGTTTTAAGTTTATTTTGTCTCCTGCGAGGCTCTGCCGAGCATGAGACATAAATAAACTGAAAACAAGCTTGAGATTTCCTTGTTGAGGTCTCAACTCCATCATTGATTATTTTTCTCACCCATTATTTTCTTTCAAAGCCCCAGTACAAACAAGTGTCTCTTGTTTGGAAGCCATCTTGGTTTTTACCCAAGAATACAAAAGAAGAAATAAGCACCTTAAGCCACACCCATCCAAGCAAAATAGTTCCCTATTATACTGTCTAGTCACCAAAAGTGGTCAGGAAAACTTTAATCCAATGTTCCCAGAATTAAATCCTATAAGTTTCCAAGCCCAAAGAAATCATCAAATTTGTCTTCTGCTCTGATCAGAAAACCATGTACTTTTCATTTCCCGCAGCATGTTGATTTCTGTGACAAGTGTCATTTCAAATGTGTATTTCATTCTATTTCTGAAATCATGTATTTTTCAAGAACAATGGTAAACCTTATAAAAAATGGCCCTTACTAAAAATGTATTTTATAAAATTTGAAGTAAAAAAAAAAAAGAAAAAAAAAAATGTTTCTTCTTTTGAACAGTGTCATAAAAATAGTTCCAATCTGCAAATGATTGACATTTTGACCAACCAATCACAATTTGAGACAGTTGTTAGGTCCTAGGACTGAGACAGCAGGCCGAGACAAAAAATTTCAGACAGCCATAGAAAGGGATTTCCTTGTCCAGTGGGTGAGAAAATAATGTCTCTTATTTTTTGGACAACAAAAAATGTTTTATATCAGTGATTCAGAGCAGACAATTGCTCTGCCCATTCTTGCTCATTGGGAAAATTTCCTTTTTTATCCCAACACTTTACCACCGTTAAATTATCATACATAAGTGTAATTTCCCTTGGTTTTTGGAACAACAATTCTTATATATAACGTTTTGATCCATTCATACCAAAGAAGTTGTCTGCTCTGAATCACTGATATAAAACATTTGTTATAGTCCAAAAAATAAGAGACATTATGGTCCATGAAAATCATCATTTCTGAAAAAAAAATAAGCAGTGCTTATTCACTTTTTAGCTCATCTGAGCCTCAGGCTCAGAATGAGCTTATCATATGGCAATGGATTTTGTCTGTTGTACGTATGTATGTGTGTCCACATTTTCAAACATCTTCTCCTCTGGAACCACTGGGCCAATTGAAGTCATATTTCATGTGGAGACACCATGGGCTGGGGAACGAAAGTTTGCATTTTTTATCAAAATCCGTCATTTGGTTTGGTTGCTATGGCAACTTATAGTTTGCATAGACTTATAATGGGAAAATTGAAAATTGGCATTTTCTGCCAGGTTATTGCAGATATTTTTTGACAAAACTTTTATAGAAACGTTCATTGATGATGATGATGATGATTTCGTGTTTAACGACGCGTCAACCCTCTTTGTGGGTCATAAGCGTCAAACGGTTAATGGTTAAACGGCATGAACAATTATGATGATATTAAAAGTAAAAAGTCAGAATGACGATGTATAAAAATCTGAAACAGTTAAATCTTATGAAAAAGTCCAACTTCTTTTAAGAATAAAATAATATTATCAACAGGTACATCTCGAAACAGTTGTTGCAAAGTGTCAGCTTTGAAACATAAAATACGTGAGGGTGAAAAGTCAACACAGTCAATTAAGATATGTTTCACAGTGAATGGCTGATCACAACCTACACAAGAAGGCTGATCATCACCATTAAAAATATAAGAATGAGTAACTCTAGTATGGCCGATGCGCAGTCGTGTTAATACTACGTCCTCTTTTCTGGAAAACTGTGGAGGAGAGCATTTTGTACTAACGACAGGTTTAATGGCATGGAGTTTGTTATTTATTGCACGGTCCCATTCGCCTTGCCATTCCTACAAGATGTATCTGTTGATAAATGGTTTAAAATTATTAAAGGGAATTTTAAAAACAGATGGATCAAGATTGAGCGATTCCTTTGCTTTCTTGTCAGCATATTCATTGCCGACAATGCCAATATGGCTCGGAAGCCAACAAAACAAGATTTGGTGTGTTTTAGAAATTTCATGATGTTTTTCGATCAATTTTTGAATTTGAGGATTTTTAGATGATGAATGGTCTAAAGCCTTAAGCACAGAAAGTGAATCAGAAAATATAATTGCTTTTTGAATTATTGAAGAACTGATAAAATCTAAAGCTAGGTCTATTGCTTTGGCTTCAGCTGTAAAAATAGATGAACCATCTGGAAGGCGCATGGTTTTGTGCGTATCTTTAGAAACAAACGCACAACCAACTTTATCTCCTTCTTTGGAACCATCAGTATAGACTTGCTGGTATTCATTGTAACGTGACTGCAGTACCTGGAAGTTTTGTTTGAGAAGTATCGGATTTGATTCGGATTTTTTGCCATCATGCAAGTCGAACAGAATAGAAGGTTGTTTAATACACCAAGCTGGAACTTCGGCGGTTTCATGTTTTTGAATATTTTTAAGGTCGATGCCTGCATTTTCTAGCAGTGGTAAAATTCGTAATCCAAAAGGTTTGATTGCTGAGGGTTTAGTTTCATACTTATCTATAAATTGAGGTGGAAATGAAATTTTGGATGCCGGGTTAGATGTATTAGCAGCAATTCTAATAGCATACTGAAGAGAAAGTTTCTCTCTGCGCGAAGTTAAAGATGGTTCACCTGCTTCTACATAAAGGCTTAATACGGGAGAAGTACGAAAGGCTCCCATAGCCAGACGAAGGCCTTGGTGATGGATAGTATCCAATGCTTTTAAATAGGACTTTCTGGCAGAACCATAAACAACAGACCCATAATCTAATTTAGATCTTATTAAAGACCGGTAAAGATGTAATAAAGTATACCGATCTGCTCCCCAACTTGTATGGGCTAAAACTTTCAAAAGATTCAAAGCTTTTAAGCATTTCGCTTTAAGATATTTAACATGGGGAATAAAAGATAACTTTTGATCAAATATGACCCCAAGAAATTTGGCTTCTTCAACAACAGGAATTTGTGATCCGTATAAAAACAAGGAAGGATGTTCATGTTTTTTCCATAGTTTACAAAAATGAACACACTGCGTTTTCGACTTGGAGAACTTGAAACCATTTTTATCAGTCCATTCTTCTATTCGTTTTAAATTTTGTTGCAACTTTCGTTCAATTGTTTTCATATTTTTTGAACGGTAACATATACAGAAATCGTCAACATACAAGGAACAATCAGTTTTGTCGTCCAAACATTGTACAATATTGTTTATTTTGATGTTAAATAGCGTAGTTGAAAGAATACTTCCCTGTGGGACACCCTGTTCTTGATCATAGAAATCTGACAGGGTAGACCCCACACGCACCTGAAACATGCGCTCCCCTAAAAAGCTTTCAATAAAACTGGGAAGTTTTCCTCTTAAGCCAATGTTATGGAGATCTTTCAATATACCATAACGCCATGTTGCATCATATGCTTTCTCCAAGTCGAAAAAGACAGCTACTACGTGTTCTTTGTTAATAAAAGCATCTCGTATAAATGTTTCTAGTCTTATTAAATTGTCATTGGTACTGCGTTCCGAACGAAAACCCGATTGATATTCTGAAATGAGGTGGTTGGACTCTAAGTACCAGACTAATCTCTTGTTTATCATTCTCTCCAATGTTTTACACAAACAACTTGTCAAAGCTATCGGACGATAATTTGTAGGTTCTGCATGATCTTTCCCTGGTTTCGGAATTGGTACAACTGTAGATACACGCCAGCTCTCAGGACAGACCCCCGTTTCCCAAATATTATTAAAGATATCTAAAAGTGTTGAAAGAGAACTTTTTGGCAGATGCTTAAGCATCTGATAATGAATTTCATCGGGGCCGGTTGCCGTATCATGTGATTTTTCAATGGCTTCAACTAGTTCGGATAAGTTAAAAGGTGTGATGTATTCTTCGTGATTAAGGGATTTGAAGTTAAGTTTTCTTTTCTCCTGGTCCTTTTTGAAATTTCTAAAAGTGTCAGAATAATTACGCGATGATGAATTATTCAAGAATGTGCTCCCAAGAGTATCTGAAATATCTTTTTTTGTTGAAGCTATTGTGTCATATTCAGTATTTAAATGTGTAAAACTAGAGGACTTTGTTTTTCCTGAAATTTTTCGTACCATATCCCAAACCTTTTTAATGGGGGTTTTGTAGTTCAATTTGGAGACATATTCTCTCCATGACTTTCGTTTTGAAGCTCGGCGAACCTTTAGCTCTAAAAACTTTTACGTCGTTTAGCTTTTCTGAAGTGGGACTTTTGCAGAACTTATTTAGAGCCTGTTTACGCTTTTTAATAGCTTCTTTACAGTCATTATTAAACCAAGGCTAGCTTTTCTTGGTATTTGTGGAGGTCTTTGGAATGCATTGTTCTGATATATTAATTAGTTTATCTGTAAAATCAGAAACAATGTCAGATGATTCATTTAAGTGATCAACTGATAACTCTTCTTCACATAAATTATGGAATAATTCCCAGTCGGCTTTATTCATTTTCCATTTCTGGTTACAGTCCTCATCTTGTTCGTTTACGCTCTCAATTATAACAGGGAAGTGATCACGTCCGCACTGATCATCATGAACAGACCAGTCATAGTCGAAGAATAGAGATGGGTGACACAAAGAGAGATCCAAAGAAGACAAATGACCTGTCGCTGGGTGAAGGTAAGTATAAGATTTATCATTCATCAAGCAAAGATCGCTCTTTGCAATAAAATCTTCAACAAGTGCTCCTCTGTTATTGATATCTTTACAGCCCCATAGAATATTGTGACCATTGAAGTCGCCAACTAAAAGATATGGCGATGGAAGTTGACTCAGCAATGAGTCAAGATGTTCGGGCTTTAAAGAAAATGAGGGTGGAATATATAAAGAGCAAATTGTACTTTCTTTATCCAGAGAAACCGATACTGCTACAGCTTGTAGGTCTGTTTTTAATTTGATCTCTCTTTGTGGTAAACATGATTTAACAAGAATTGAAATGCCACCAGATGGTTTGCTACCATCAGAATAGATATAGTTGTATGTATTGAAACCCTGACATCAATGTTGTCATCAGTTTTTAAAAAAGTTTCTTGTAAACAAAAAACCGATGGGTTTAATAACGAAATAAGTAATAAGAGTTCATTATAATTTGGTTTAAGACCTCGACACTTCCATTGTATTATTTTGTGTTTTAAATCCATTTTATGAAGAGATTAAGACTAGAAACTATATTGGAGCTGCAATTGGTGATATAGATCTGCTACCACCAGCTCGTGGTGTTGCTGACCTCGATCTGTTATTGCCATTTGGTGATGATGGAGTTTCAAACTCCATACCACTGTCACTCAAAGATCCGAATCTGTTCTGGAATTTTATATTGTCTCTTTCCATTTTACGTTGTCTGTCTGTTTGTTTTTGAGACATTTGCTTTTTCGGATCTTCCGATCTCTTAGTAGTTCGACCGGAGTCGAGTTTCTCATTTACATGCGGCGCTGGCTTCGGTACGGTCGCTGTCGACCGATCCGAAGCAACCTGGATTGCGCCATTTGATAACTTGGTTGAACTTTGTGGCGCTGGAGTGGATTTACTCCATGCACCAGATTTTTTCAGTTCAGCTATGTATGAATCAACAGTCTGTGTTGCGGAGCTTGACACTTTTACACCAGCACCCTTTGTGATGCTGGCGTAACTGGTGGTTGGTGTTGCGTTTCGATCCTCAACAATTTTCCGCGCTTCTGGGAAGGTTATCGCTCTTTGGTATTTTACAGTGAGTATTTCTTTTTCTTTTTTCCATGCCGGACAATCTCGAGAGAAAACAGCATGATTGCCACCACAATTGATGCATTTGGCTTCATTCTTACAGTTTTGATGATTATCAACATGTTTGTCTTTACCACAGTTTGGACAAAGTTGTTTCTTCTGACATCTGCTTTCGTGGTGGCCAAAAACCTGACATGAGTAACATCTGAGAGGGTTTGGTATATATACCTCTACGTTAACCGAAAGATATGCTACTTTGATTTTCTTGGCCAGAACTGGTGTATTAAAGGTCAACACGTAAGTACCTGTTGGCTTCAATACACCATCTCTACGAACTTGGATGTTACGTACTGCAATGACGCCCTCAGATCTCAAGTTGTCAATTATCTCTGCATCGGTGCAAGGACGTAGCTCTGGGCTGCGGATGACACCTTTACACGAATTGAGTGTATTGTGCAGAGACACCTTGACCTTGAGATCAAAGAGCTTTGTGGTACTAAGCAGGTTTTTAACCTGCTGTTCTCTCTCTACTTCCAAGAGGAGATCACCTGACTTAAGCTTTTTGATGCTTTTTGGGTGTCCGGCAATCGACATAATACTCTTTTCAATGACAAAGGGCGATAAACTTGACACAGTGCGAGTTTCTTCGACTGATGTCATAACCAAGAAGCGTGGAAAATTCAAGATCTTTGGTGCTTCAGACTGCTGACTAGACTGTTCACTAGATTGGTGACTGGGATCATCCGTTTCGGATGATTCCTCGTCTTTTTTACGTTTAGATGCGTGGGTGCGGTTATTTTTTTTCCATGAGGCATAAGGAAAAAATTCTAGTTTCGTCCCAAGTGCTCTCCGCCCTCCGTGGAGCCCTACAAGGGAACACCATAATGGAGTGGTTATCCAACTCGCTGGTGTTAGAGATACACGTGAGATATACTCGTATAAACAAAATGCCTACACGATTGATCCGTTTAGCCACCGCCTTCTAGAGATAAAAAGACAGAAAAAGGGTAAGGTAAATGGGCATATGGTTGGTATCAGGAAAGATAAAAAAAGAGTTGAAGAGAAAGCAAAGCGGTATCTCTAGGGCTCGGCGCGACCAGCCGATTGACCGTGCCGGACCGCACGGCCACCCGTCTACACCGAAAAGCCAGGCCAAAGAGGCGTGTTGGGTACCTGAAGCACCGCCACCTCAGGTAACCCTCAACCTCCAGGATCCCTTCTTCCGGCTTACAGGACGCCACCCACGGCAAACGGGTGGTACTTCCTTTAGCTCTTCCCAGTGGGCACAGAGACCACAGCGGCAGTGTGCCCAGTGGGAATTGAGCCCCCAGGGCCACGGCAAGGCAGGAAGTCTAATACCTGGGGGAAACGTTCATTGAGTAAACCTCTATCAGCCATATGATTTTATGCCCATTGATCATTTTAGTTGGTTGCCATGGAAACCAAAATAAGAAAATTAAAAAAAATACCTTCAAAAATCTTCTCCTCTGAAACCACTGGGCCGATTGGGTTCAAATTACATATACGGCATCCTTGGGCTGAGGACTTGAAAGTTTGCATTTTTTTATTGAAATCGGTCGTTTGGTTTGGTTGCTATGACAACTTAGAGTGTGCATAGACTTATAATGGGAAAATTGAAAATTGGTATTTACTTCCAGGTTATTGAAGATATCTTGAAGAAACTTTTATAGAAACGTTCATTGAGTAAACCTCTAACAACCATATGGTTTTATGCCCATTGCTCAATTTAGTATTTTGTAAAAAATAAATAAAAAATACCTTCAAAAATCTTCTCTTAACCACTGGGCTGATTGGGTTCAAATTGTATTATGACGAGATACATGCAGTGAAACAGCCCTTGGTTGTCTTCTTGTGGGCATCTTGTATGTTCTGAGGATATGCTGTCAGATGAGCGGTTCAGGACCATTGGTCCTCTGGTTTCATTTTACCAAACCCCTTTAATCTTGTGAAATAATGCCTTAGTGGTCTAGTTGTTCACCAGTGATTTTGGTTCTGGTTCCTTGACCAATCTGACCAGGTCATTGACTTACTTTCAATTTATTTGTGAAGAATTTTATGTTCTGTAAAGTGAGTGATGGATCTGCTCTTTCAATTTATTTGTTAAGAATAGTTCTTTGAATTTATGTGTTCAGAATTTTATGAATAAAATAAACAGAAAAACAGTTAGCAAAATGTTATTTAATCATAGATCTGTTAAGATTCCTTGCCTTTGTTTCATGAAATTACTGTATGGAACAAATTGAGTAATAAATCAGTTATTAAAAATACTATGTTGAAAAAAACCCCAACATATTCAGTATTGAAATGCAAAACCTGCATGCCAAACCTGTTTCTGATCCAAGAGGGACTCAATTTCAAACCTACCCTGAAATGCTTGTTAAAAAATGCCCTCTTTCAAAAAGGTGTTGCTGCATTTTTTTTCTTTGGAACTATTGTAGTTTTCCTTTAGCCTGTTAGGTTTGTTTATGTTGAGCTTAAGTACTGTTTGATGCAGAAAGATCATGAAACTGGCAGGTTATATGGAGTACCTGTATAGTTGACATTATATTGTCATTTTTTTTTTCGTCAGACAGGGCGGCACCACCTTTAGATTTGAATAACGGTAAACTCCCGTTCAGTTTGCATTACCAGGCCGTTAGAAATAAGACAAGGTTAGCGACCCACCCTGTCTGACGAAAGAAAATGGACAATACAAGTATTGATAATGATTTATTATTTTAAATTGAGATGGATATCGATATGTATTTTATAAAACTGTGTAAAATAACCTAACTTTATTAGCTCACCTGAGCCTTTGGCTCATGGGGAGCTTATCATATGGCAAGGCAAAATTCTGTCTGTGTGTGTGTGTTGTTTGTCAACATTTTCAAACTTCTTCTCTGGAACCGCTGGACCGATTTGCTAATGTGGTCAAGGTCACATGACCAAGATGGCCGCCATGTCCATATATGGTAAAAACCCGTCTAAAACATTCTCCGGAACCCTTGGGCGGATTTCCATGAAAATCGGTATGTAGCATCTATGACGCGGGTCCATCATAAATTGCTAAAATGGTGACCCTCCGATGACCTTGACCTATTTGATGCCAAGGTCAAATTGGGTGGCATATGCATTTGTATGGGAAAAGTGAAAATGCATTATATCTTACAAACAGGTCAATATACCACCACTAATTCATATATAATCTTGTTCCTTATGATATGGGGCATTCAGTGACATGGACCTTGGGACCCCTGGGGTTCCCCCGGGGGCATGCCCCACCCCCTTCATTTCACAAACTGTGAAATATCTCGGAACCGTTCAGATCCCCACCCATAAACCATATATATTCTTGTTCCTTATGATAAGGCACATTTAGCGACATGGACCTTTGGACCCCAGGGGTTCCCCCAGGGGCATGCCCCACCCCCTTCATTTCACAAAATGTGAAATATCTCGGAACCGTTCAGATCCCCAACCATAAACCATATATATTCTTGTTCCATATGATAAGGGGCATTTAGTGACATGGACCTTGGGACCCCAGGGGTTCCCCCAGGGGCTTGCCCCACACCCTTCATTTCACAAAATGTGAAATATCTCGGAAACTGTTCAGATCCCCACCCATAAACCATCTATATTCTTGTTCCTTATGATAAGGGTCATTCAGTGACAGGGACCTTTGGGACCCAGAGATTCCCCCCGGAGGCATGCCCCACCCCCTTCATTTCATAAAATGCGTAATATCTCAGAAACTGTTGAGATCCCCACCCATAAACCATATGTAGTCCTGCTCTATATACTTAAACACATTTAGTGACATGGATCTTAGATCCCTAAAGGGGCCTAGGGGGACCTGGGGCGCATGCCCCTAAGCCCTTTAGACCTTGGGTTGTCAGGTGAGCGGCTTCAGGACAAATGGTCCTCTGGTTGCTTGCGTCCTTGTCTTGCAGAAAGTGGTATTGGACAAGGGAAACGAAGCTAGAACAATTAGCATTTATTACCTTACACTGTAGAATCACCTTTTTGTGGTGCCTGCTTTTAGCAAGGCGCCTATCGATGCTCAAATGGCGTAGATGGAATGGAAACAGTGAAGACCATGATCAGACTGCTCCTGAAGGAGCAGGCTGATCTGGGTCTGCACTGTTTGCATATGGCTGACTGTCCAAAAACTTAAGTTCGTTACGATAGGCATGTTAATGTGGCAGTGACAGAAAGTTTGTGATAGCACAGCAATGGCGAGCCCCCAGGTCCCTTTACACTAGGGTTTCCTGGTTAACCAGACATTTCCATCCACCTTTAGTCATGTGACACTGAACAGTTTTCCACAAGTATATGAAAATGTCTAGGGAACAGAGTGAGCATATCACAATGTTCCAACCCAATACGGTAGTATGTGTAAAATACTTCTCAAACTTTGCTAAGCATCAAAACTTTAAAGTTGTGCCTGCCTTTCTGGGATTTTAAAAGCCAGAATTTTGCAAAGTTCTAATGTCTGGAAGAGATCAGACTTTGAGTTGCCTTGGAGCATTTTGTGGTAATACGACGGGGAACAGCGTCACCAAATTCTATGTAGTGGTGGTTTAGATTCTCGGTCTACTTCTAACCTATCATTCACTCTCACTAATAAAAACTTCAGAATATATCTAGGGTTATTAAGTTGAATTTTTGAAAAACTGATTTCTTACCAATAATTTGTTTTCGGTCATTTTGTTCCCCATTTCAGGGGAAAGTTGTGTTCTGAAATTCATTTTAAGTAATCAGTGTGGTTCCTTTTTTTCAGCATTGTAAAGATTTTCTTTATGGGAAATTGCATTGGCTGAATGATGCTTAGCAAAGTTTTAGTATATGATGGCACCGCTCACCTTGTCAATATGTTACAAGCACCAAAGCATATGACAGAGAGCAGCTAATGGGTTAAAGGCACATACAGTACTACATACAGTGAGCAGACATTAATTTACAAGCAAGCAGTGAATAGGGTTAAATGCTAATGTACAACATAATAGACAAACAGTAAATGAGGCTTACTACCTGTAACTACTACAGGCAAACAGTGAAATGTGTTAGCAGCTAATGGGTTAAAGGCACATACAGTACTACAGTGAGCAGACATTAATTTACAAGCAAGCAGTGAATAGGGTTTAATGCTAATGTACAACATAATAGACAAACAGTAAATGTGGCTTACTACCTGTAACTACTACAGGCAAACAGTGAAATGTGTTAAACAAACTATAGACAACAAGTACAATTAACAACAAGCCGTGAATACATGGTAAAATACAAGCATACAAGTATAACGATAGGCCAAATTAATACACGTTAAAACTCAGAATAAGACTTAAAAACAGGAAATTTCCGAGCTAAACTAAGTCTTGTGAATGCAGGATTTGCAACTCTAATAAACAAACGATTGCATGAAACAAATTTTTTTCATAAGTTTTTCAAAAAACTTGCAAATATGTTTTAACCCCCTAAGCATAATTTAAGGTTAGTGAAACAGCCTGGCCGAGAAGCCAGTTTCATCCAGCATATAGGACAGAAATGCCCTCATTATATAATGAAATCTTTAGAACCTTTATATATGCATGTAGTCAGACTGCATTCAATGTAATGGAGGTCAACATGTCAAAATATCGTCAAACTGTCAACAGCAACATACATCACTTTTTCACACATCTAATGGAGAACAGGGATTTTCTTTAAACTGAGATAAAAGCTGCTGCATGATTGATCCCAAAATCAAACCATTTTAACAGGCATATGCATCAGAAACTTTTAAATGGGATGAAAAATCATTCATTTTAAGGGCCTTATATGATATAAATTAATGACTTTGAAAATACCTTTAAATTAAAATTAAGTTTTAGTAAGTGCCATTAAAATAAGAGATGAATACCATTTTAAGGGCCATTAATCAGGGAATTTATATACCCTTAAATATTTTTTTAATTCAGCGTTTTAATTTCAGGGTTTTTTAAGGGCCCATGAAGTTTGATAGTTTAAATGCCCTTAAATTTGTAAACATAAAATCTATACAGACTCATGGTATTTTAAGTACCGTTAAAAATTTTGTTAATTTTGACGGCCCTCTTAATCACGCTATACTTTAAGAGTGTTTTAAGTGGAAATTTTTAAGGGCTTTTAATTTTAAGTACCATTAATTTTTTTTTTTATTTTTTTTTCAATGCCATTAAACAATTCATAACAATTTTTAATGGGCCATTAAACAATTCATAACAATTTTTAATGGTATTTTCAGCATCATTTGAAAGACCCTTAACACAGCTTTTTAATGACCATTAAATTTATAGCACTATTAAAATAGATAAATTTAATGGCACTTAATGTTCAACAATTTAAGGGAAATTTTTAATGACATTTTCATGGATTTTTAATGCTTTTTTAAAGGATTTATCTCTCTAATTTTTTAAAGACCTTTTAAGGGCGTATAGCAATTTAAGGGTAATTTTTAATGACATTTTCATGGATTTTTAATGTTTTTTTAAAGGATTTATCCCTTTAATTTTTTAAAGACCTTTTAAGGGCCATTTAAGGGACCGGTATGCAGTAGTGCTATTTCTCCAGACCCCGATAGGCGGAAAAGCAATATTAGGAAAAGTGTTTGAAGCCGGGGCGTGAAGTCAGATTTTATGTTCGAAACGTGATGTCATGAAGTGTCAAACACTGGTAGGTCATATTGCAAATAGAGGATCTTACATGAGTGTTCATGCATTGTTAAATTTATAAAACGAATTGTGGAAAAGGGAGAAAACCGCGAGGCTTTGCCATAAACCAAATAAAACATGGGCACGAATACAATATTCTATTTATCATATGAAACTTAAATGCATATTATTCGAGATTTGTTTACAGAAATGTCCATATTCTCCCATTAGTAGACGCGACGTCATTTCGGGCGCCGTGTAATGTTACGGAGCGTATCTAAATAATCTGCCTATTTAACCCACTAGTGGATTACGGTTTTTATATCACGGCGTTATTACATTCTCAGATGCGACGTCATACGATAAATAGTGATTAATACAGCTTTAGTTTTAAATACGGGAACTATTTCCCGAGAGACTTGCAAATCAAGTAAACAAATGAGTGCGAATGCACGAGTTTGTTTACAAGATTTGCATGTTTCGAGGGAAATATTTCAGGTATTCAAAACTAAAGATGTATTAATGCTTATATTACATTTATTAAATCGGTCGATTTTGGCCTTTCTAACGACTAAAACTGACGTAATTAGCTCTGTGAAGTCACGTAATTTCACCCTTTTTTGGCATGATGACATTAGAAAGGAAATATATCGCCGCCTGAGAGGAATATTTTCCCTGCAGGAAAATATCATTTTTATTTCCCCAAAAATGACTTAAAATAGCAGCAAAAACTTAATAAATAGAGGATCTTACACTCGTCATGACCACAAGTGTAAGATTCTGTTTATCATATGACCATTTCAAATGGGATAGTGCATGGTTGGCATGGACGTCGTCATTAGGTTACTTGCCCCCGTCAAAGCGTTATTACACGTGGGGTAATACGATATTTATTACATGACGTTATCCACTGCATATATATCAACGACGTCATGTGATAAAGTAAAGATGCAAAATACGGTGTCCATATAACCCTGATGAAAACGGAAGACCCTCGAAAGTTTGGAAAGAGTATAAGGAAAACAAGTGTTTGGTTATTATTATTCCCTTTCGGAAAAAAAATCTACAATTGAACATTTTTCTTTCTATCAATTTCCATTCATTCATTCAAATGAACTGATATATTGTCGATGATAACGTAGCCCATACAGACAGGGGCGAAGAGGCAAGTATTCTTTCTTTTTCTATCTTTCTTTCTTTGTTTGTTTTTTCTTTCTTTATACCAACATTTATTAATTAAATTTAGCTTCTTTCGTTCTTTCTTTCAATGAAAGGAATTTTTGTTGACGAGAACTAAGAGGCAGAGGCGAAGAGGCAGGTGTTCATCTTCCTATCGTGCTTTCGTATTGCTGCTCAACGTTTGTCTTCCAGTTCTTTCTTTCTTCCTTCCTATTAATGATGATGATGATTTCGTGTTTAACGACGCGTCAACCCTCTTTGTGGGTCATAAGCGTCAAACGGTTAATGGTTAAACGGCATGACTAATTATGATGATATTAAAAGTAAAAAGTCAGAATGATACTGTATAAAAATCTGAAACAGTTAAATCTTATGAAAAAGTCCAATTTCTTTTAAGAATAAAATAATATTATCAACAGGTACATCTCGAAACAGTTGTTGCAAAGTGTCAGCTTTGAAATATAAAATACGTGAGGGTGAAAAGTCAACACAGTCAATTAAGATATGTTTCACAGTGAATGGCTGATCACAACCTACACAAGAAGGTTGATCATCACCATTAAAAATATAAGAATGAGTAACTCTAGTATGGCCGATGCGCAGTCGTGTTAATACTACGTCCTCTTTTCTGGAAAACTGTGGAGGAGAGCATTTTGTACTAACGACAGGTTTAATGGCATGGAGTTTGTTATTTATTGCACGGTCCCATTCGCCTTGCCATTCCGACAAGATGTATCGGTTGATAAATGGTTTAAAATTATTAAAAGGAATTTTAAAAACAGATGGATCAAGATTGAGCGATTCCTTTGCTTTCTTGTCAGCATATTCATTGCCGACAATGCCAATATGGCTCGGAAGCCAACAAAACAAGATTTGGTGTGTTTTAGAAATTTCATGATGTTTTTCGATCAATTTTTGAATTTGAGGATTTTTAGATGATGAATGGTCTAAAGCCTTAAGCACAGAAAGTGAGTCAGAAAATATAACTGTTTTTTGAATTGTTGCAGAACTGATAAAATCTAAAGCTAGGTCTATTGCTTTGGCTTCAGCTGTAAAAATAGATGAACCATCTGGAAGGCGCATGGTTTTGTGCGTATCTTTAGAAACATACGCACAACCAACTTTATCTCCTTCTTTAGAACCATCAGTATAGACTTGCTGGTAATCATTGTAACGTGACTGCAGTACCTGAAAGTTTTGTTTGAGAAGTATCGGATTTAATTCGGATTTTTTTCCATCATGTAAGTCGAACAAAATAGAAGGTTTTTTAATACACCAAGATGGAACTTCGGCCGTTTCATGTTTTTGAATATTTTTAAGGTCGATACCTGAATTTTCTAGCAGTGGTAAAACTCGTAATCCAAAAGGTTTGATTGCTGTGGGTTTAGTTTCATACTTATCTACAAATTCAGGTGGAAATGAAATTTGGAATGCCGGGTTAGATGGATTAGCAGCAAGTCTGATAGCATACTGAAGAGAAAGTTTCTCTCTGCGCGAGGTTAAAGATGGTTCACCTGCTTCTACATAAAGGCTTAATACGGGAGAAGTACGGAAGGCTCCCATAGCCAAACGAAGGCCTTGATGATGAATAGTATCCAAAGATTTTAAATAAGACTTTCTGGCAGAACCATAAACAACAGACCCATAATCTAATTTAGATCTTATCAGAGACCGGTACAGATGTAATAAAGTGTACCGATCTGCTCCCCAACTTGTATGGGCTAGAACTTTCAAAAGATTCAAAGCTTTTAAGCATTTCGCTTTAAGATATTTAATATGGGGAATAAAAGATAACTTTTGATCAAATATGACCCCAAGAAATTTGGCTTCTTCAACAACAGGAATTTGTGATCCGTATAAAAACAAGGAAGGATGTTCATGTTTCTTCCGTAGCTTACAAAAATGAACACACTGCGTTTTCGACTTGGAGAACTTGAAACCATTTTTATCAGTCCATTCTTCTATTCTTTTTAAATTTTGTTGTAACTTTCGTTCAATTGTTTTCATATTTTTTGAACGGTAACATATACAAAAATCGTCAACATACAAGGAACAATCAGTTTTGTCGTCTAAACATTGTACAATATTGTTTATTTTGATGTTAAATAGCGTAGTTGAAAGAATACTACCCTGTGGGACACCCTGTTCTTGATCGTAGAAATCTGACAGAGTAGACCCCACACGCACCTGAAACATACGCTCCCCTAAAAAGCTTTCAATAAAATTGGGAAGTTTTCCTCTTAAGCCAATGTTATGGAGATCTTTCAATATTCCATATCGCCATGTTGTATCATATGCTTTCTCCAAGTCGAAAAAGACAGCTACTACGTGTTCTTTGTTAATAAAAGCATTTCGTATAAATGTTTCTAGTCTTATTAAATTGTCATTGGTACTACGTTCCGAACGAAAACCCGATTGATATTCTGAAATGAGGTTGTTGGATTCTAAGTACCAGACTAATCTCTTGTTTATCATTCTCTCCAATGTTTTACACAAACAACTTGTCAAAGCTATCGGACGATAATTTGTAGGTTCTGCATTATCTTTCCCTGGTTTAGGAATTGGTACAACTGTAGCTACACGCCAGCTTTCAGGACAGACCCCCGTTTCCCAAATACTATTAAAGATATCTAAAAGTGTTGAAAGAGAACTTTTTGGCAGATGCTTTAGCATCTGGTAATGAATTTCATCGGGGCCGGTTGCCGTATCATGTGATTTTTCAATGGCTTCAACGAGTTCGGATAAGTTAAAAGGTTTGTTGTATTCTTCGTGATTAAGGGATTTAAAGTTTAGATTTCTTTTCTCTTGGTCCTTTTTGAAATTTCTAAAAGTGTCAGAATAATTACGCGATGATGAATTTCTCAAGAATGTGTGCCCAAGAGTATCTGCAATATCTTTTTTTGTTGAAGCTATTGTGTCAAATTCAGTATTTAAATGTGTAAAACTAGAGGACTTTGTTTTTCCTGAAATTTTTCGTACCATATCCCAAACCTTTTTAATGGGGGTTTTATAGTTCAATTTGGAGACATATTCTCTCCATGACTTTCGTTTGGAAGCTCGAATTGTTCGCCGAGCTTTAGCTCTAAAAACTTTTACGTCGTTTAGCTTTTCTGAAGTGGGATTTTTGCAGAACTTATTTAGAGCTTGTTTACGCTTTTTAATAGCTTCTTTACAGTCATTATTAAACCAAGGCTTGCTTTTCTTAGTATTTGTGGAGGTCTTTGGAATGCATTGTTCTGATATATTAATAAGTGTATCTGTGAAATCAGAAACAATATCGGATGATTCATTAAAATGATCAAATGATAACTCTTCTTCACATAAATTATGGAATAATTCCCAGTCGGCTTTATTCATTTTCCACTTCTGATTACAGTCCTCATCTGGTTCGTTTACGCTCTCAATTATAACAGGGAAGTGATCACTTCCGCACTGATCATCGTGGACAGACCAGTCATAATCTAATAAGAGAGATGGGTGACACAAAGAGAGATCTAAAGAAGACAAATGACCTGTCGCAGGGTGAAGGTAAGTATAAGATTTATCATTCATCAAACAGAGATCGTTCTGTGCAATAAAATCTTCAATAAGTGCTCCTCTGTTGTTGTTAGCTTTACAACCCCACAGAATGTTGTGACCATTGAAGTCACCAACTAAAAGATATGGCGATGGAAGCTGACCCAGCAGCGACTCAAGATGTTCGGGCTTTAAAGTAAATGAGGGTGGAATATATAGAGAGCAAATTGTAGTTTCTTTATCCAGAGAAACCGACACTGCCACAGCCTGTAGTTCTGTTTTTAATTTGATCTCTCTTTGTGGCAAACAAGATTTAACAATAATTGAACTACCACCAGATGGTCTGTTACCATCAGAGTAGATATAGTTGTATGAATTGAAACCCCTAATATCGATGTTGTCATCAGTTTTCAAAAAAGTTTCCTGCAAACAAAAAACCGATGGGTTTAATAAAGTAAGAAGCAATAAGAGTTCGTTATAATTTGACTTAAGACCTCGACAATTCCATTGTATTATTTTGTGTTTTAGATCCATTTTATGGAGAGATATTTATATGACTAGAAACTAATGCGTCGTTATCGACGAAATTAACCTACCTTATATAAGGTATCCTTGTAATTTTGCTACCCTTGCGAGGATTGGTTGGAGAGTCATCATCATCCATTAATTCATCATCGTCCTCGTCAGAGGGTAGCCCTATCTTTGTGTAATCTTTTTGGATCGGTTCTCCCGATCCATTATTGGTCCGACCGGAGTCGGATTTCTCTTTTACATGCGGCGCTGGCTTTGGTTCGGTCGCTGTCGACCGATCCGAAGCAACCTGGATTGCGCCATTTGACAAATTGGTTGAACTTTGTGGTGCTGGAGTAGTACTCCATGCACCAGATTTTTTCAGTTCAGCAATGCAAGATTCAACAGTCTGCGTGCCAGTGTTCGTGACTTTAACACCAGCACCCTTTGTGATGCTGGCGTAACTGGTGCTTGGTGTTTTGTAACGTTCTTCAACAATCTTCCTCGCTTCTGGAAATGTTATAGACCTTTGGTATTTGACAGTGAGTATTTCTTTTTCTTTTTTCCACGCCGGACAATCTCGAGAGAAAACAGCATGTTTACCTCCACAATTTACGCAGTTGGCTTCATTCTTGCAGTTTTGATGATTATCAACATGTTTTTCTTCACCACAGTTTGGACAGAGTTTTTTCTTCTCACATCTGCTTTCGTGGTGACCGAAAACCTGACACGAGTAACATCTGAGAGGGTTTGGTATATATACCTCTACATTTACGGAAAGATATGCGACTTTGATTTTGTTGGGCAGAATTGGTGTATTAAAAGTCAACACGTAGGTACTAGTTGGTTTTAATACACCATTTCTACGAACTTGGATGTTACGTACACCAATGACGCCTTGGTCTCTGAGGTTTTCAATGATTTCATCATCGCTGCAAGGACGTAATTCGGGACTGCGTATGACACCTTTGCTGGAATTAAGGGTGTTGTGTAACGACACTTTTACTTTTAAGTCAAATATTGTGTTCGTTTTAAGTAGAGATTCAACATGCTGTTTTTTCTCGACTTCAATGAGAAGGTCACCTGATTTAAGCTTTTTTATGCTTTTTGGGTGTCCGGCTATGGACACAATACTTTTTTCAATCACAAAAGGTGATAGACTCGATACCGTTCGTTTATCATCAAGTGATGTCATTACTAAGAAGCGAGGAATATTGTTGTTCGTTGGTGCTGCAGACTGTTGACTGGGTTCATCAGAGTCAGATGATGACTCATCTTTTTTACGTTTGGTTAATTTGCGGTTACTAGAAGAAGGGGGACCCATAAAGAAGGTTTGAAGATTCGTCTCAAGTGCTCTCCGCCCGCCGCGGAGCCCTACAAGGGAACACCATAATGGAGTGGCTATCCGACTCGCAGGTGTTAGAGATACACGTGAGATATACTCGCATAAACAAAATGCTTACACGATTGGTCCGTTGCGCCACCGCCTTCTAGAGATAAAAAGACAGAAAAGGGTAAGGTAAATGGGCACATGGTTGGTATCAGGAAAGATACAAAAAGAATGGAAGAGAAAGTTAAGCGGTATCTCTAGGGCAAGGCGTGACCAGCCGATTGACTGTGCCGGACCGCACAGCCTCCCGTCTACACCGAAAAGCCAGGCCAAAGAGGCGTGTTGGGAATCTGAAGCACCGCAACCTCAGGTATCCCTCAACCTCCAGGATCCCTTCTTCCGGCTTACAGGACGCCACCCACGGCAAACGGGTGGTACTTCCTTTAACTCTTCCCAGTGGGCATATTGACCACAGCAGCAACGTGCCCAGTGGGAATTGAGCCCCCAGGGCCACGGCAAGGCAGGAAGTCTAATACCTGGGGGTCCTTCCTATTAAACGTATCATGTATGTATTTATTTCAGCATTCTTTATTTCTTTTGAATAAAAGACAGACTGTAAAGGAGGGCGTCACAACATTGATGCACAGAAGCCGGTAACTTCAACTTTCTTTCTTTTGTATAACGGGCTCAAAACATAGATTTAGAATATAGATGCTCGTTAGGACCGTCTTTGTTAGGCGGTTCTAAGTGTACATTTAAGCATACGTAATAAAGAAATACTGTTTATCCCCACAAACCGTGGTAGGGATCAACATTACAGACTCGTGCTTGCAAAATTTGTTCGTTCTTTTATTGAATAGTCTTTTCTTTCTTTCATTTTTTCTTTCTATTCATACATTCGTTTATTTACTAATTTTGGGATTCGTTCGTTCTTATTTTATTTTCTTTCAATATAAGTAAAAGTTTGTTGACATGGATGGAAAACCAAAATGCACAGAAGCGTATAAATACTGTTTCTTTTTTCATCCGTTCTATTCTTCCTGTCTTTTTCTCGGATAACGGCTAAAATATAGATTGTGGGTCCTCATTAGAACCGACTCTATGAGGCAGTTCTTTGGTGTATCACAATCAATGTTTTTGATCAGAAATAAAAAAAAAAATATTTTTGTTCCCGTGAAACCCAATTTTATTTTATCATGGTGGGACTCGAGAGAACAAAATTACATACCCATGTTTCCGTGATGCTTTCTTTCTTTTGTTTGTTTCTTTCTTTCTACCATAATACAATATTGTTGATAAGGATGCAGAACTTAAAAGACTGAGACAGGTTTACTTTTTTCAATTTCTTTCTTTCTTATTTGTTTGGTTATAATCTAAAATAAAGAAATAAATAGACAGGTAATGGTGGTCTCTGTGCTTTCTATGATCATAGGACAGCCCAAGGCAATCTGTTTATTCTGGCTTGAAGATGTTTTGTCGCACGACAAATGCCTAGTAAGTGCGTATATTAAAAAAAAAGATAACGCGGATAAATGGCATTTTATTAATTTAATCGTCAATAGAATATCAAATTAAATGTTTAATGTTTAGGACTTGTTTAATTACACATTAAGTTCAAACCCTTTCCATATCAGCAACAAAAAATTGATTCATATGAGCGAGGGGTGTGAGAGGTATGTGCGGTAAATAGTTATTGTGTAATTATCATCAATACAAATATCAAAGTTGCTAAATTTGATTATTTATTTGTCCTAAGTGATATATTCTATCATATAAACATTGAAAACAACTTATATGACTTTATTTTTGATTTTTATTTAAATGGACCAGCTTTAGGTGGATATGGGTAATTATCAGGTGGATTTGGGTAAATACAAAGGATTTGGGTAGATTTGGGTTTTTCGACTCACCCCTGGAGAAGTATGGAAGGCCCCCATAGCCAGACGAAGGCCTTGGTGATGGAAAGTATCCAAAGATTTTAAATAAGAATTTCTGGCAGAACCATAAACAACAGACCCATAATCTTATTTAGATCTTATCAGAGACCGGTAAAGATGAAATAAAGTGTACCGATCTGCTCCCCAACTTGTATGAGCTAAAACTTTCAACAGATTCAAAGTTTTTAAGAATTTCGCTTTAAGATATTTAATATGGGGAATAAAAGATAACTTTTGATCAAATATGACCCCAAGAAATTTGGCTTCTTCAACGACAGGAATTAGTTCTTCCGTAGCTTACAAAAATGAACACACTGCGTTTTCGACTTGGAGAACTTGACACCATTTTTATCAGTCCATTCTTCTATTCGTTTTAAATTTTGTTGTAACTTTCGTTCAAATGTTTTCATATTTTTTTAACGATAACATATACAAAAATCATCAACATATAATGAACAGTCTGTTTTGTCGTCCAAACATTGAACAATTTTATTTATTTTGATGTTAAATTGCGTAGTTGAGAGAAAACTACCTTGTGGGACACCCTGCTCTTGTTCATAGAGATGTGACAGGGTAGATCCAACGCGCACTTGAAATACACGCTCACCTAAAAAACTTTGAATAAAACTGCGAAGTTTTCCCCTTAAGCCGAAGTTATGGAGATCTCTCAATATTCCATACGCCATGTGGTATCATATGCTTTCTCCAAGTCGAAAAAGACAGCTGTTACGTGTTCTTTGTTAATAAAAGCATTTCGTATAAATGTTTCTCGTCTTATTAAATTGTCGTTGGTACTACGATCTGAACGAAAACCTGACTGACATTCTGAAATGAGGTTGTTGGGCTCTAAGAACCAGACCAATCACTTGTTTATCATTCTCTCCAATGTTTTACACATACAACTTGTCAAAGCTATCGGTCGATAATTTGTAGGTTCTGCATGATCTTATCCTGGTTTTGGAATTGGTTCAACAGTAGAAAAACGCCAGCTCTTAGGACAGACCCCCGTTTCCCAAATATTATAATAGATATCTAAAAGTGCTGAAAGATAACTTTTTGGCAGATGCTTAAGTATCTGATAATGAATTTCATCGGGGCCGGTTGCCGTATCATGTGATTTGTCAATGGCTTCAGCTAGTTCGGATAAGTAAAAGGGTTAGTTGTATTCTTCGTGATTGAGGGATTTGAAGTTTAGATTTCTTTTCTCTTGGTCCTTTTTGAAATTATGAAAAGTGTCAGAATAATTTCGCGGTGATGAATTACTTGAGAATGTGCTACCAAGAGTATCTGAAATATCTTTTTTAGTTGAAGCTTTTGTGTCAAAACCAGTATTTAAATGTGTAAAACTAGAGGACTTTGTTTTTCCTGAAATTTTCCGTACCATATCCCAAACCTTTTAATGGGGGTTTTGTAGTTCAATTTGGAGACATATTCTCTCCATGATTTTCGTTTGGAAGCTCCGATTGTTCGCCGAGCTTTAGCTCTAAAAACTTTTACGTCGTTTAGCTTTTCTGAAGTGGGACTTTTGCAGAACTTATTTAGAGCCTGTTTGCGCTTTTGAATAGCTTCTTTACAGTCATTATTAAACCAAGGCTTGCTTTTCTTAGTATGTGTGGAGGTCTTTGGAATGCATTGTTCTGATATATTAATAAGTGTATCTGTGAAATCAGAAACAATGTCAGATTATTCATTTAAGTGATCAACTGATAACTCTTCTTCACATAAATTATGGAATAATTCCCAGTCGGCTTTATTCATTTTCCATTTTCCCCCAGGTATTAGACTTCCTGCCTTGCCGTGGCCCTGGAGACTCAATTCCCACTGGGCACATTGCCGCTGTGGTCTTTGTGCCCACTGGGAAGAGCTAAAGGAAGTACCACCCGTTTGCCGTGGGTGGCGTCCTGTAAGCCTGAAGAAGGGATCCTGGAGGTTGAGGGTTACCTGAGGTGGCGGTGCTTCAGGTGCCCAACACGCCTCTTTGGCCTGGCTTTTCGGTGTAGACGGGTGGCCGTGCGGTCCGGCACGGTCAATCGGCTGGTCACGCCGAGCCCTAGAGATACCGCTTTGCTTTCTCTTCAACTCTTTTTGTATCTTTCCTGATGCCAACCATATGCCCATTTACCTTACCCTTTTCTGTCTTTTTATCTTTTGAAGGCGGTGGCTTAACGGATCAATCGTGTAGGCATTTTGTTTATACGAGTATATCTCACGTGTATCTCTAACACCTGCGAGTTGGATAACCACTCCATTATGGTGTTCCCTTGTAGGTCTCCACGGAGGGCGGAGAGCACTTGGGGCGAAACTAAGATTTTTTTTCTTATGGCTAATGGAAAAAAACATAACCGCAACCACGCACCTAACCGCAACGCACCTAAACGTAAAAAAGACGAGGATTCATCCGAATCGGATGAACACAGTCAAAAATCCAGTCAGCAGTCAAGTCAACAATCGAGTCAGCAGTCTGCTGAACCAAACTTTGACAATGTTCCGCGTTTCTTGGTCGTCACGTCGCTTGACGATACACGAACTGTGTCAAGCCTTTCCCCCTTTGTGATCGAAAAAAGTATTCTCTCCATTGCCGGACACCCTAAGAGTATAAAACAACTCAAATCGGGTGATCTTCTCTTGGAAGTCGAGAGAAAACAGCAAGTGGTAAGCCTGCTTAACACCAACAAACTCTTTGATCTTAAAGTTAAAGTCTCGTTACATAACACGCTCAATCCATCTAAGGGAGTGATTCGCAGCCCAGAACTGCGTCCTTGTTCAGATGAAGAGATAGTCGATAACTTGAAAGATCAGGGAGTTGTTGGTGTTCGTAACATTCAAGTTCGTAGAAATGGTGTACTAAAACCAACAGCAACTTATTTGTTGACTTTTAATACAACAATTCTACCCAAGAGAATCAAAGTAGCATATCATATATATACACCCCAAACCCTCTTAGATGTTACTCTGGTCAGGCTTTTGGCCATCACGAAAGCAGATGTCAGAGAAAAAAACTCTGTCCTAATTGTGGTGAAGAAAAGCATGTTGATAATCACCTCAACTGCAAAAATGAACCCAAATGCGTAAATTGTGATGGCAAACATGCTGTTTTCTCCCGAGACTGTCCGGCGTGGAAAAAAGAAAAAGAAATACTCACCGTCAAATACCAAAGGGGGATAACATTCCCAGAAGCGTGGAAAATTGTCGAAGAGCGATACATAACACCAACCGACAGTTTCGCCAGCATCACAAAGGGTGCTGGTGTAAAATGTACAAGCTCCGCAACACAGACTGCTGAATCATACATAGCTGAACTGAAAAAATCTGGTGCATGGAGTCAACCCACTCCAGCACCACAAAGTTCAACCAATTTATCAAATGGCGCAATCCAGGTTACTTCGGATCGGTCGACAGCGACCGTACCGAAGGCAGCGCCGCACGTAAAAGAGAAACTCGACTCAGGTCGAACTAATAAGGGATCGGAAGACCCGATCAAAAAACATCAATTGTCTCAAAAACAGACAGACAGACAACGTAAAATGGAAAGAGACAATATTAAATTTCAGAACAGATTCGGATCTTTGAGTGATAGTGATATGGCGCTGAAACTCCATCATCACCAAGTGGCAATAACAGATCGAGGTCAGCAACACCACGAGCTGGTGGTAGAAGATCTATATCACCAATTGCAGCTCCAAAATAGTTTCTAGTCTTAATCTCTTCATAAAATTGATTTTAAACACAAAATAATACAATGGAATTGTCGAGGTCTTAAATCAAATTATAACGAACTCTTATTACTGATTTCGTTATTAAACCCATCGGTTTTTTGTTTGCAAGAAACGTTTTTAAAAACTGATGACAACATAGATGTTAGGGGTTTCATGCGGACTGAACAAATTATTTGTCTAAATCGCGACGGAAGTAAGGGCGAGGATTGTGGCCACGTAAAATCGATTTAAGCCCCCCAGTGGAAATCTTCCACTGACCGTTCCAAGCCGGCTCTTCTGTGGCGATTTATTTATGTTGTTGTTTGTTACTTACTGTGTGTATCACTTGTGTCTTTTAATTTTGGATGACCATATGGCCATTTTGTGGGAAAGTAACTGTCCATATGGCCTTCCTTCGTTTAGGTTTCCATTATGGTCTGGTCGCTTAATGTTTGTATTTCTTTCCCTTTGGTGTCTTTTATGGATGGAGTAAGTTAATTGTATCAATTCCTGATCTTTGTTTTACTTCTACTTTCAATACATATAACTATATCTATTCTGATGGCAACAAACCATCTGGTGGCAGTTCAGTTTTCGTTAAATCATGTTTACCACAAAGATAGATCAAATTAAAAACAGACCTACAAGCTGTAGCAGTATCGGTTTCTCTGGATAAAGAAACTCAATTTGCTCTCTATATATCCCACCCTCATTTTCTTTAAAGCCCGAACATCTTGACTCAATGCTGAGTCAACTTCCATCGCCATATCTATTAGTTGGCGATTTCAATGGTCACAATATTCTTTGGGGCTGTAAAGATATCAATAACAGAGGAGCACTTGTCGAAGATTTTATTGCAAAGAGCGATCTTTGCTTGATGAATGATAAATCTTATACTTACCTTCACCCTGCGACAGGTCATTTGTCTTCTTTAGATCTCTCTTTGTGTCACCCATCTCTCATCTTGGACTATGACTGGTCTGTTCATGATGATCAGTGCGGAAGTGATCACTTCCCTTTTATAATTGAGAGCGTAAACGAACCAGATGAGGACTGTAACCAGAAATGGAAAATGAATAAAGCCGACTGGGAATTATTCCATAATTTATGTGAAGAAGAGTTATCAGTTGATCATTTTAATCAATCATCGACATTGTTTCTGATTTCACAGATACACTTTTTAACATATCAGAACAATGCATTCCAAAGACCTCCACAAATAATAAGAAAAGCAAGCCTTGGTTTAATAATGACTATAAAGAAGCTATTAAAAAGCGTAAACAGGCTCTAAATAAGTTCTGCAAAAATCCCACTTCAGAAAAGCTAAACGACGTAAAAGTTTTTAGAGCTAAAGCTCGGCGAACAATCCGAGCTTCCAAACGAAAGTCATGGAGAAAATATGTCTCCAAATTGAACTACAAAACCCCCATTAAAAAGGTTTGGGATATGGTACGAAAAAATTCAGGAAAAACAAAGTCTTCTAGTTTTACACATTTAAATACTGAATTTGACACAATAGCTTCAACAAAAAAAGATATTTCAGATACTCTTGGGAGCACATTCTTGAGAAATTCATCATCGCGTAATTATTCTGACACTTTTAGAAATTTCAAAAAGGACCAAGAGAAAATAAATCTAAACTTTAAATCCCTTAATCACGAAGACTACAACAAACCTTTTAACTTATCCGAACTCGTTGAAGCCATTGAAAAATCACATGATACGGCAACCGGCCCCGATGAAATTCATTATCAGATGCTTAAGCATCTGCCAAAAAGTTCTCTTACAACACTTTTAGATATCTTTAATAATATTTGGGAAACGGGGGTCTGTCCTGAGAGCTGGCGTGTAGCTACAATTGTACCAATTCCGAAACCAGGGAAAAATCATGCAGAACCTACAAATTATCGTCCGATAGCTTTGACATGTTGTTTGTGTAAAACATTGGAGAGAATGATAAACAAGAGATTAGTCTGGTACTTAGAGTCCAACAACCTCATTTCAGAATATCAATCGGGTTTTCGTTCGGAACGAAGTACCAATGACAATTTAATAAGACTAGAAACATTTATACGAGATGCTTTTATTAACAAATAACACATAGTAGCTGTCTTTTTCGACATGGAGAAAGCATATGATACAACATGGCGTTATGGAATATTGAAAGATCTACATAACATTGGCTTAAGAGGAAAACTTCCCAGTTTTATTGAAAGCTTTTTAGGGGAGCGCATGTTTCAGGTGCGTGTGGGGTCTACCGTGTCAGATTTCTATGACCAAGAACAGGGTGTCCCACAGGGTAGTATTCTTTCAACTACGCTATTTAACATCAAAATAAACAATATTGTACAATGTTTGGACGACAAAACTGATTGTTCCTTGTATGTTGACGATTTCTGTATATGGTACCGTTCAAAAAATATGAAAACAATTGAACGAAAATTACAACTAAATTTAAAAAGAATAGAAGAATGGACTGATAAAAATGGTTTCAAGTTCTCCAAGTCGAAAACGCAGTGTGTTCATTTTTGTAAGCTACGGAAGAAACACGAACATCCTTCCTTGTTTTTATACGGATCACAAATTCCTGTTGTTGAAGAAGCCAAATTTCTTGGGGTCATATTTGTTCAAAAGTTATCTTTTATTCCCCATATTAAATATCTTAAAGCGAAATGCTTAAAAGCTATGAATCTTTTGAAAGTTTTAGCTCATACAAGTTGGGGAGCAGATCGGTATACTTTATTACATCTTTACCGGTCTTTAATAAGATCTAAATTAGATTATGGGTCTGTTGCTTATGGTTCTGCCAGAAAGTCCTATTTAAAATCATTGGATACTATCCATCACCAAGGCCTTCGTCTGGTTATGGGAGCCTTTCGTACTTCTCCCGTATTAAGCGTTTATGTAGAAGCAGGTGAACCATCTTTAACTTCGCGCAGAGAGAAATTTTCTCTTCAGTATGCTATTAGACTTGCTGCTTATCCATCTAACCCGGCATCCAAAATTTCATTTCCACCTCAATTTGTGGATAAGTATGAAACTAAACCCACAGCAATCAAAACTTTTGGATTACGTATTTTACCACTGCTAGAAAATTCAGGTATCGACCTTAGAAATATTCTAAAACATGAAACGGCGGAAGTTCCAGCTTCGTGTATTAAAAAACCTTCTATTCTGTTTGACTTACATGATGGTAAAAAATCCGAATCAAATCCAATGCTACTCAAACAAAACTTTCAGGTACTGCAGTCACGTTATGATGATTACCAGCAAGTCTATACTGATGGTTCCAAAGAAAGAGAAAAAGTTGGTTGTGCGTATGTTTCTCAAGATACGCACCAAACCATGCGCCTTCCAGATGGTTCATCTATTTTTACAGCTGAAGCCAAAGCAATAGACCTAGCTTTGGATTTTATGAGTTCTTCATCATTTCAAAAAGCAATTATATTTTCTGATTCACTTTCTGTGCTTAAGGCTTTAGACCATTAATCATCTAAAAATCCTCAAATACAAAAACTGATCGAAAAACATCATGAAATTTCTAAAACGCACCAAATCTTGTTTTGTTGGCTTCCGAGCCATATTGGCATTGTCGGCAATGAGTTTGCTGAGAAGAAAGCAAAGGAATCGCTCAATCTTGACCCGTCTGTTTTTAAAATTCCTTTTAATAATTTTAAACCATTTATCAATAGATACATCTTGTCGGAATGGCAAGGTGAATGGGACCGTGCAATAAATAACAAACTCCATGCCATTAAACATGTCGTTAAAACTAAATGCTCTCCTCCACAGTTTTCCAGGAAAGAGGATGTAGTATTAACACGACTGCGCATTGGCCATACTAGAGTTACTCATTCTTTCAATTTAAATGGTGAAGAACAGCCTTCCTGTGTAGGCTGTGATTAGCCATTCACTGTGAAACATATTTTAATTGAATGTGTAGACTTTTCACAGTCCCGTAACTTATACTTCAAAGCTGACACTTTGCAACAATTGTTTCAAGATGTACCTTTTGAAAATATTATTTTATTCTTAAAAGAAATTGGACTTTTTCATAAGATTTAACTATTTAAGATTTTTATACATATCAAACTAACTTTTTTATTTTTAATATCCTCATAATTCTCAATGCCGTTAACCATTAACCGTTTGACGCTTATGACCCACAAAGAGGGTTGACGCGTCGTTAAACACGAAATCATCACCATCATCATCATCATTTTCCATTTCTGGTTACAGTCCTTATCTGGTTCGTTTACGCTCTCAATTACAACAGGGAAATGATCACTTCCGCACTGATCATCATGAACAGACCAGTCATAGTCCAAAAAGAGAGATGGGTGACACAAAGAGAGATCTAAAGAAGACAAATGACCTGTCGCAGGGTGAAGGTACGTATAAGATTTATCATTCATCAAGCAAAGATCGCTCTTTGCAATAAAATCTTCAACAAGTGCTCCTCTGTTATTGATATCTTTACAGCCCCATAGAATATTGTGACCATTGAAGTCGCCAACTAAAAGATATGGCAATGGAAGTTGTCTCAGCAATGAGTCAAGATGTTCGGGCTTTAAGGAAAATGAGGGTGGGATATATGTAGAGCAAATTGTAGTTTCTTTATCCAGAGAAACCGATACTGCTACAGCTTGTAGGCCTGTTTTGAATTTGATCTCTCTTTGTGGTAAACATGATTTAACCAAAAAAAAATAACTCCCACCAGATGGTTTGTTACCATCAGAATAGATATAGTTGTATGTATTGAAAGCCCTGACATCAATGTTGTCATCAGTTTTTTAAAAAGTTTCTTGCAAACAAAAAAACCGATGGGTTTAATAACGAAATAAGTAATAAGAGTTCATTATAATTTGATTGAAGACCTCGACATTTCCATTGTATTATTTTGTGTTTTAAATCCATTTTATGAAGAGATTAAGACTAGAAACTATTTTGGAGCTGCAATTGGTGATATAGATCTGCTACCACCAGCTCGTGGTGTTGCTGACCTCGCTCTGTTATTGCTACTTGGTGATGATGGAGTTTCAGTGAACTCCATATCACTGTCTCTCAAAGATCCGAATCTATTCTGAAATTTAATTTTGTCTCTTTCCATTTTACGTTGTCGGTCTGTTTGTTTTTAAGACATTTGCTTTTTCGGATCTTTCGATCCCTTATTAGTTCGACCTGAGTCGAGTTTCTCTTTTGCATGCGGCGATGGCTTCGGTACGGTCGCTGTCGACCGATCCGTAGCAACCTGGATTGCGCCATTTGATAAATTGGTTGAACTTTGTGGTGCTGGAGTGGATTTACTCCAGGCACCAGATTTTTTCAGTTCAGCTATGCATGATTCAACAGACTGTGTTGCGGAGCTGGTACATTTTACACCAGCACCCTGGCGTAACTGGTGGTTGGTGTTGTGTATCGCTCTTCGACAATTTTCCGCGCTTCTGGGAATGTTATCCCCCTTTGGTATTTGACAGTGAGTATTTCTTTTTCTTTTTTTCCACGCCGAACAGTCTCGGGAGAAAACCGCCTGTTTGCCATCACAATTTACGCATTTTGGTTCATTTTTGCAGTTGAGGTGATTATCAACATGCTTTTCTTCACCACACTTAGGGCAGAGTTTTTTTCTCTCTGACATTTGCTCTCGTGTTGGCCAAAACACCTGACAAGAGTAACATCTAAGAGGATTTGGGATGTATACCTCTACGTTAATGGAAAGATATGCTACTTTGATTTTCTTGGGTAGAATTGGTGTATTTAAAGTCAACACATAAGTAGATGTTGGTTTTAGTACGCCATTTCTACGGACGTTGATGTTACAAACACCAACAACGCCTTGATATTTCAAGTTCTCGACGATCTCTTCATCTGTACAAGGGCGCAGTTCTAGACTGCGAATCACTCCCTTAGACGAATTTAACGTGTTGTGGAGAGAGACTTTAACCTGAAGATCAAAGAGTTTATTGGTGCTTAGTAGGCTTACAACTTGCTGTTTTCTCTCGACTTCGAAGAGGTCACCTGATTTGAGCTTTTTTGTACTCTTAGGGTGTCCGGCTATGGAGGCAATACTTTTCTCAATAACAAAGGGAGAAAGGCTGGATACAGTTCGTGTATCGTTAAGCGACGAGACAACCAAGAAACGCGGAACATTGTCAAAATTTGGTTCAGTAGACTGCATACTAGATTGTTGACTTGACTGCTGACTGGATTGTTGACTGTTGTTATCCGATTCGGATGAATCCTCGTCTTTTTTTACGTTTAGTTGGGTTGCGGTCAGGTGCGTGGTTGCGGTTATTTCTTTTTCATTTGCCACAAGGAAAAAAACATAGTTTCGTTTTTCATTTGCCATAAGGAAAACAAACATAGTTCCGTCCTAAGTGCTCTCCGTCCTCCGTGGAGCCCTACAAGGGAGCACCATAATGGAGTGGTTATCCAACTCGCAGGTGTAAGAGATACACGTGAGATATACTCGTATAAACAAAATGCCTACACAATTGACCCGTTTTGCCACCGCCTTCTAGAGATAAAAAGATAGAAAAGGGTAAGGTAAACGGGCATATGGTTTGAATCAGGAAAGATACAAAAAGAAATGAAGTGAAAGCAAAGCGGTATCTCTAGGGCTCGGCGTGACCAGCTGATTGACCGTGCCAGACCGCACGGCCACCCCTCTATACCGAAAACCCAGGCCAAAGTGGCGTGTTGGGTACCTGAAGCACCACCACCTCAGGTAACCCTCAACCTCCAGGATCCCTTCTTCCGGCTTACAGGACGCCACCCACGGCAAACGGGTGGTACTTCCTTCAGCTCTTCCCAGTTGGCACAGAATCCACAGCGGCAATGTGCCCAGTGGGAATTGAGACCCCAGGGCCACGTCAAGGCAGGAAGTCTAGTACCTGGGGGTTATGAAATGGCGGGTGTGGGGCATGGCCCCAGCACAACCTGGGGGACCCCCATGTGGAATGGCCCCAGCACAAACTGAAGGACCCCAATGTTGGTATAAAAGCATATGGCTGAGAGAAGTTAACTCAAGGAACATTTCTATAAACGTTTTGTCAAAATATCTGCAATGACTTGGCAGTCATTGCCATTTTTCAATTTTCCCCATTATAAGTCTATGGAAACTCTAAGTTGCCATATTAACCAACATAAAGAATCGATTTTCCTTAAAAAAAAACACAAACTTTGAATCGTCCCCCCCCACCCGCCCAAGGATACTACAGATGAAATTTAGGCCCAATCGGCCCAGTGGTTTCAGAGGAGATGTCGTTTGAAAGTGTTGACGCAGACATACGACATAAGACAGACAACGGGCAACTGCATATCCTATTAGCTCTCCCGGAGCCTTCGGCTCTGGTGAGCTAAAAACCTGTTGGTTCAGGGGTGGTTTCTGAGGTATTGGGCCTTTTATGAAGTGGAGGGGTGGGGCATGGCCCAAGGTACCCCTGGGAACCCCCATGTTGGTGTCACTGAATGTCCCTTATCATAAGGAGCATGAATATATATGGTTCAGTGTTGGGGCTCTGAACAGTTTCTCAGATATATGGCCTTTTGTGAAGTGGAGGGGTGGGACATGGCCCTGTCACACCGCAGAACCCAATGTTGGTGTCACCGAATGTGTCTCATCATAAGGAACAAGAATGTATATGGTTATGGGAGGGGAATCTGTAAGGTTTCCAAAATATTGGGCCTTATGAAGTGGAGGGGGTGGGGCAATGCCCCTGCGCATCCCGGGGGCCCCCAGCTTGGTGTCACTGAATGTGTCTTATCATAAGGAAAAGAAAATATTTGGTTTAGGGGTGGGGATCTGAATGGTTTCAGAGATATATGGCCTTTTATGAAATGGAGGGGGTGGGGCAATGCCCCGGCGCATCCTGAGGGCCCCGAGGTTGATGTCACTGAATGCGTCTTATCATAAGGAACAAGAATATATATGGTTCAGGGGTAGGGATCTAAATGGTTTCGGAGATATTGGACCTTTTATGAAGTGGAGGGGGAGGTGTCGCTGAATGGGTCTTATCATAAAGAACAGGAATATATCTAGTTAAGGGTTGGGGATCTCAATGGTTTCTGAGATATATGGCCCGCTTATAAAGTGGAGGGAGTGGGGCATGGCCTCGGCCCAACCCAGGGGCCCCAGGTTGGTGTCACTGAATATGTCTTATCCGCAGGAACAAGAATATATATGGTTTAGGGGTGGGGATCTGAAAGGTTTCCGAGATATTGGGCCTTTTATGGAGTTGAGGGGTGGGGCAAGGCCCCGGGCGCATCCCGGGCCCCCAGTTGCTGTCACTGAAGGCATCTTACCATAAGGAATAAGAATATATATGGTTTAGGGGTGGGGATCTGTAAAGTTTCCGAGATATTGGGCCTTTTATGAAGTGTATGGGTAGGGGCAAGGCCCTGGTGAATCCCAGGGGCCCCCAGGCTAGTGTTACTGAATGCGTCTTATCCTAAGGAACAAGACTATATTGCAACGGAAGGTCAGGTGGTTTTTCTCCGGGTACTCCGGTTTTCGCCCACCTCTGATTAACGATCGGCTCGATATGAGTGAAATAATCTTGAAAGGGCCGTAAAACCCAAAACAAAAAAAAACAAAAAAACAAGACTATATATGGTTTAAGGGTGTGGATCTGAATGGTTTCTGACATATATGGCCTTTAATGGAGTGGAGGGGGTGGGGCAGGTCCCCAGCACAACCCCGGGACCTTCAGGTTGGCACAAAAGCATATGGCTTAGAGAAGTTTACTCAAGAAACATTTCTATAATAGTGTTGTCAAACTATCTGCAATGACTTGGCAGTAAACGCCATTTGTCAATTTTATCCATTATAAGTCTATGGAAACTCTAAGTTGCCATAGCAACCAAACTAATGAGCCGATTTTCATAAAAACACAAACTTTCAATCCCCCAGCCCAATTGGCTTAAGAGGAGATGTCGTTTGAAAATGGTAAACGACGACGACGAACAATGTCCATCCTATAAGCTCCCCCGGAGCCTTTGGCTCTGGTGAGCTAAAAAACTCCATTAAACCTGTCGTTGGAACAAAATGCTCTCCTCCTCAGTTTTCCAAGAAATAGGATGTAGTATTAACACGACTGCGCATTGGCCATACAAGAGTTCCTCATTCTTATATTTTAAATGGTGATGAACAGCCTTTTTGTGTAGGCAGTGATCAGTCATTCACTGTTAGACATATCTTAATTGAATGTGTAGACTTTTCACAGTTTCGTATCTTATACTTAAATTAAAAGTTGACACTTTGCAACAATTTTTTCAAGATGTACCTGTTGATATTATTATTTTATGCTTAAAAGAAACTGGACTTTTTCGTTAGATTTAATTTTGTTTCAGATTTTTATACATTATCATTCTGACTTTTTTAACTGTTAATATCCTCATAATTCTACATGATCAATAGTTTTTGATCATTAACCGATTGACGCTTATGACCCACAAAGAGGGTTGGTGCGTCGTTAAACTCGAAAACATCATGTGGCATGTTTGTTTTCGAAATGAAATAATTAACTTTTCGCCCACAAGAGTGTGTAGGAAGTAGATCAAGGTCGATTGGGCGAGTGTGGATTGCATGCGCCTGTGTGTGTTTAAGAGATAAAGTATCCACAACCATATTATAGTGAACAGTTCAGTCTCCCATTGGTTAAATTGGAGACAGGGCTTGAGATAACACTTCATCTTAATGTCAGGTGAAGTCCAACAAAAGTGGAAGCAACGTTTCAAAAATGACCGATACAGTGTTGCTGGGCACATTAAACCTCAAAGCAATCAAAAGTACATTCAGTAAGGTAATGCCGTTTGTAACATCCCGTAAAAGACCTTCGGTTTCTAACAGTGTCTATCTATCTATTTGCAGATGGTAGAAAGTGATGCTGAACAATTCTCTGACTGGTCAGAAAACACAATGAAGGGAGCAGCTAAAGTGGAAGTGAACACAGGGCTTATTGCGACAGAGGAGCCGTGCTCCTCAATTCGTATACAAGAATTACAAAAGGGGGAAGATTTCACTAGTGCCGATGAAGATAATATACCGCTTGCTCGATTCAAAGAAAACGAAGATGATATTCCACTCGGGCGTTATAGGGAGAGAATTGAAATGTCTAAGCAGAAAGTGCAAAGTAGCTCAATGATGATGATGATTTCGTGTTTAACGACGCGTCAACCCTCTTTGTGGGTCATAAGCATCAAGCGATTAATGACTAACCGGCATGAAGAATTATGAGGATACTAAAAGTAGAAATGTCAGTATGATATGTATAAAAATATGAAACAGTTAAATTTTATGAAAAAGGTCCAATTTCTTTTAAGAATAAAATAATATTATCAACAGGTACATCTTGAAACAATTGTCACAAAGTGTCAGCTTTGAAGTATATGTTACGGGAGGGTGAAAAGTCAACACAGTTAATTAAGATATGTTTTACAGTGAAAGGATGATCACAGTCTACACAAGTAGGTGCAAAGTAGCTCAAGTGATGATGAAAGTGTTCCCGATGATAGTGACAATGACAAGGACTATAGGCCATCAAAACCTGACTTGAACACCACAGATTCTGAACAATCCATTGAAACTGATACTTCAGGTAAGAGGAAACAGAAATCAAAACGACATATGTCTACGAGAGAAAAGGCTTGGAAACGAAAAAGGAAGCATATCAACCGGGAAAAATCTGCAAGTAGAAGGAAGCTATTCTTACCTTAGAGGAGTGAAGAGCTGAATAATCAACGAAAGAAAGCAAAAGAAAGGGCAGCCAGATTAAAGCCTAAGAGACATATTTCTCAGTCTACAGCACAGGTGACATTAGATGAAGTTAAACGCAAAAGTAAACGAGAAGAAAAAGTGAAAAAAGTTATCGAAAAATATCATTTACAAAGACTCGACAACCTTCTAGCAAGTAATGAGTTTGGAAGAGTAAGAGTTGCGCCTGATTGGATTTTTTTTTCGAACTGTTGATTGTCAGTTAGATCCAACTTTGTCTATCGAGGAGCTCAGAAAGACTATTGCTGACCATTTGGAGGAAAAGAAGAAGCATTACATCAATTTCGTGAAATCTGGTGCGGAGGAAGAAGACTATGTTAACATGGTTTCTTGTATCAAACAGACTGGGCAGTGGAAAACTGGTTTGGCAGATTGTCTTCCTCTTGCAGTTGCCAATACATTTAGTGTATCTATAAAGATACGTTCTAGTTTGACGTCAACTCCAGTATATGACATTGAGCCAGATTTGGCAGCAGCATCAGGGAAGTGTTTACACCTTGCCTATGTTGCTGTTTCAGGACAGGAGCACTACGATGCCATCAGAAAAAAGTATAGAACTTCAAGCACCGCATCATTTGAACAGTGCGACAGTAATCAATCAGAAAGGCCTTACCATGCACAGAGTGACAACCATCAGTCAACACCACAAAAGGTCCCGCAAAGGGACAGATATCACATCTCATAAAGGTGCCAAGTTCAGGAGTCCCAAAAGCAAATAACTGAAACGCAAACGGAAATGCACTCCTGAGATCTGGAAGCGAAATGTAAGAAAAATAAACAGGGATGCTGGGATAGAATACATTTCACAAACAGGAAAACATATCAAAGATAGGGCCACGCAGGAAGTCAACTGTTTGAAATGCAAGTTTAAGTGTCAGGAAAAGCTAGACGAAGAGAGCCCAAAACCAATTTTTGAAGCATACTGGGCCTTACAAGATCATGGGAGGCAAAGAGACTTTATATGCCAGCATGTAATGTCCTCACAACCAAAACGAACCTCCGGTCATAAATCGGTGTCTATCTCTTATTTGATGCCAACATACAAGGAAAAAGCGAAGGTGTGCAGGACTTCCTTATTAAACACTCTTAATATTGGCAAAAAGACCGTCCACAATGCATCAAAGAAGGAACATGGAGTTTATGCCGGGCGAGACGAGAGGCAGATTTCCGCCTGCAAACAAAACTCCTTCTGAGAGCCTTAAAAAAGTAAGAAAACACATTGAGTCATTTCCCCGGATGGAATCACAATATGTCAGGAAAGAATAAACAAGAGGGCCCAGAGGGCCCTGGTTCGCTCACCTGATCCAATGTATAACAAGTGGGCCACAGGCAGGGTCAATTTTGGCCCCAGGGCTATAATTTGAACAATCTTGGTAGAGGTTCACAAGATGAAGCTTCACATCGAATATGAAAGACCTGGGCTTTCTGGTTTCAGAGAAGAAGATTTTAAAGGTTTACCCTGCATATAGAAGTCTATGTAAAACAAGATTTTCCCTATATAAGTCTATGTTAAACCAAAGGGCCTGGAAGCAGGGGCATTTTTGGCCCCAGGGCTATTATAATTTTAACAATCATGGTATAGGTCCACTAGCTGAAGCTTCATAACAAATATCAAAGACCTAAGTCTTGTGTTTCAGAGAAGAAGATTTTTCAAGATTTTCCCTATATAAGTCTATGTAAAACCAAAGGGCCACATGGCGGAGGCATTTTTGGTCTCAGGGCTATAATTTGAACAATCTTTATAGAGGTCCACTAGCTGAAGCTTCATAACAAATATCGAAGACCTAAGCCTTGTGGTCTCAAAGAAGAAGGTTTTCAAGATTTTCCCTATATACGTCTATGTAAAACCAAAGGGCCCCGGAGCGGGAGCATTTTTGGCCCCAGGGCTATAATTTGAACAATCGTGGTAGAGGTCCACAAGATGAAGCTTCATACCAAATATCAAAGACCTGGGCCTTGCAGTTTCAGAGAAGAAGATTTTTCAAGATTTTCCCTATATAAGCCTATGTAAAACAAAAGGGCCCTAGTGCGGGGGTATTTTTGGCCCCAGCACTATAATTTGAATAATCTTGGTAGGGGTCCACTAGATGAAGCTTCATACCAAATATCAAAGACCTGGGCCTTGCGGTTTCAGAGAAGAAGAATTTTCAAGATTTTCCCTATATAAGCCCATGTAAAACCAAAGGGCCCCCATGTGGGGGGGGGGGGGCATTTTTAGCTCCAGCACTATTATTTGAACAATCTTGGTAGGGGTCCACTAGATGAAGCTTCATACCAAATATCAAAGACCTGGGCCTTGCGGTTTCAGAGAAGAAGACTTTTAAAGATTTTCCCTATATAAGCCTATGTAAAACAAAAGGGCCCTGGTGCGGGGGCATTTTTGGCCCCAGCACTATAATTTGAACAATCTTGGTAGGGGTCCACTAGATGAAGCTGCGTCATGTTTGCTGCGTCGTTATTGTATCATCGAACTGCTGCACGTTACAATATGCGTATCATCAGCAGATATATCGCGATCATGATATGATTCAGTGATTCGTTGCACCTCTCTCTCTCTCTCTCTCTCTCTCTCTCTCTCTCTCTATATATATATATATATATATATACGACGTTACCTATTGTTGCCATGCAAATATTTATGTCTTCTTGAAAATCTGTCAAAACAGTGAAACTGCAGTAGAAGCTTGGTAAAAAATATATTATTGTGGCGATATCGGACTTTTTGATTCTCTCTCTCTCTCTCTCTCTCTCTCTCTCTCTATATATATATATATATATATGAAGAGATTAAGTATCTATCATTGTTTTTGTTGTTGTTTTTTTTCAGCAAACTGAACCACCTGTCGAGGAGCAGGAATTAGCCGTTTCAAGTGGCTATGTTGAAGGAAGTGTCCTCAATTTGTTAGATGTGAACGATGAGGTAACAGAACTGCTTGCTGCCCTGTTTGACATACTAGTATCAGAACCAGAGGATTTGGAAGACTACATCCTGAAGAAATGTTACCCTACTTTTACAATGAAGATTGTAAGAAAGGGCTCTTACATTATAAGTGTTGACATCTACAACTAAACGTGATTGAGTCCACAATTTTTCAAACGTGTTCCTTTCTTAAATAGAACAGTTGTGACTTTCTAGCTCTCCTTGACAAAACCAGGAAGAGCTATTGCTCTACCTTCGGCATTGTCATTGCCTATGTATCTACATTTTTTGTAATATTTGACTGAAAACTCTTTTTTTCCACACCATATGAAGGATGTGATTGATGTTTGTCATAATGGATAAAAGTCCATTTTTAGTCAAGTCCTACAGTATATTTGCCAGCAATTTTCAAAGGTGTTGTGGACTACCGAGCAAATGGCTGAATCTATGAGTTGCTAGGCCCTGTTTAATGATAAAAAATATGCCCAAAGGTTTATTAGGCACATGCTACCACCAGTACGTATGGCCTCAGTAACTTTTACAGGTGAACTTTGCTGTCTAATGAAATCTTGTTACTAGTCATTGTCATGGCTCCAGATAGTGGAGTAAAGCGGATAATTTCAGGATAAAATCATTTCTAATATTTCACCATCAATCCATTCACCATGGGTGCTGTTTTAATTGCATTGCTTGGACTGAGCAATTCTAACAATTACCCACAACATATCTGTCTAACAGAAAAGGATTCATTGATTATCTTTGTTACTCCATCTTTTCATGAGCTTTGATTCTTTTCCTTCCTAGTAATTTTTGTTTAAATACTATTCATGAAGTGCTAAGCACCTATAAAGCAGAGCGTATATATACTCAGTCAAAAAAGTTCCTATACCTAAAATTGCTTCTGTTACTATAGCCACTACAGATAAAAACTACAAAAAGTTTGTTAGGTTTTGATAAGAAGACTAATTTTTTCCTGCAAAAGCACCATTCGTTTTTGTTTTCGTAAACACATCATCGTAGACTATTGCTTTAAACACACAAGGGGTCACTGTGTCATTTTCGCAGAGAAAAATCATTAAAACATGCAATGATTTAACTTCACAAAATTTCCCTGTTCCCTACATTTCTAAAATTTGATACATGTGACATTTCTTTAGATACCATTTGCGTCTATTCACAAAAGATTTGGAACTTTAGTTGCATCAGCTACGAGAAACAGGCTATCAAATATTGACCTCCAATTCTTAGAAGTTGTGTACAAATGCTGCTTTCAATGGGAAGTCCATAGAAAATCGCAATCGATAGTGCTACATGCTACATGAATGTTCTGTATTTTTTTACCATCATGATGAACAGCAATGGTGGACACAAAGCGTTTTTTGAAAAAAATGGCAATAATTTATTGACAGGAATAAAAATTACAGCAGTTCGAAAATTGCTATATTTTTAATTACAAGGGAGATAATTTGAGAATTTCACAAATTAAAAACTCGCTTATATGCGAGATCATGAGATATTGTAAAAGTAAAGTGTTATCCGATGTTCAGAGAATATTGTCTTCCATTTTGGACAAAAAAGAACTTTCTGCGCATGCGCAATGTCCATTTTCAACCAGAATCTTTCTAGGCACATATTGGAAGACAACTCTGGAGCAGAAAGGTATGGACAAATGCAAGTTTGAGCATTCTCGAGCTAAACGTCCGATTTAAATGTCTACAGCCAAATTTAGCTCAATAGCTACCAGATATCTAGTGAGTTTCACCCGAAAAATGGTATAGTTACTTTTTTGACTGAGTTAACTATACATTTTGTACTTTATAAATAAAACCACACTTGATAATATTACATACCAATTATCTAGTGAGCAGATGTTTCATATACAATAATCCAGCCTAATATTTGAAAAAAAAAAACATTCAGTGCCTGCTAGTTGTATGCAGCACCTAATGGGTAAATGAAAATTATTTTCAAGAATATTCTATATTGTTATAAAGCATTGCCATACATATAATGTCAAGTAAAACATTCCAGGGATGTTCAGAACAGACAGATTATTCAAAGTCTCATTAAAGCTTATTTATTATTATTGACACTTTGTATATATGCCAAATTCTTAGCTCACCTGTCTTGTAGTGGCAAGTTGAGCTTTTGTGATCACATTTTGTGACTTGTCCATAGGCAGAAACAATTTTTCTTCACTTAACAATCAAGAGTTTGTTCTCTATCAACATGATTAAAGTTGAAAAAAAATGTTTATATAAGGTACTTTTAACATCTAGGTCACAGAAGCTAAAAATATTCTAAACTGAAAACAGTAAAACCCTTATCTGAAACCACATTGCCCAGGTCTGATATTTGGTATAAAGCTTCATCTAGTGAACATCTACTAAATTTGTTCAAATTATAGCCCCAGTGCCAAAAATTGACCTCTCCAAGGCCCACATTTTCAGACTTAACATTAGGAAAACTATTTAAATTATTATTCCCCCAAACCTCAAAGCCCAGCTTGTTTTGTTTGATTTGAGGTTTAACGTCGCTGTCAACACTGTATTGGTCATTTTGGAAAAGTTGCTGCCAATTTTGTGGGACTTTCGCCCCCATTGAGATCAAATGACCTCTCAAGCCTTGTCACCCAATGAAACCAGTAAGGCTCATAAGCATGAACAGTCCGACTCGCACTGCTTGCCTGGGCACGCTCAGATCCTCTGTTTATCAGTACTTGTGTGCTGCGTGTAAGCATGTTGCAGCCCACCTATTTCTTCAAGCACCGATGGTGTCATTGATATTTGGTATAAAGCTACATCGTGAAGACCTATACCAAATATTAGTCAAATTATAGCCTTGTAGTCAAAAACGGCCCTGTTCAGGTACCCACATTTGGCAAGGACTAATAAAGACAAAATCTTTATGAAATCTATTGGTCTAAAACAAGAATGCACAGGCTCATAATACTTGTGAATACTTATCAAAAAAGCGGCCATCAAAAGGGGCCTACAGGTTTTACATAAGGGTTAAATGGAGATAACCTTTAAAAAAATTTCTTGCCTGAAATCAGAAGTTTTTCAATAGATTGTATCAGGCTTCAAAAATTGCCTTTTATCAAAATTGTTGAAATTATAGCCTTGGGGTCGAAAATGGACCTGCAGTATGTACCATATGTATCGGCTGAGCAATCCTGAGGCCATCTTGTTTACATTAACTGGTCTTGTACCTAGTTTTGCAAATTGTCCTTAATGATATCTAAGCCAAATACGGACCTGCAATAATTATTAAAAAGGCCACTGTTTCATATTGAAAACATGTCCTCCACTAGAGGACACAAGTTTGCTTCACTATTCAAGTACTATTCCAGAATGCTTTGTACAGGTGATTTCTAGTTAAGTTAGAAATAAGGGTTATGCAAGTCGCTAGGTGTTTTGCTTATAACCTTGATCACCCTCGGCCCCCGCCCATAGGGGCTTGAAAAAATATATGATCTGCATAATGATTCCATGCAGAGCTGAAACCGATCCGCACACGAGTACTGATAAACAGCTTAGAGGATCTAAGCTTGCCCGGGCAAAGCAGTGCAAGTCGACCCTATGCTAATAAACCCTACTGGTTTCATTGGGCGACTTGGCTTGGGATTTCATTTCATCTCCATGTCAGGAAGTCCCACAAAATTGGAAGCAACGTCTCCAAAATGAGCTTTACAGTGTTGATGGGGACGATAAACCTCGAATCAAACAAACAAAAACCTTGATCATTGCTGTATTGCTTCATGAAATTAAATCACAGTGTTTGTCATGCTATCTTACTCAAGTTGGAATATGTTAATTGTTAAACATGCTACTGAAAAGCTAAGAATTGCGAGTTGTGACCCAATGCAGTCACATACTTCAATACAATTACATTGTAATCATAAAATATCATCCTATTAAGTTTTAGAGAAGTTTAGAAGTGGCACAAATATATATCCGTAGGGGCTTGAAGAAATATATGGGCTGCATGATGCTTCCACGCAGAGCTGAATCCGCCCACACACTAGTACTGGTAAACCACTTAGAGAATCTAAGCCTGTTCAGGAACGGCGGTGGGAGGCGGACCGTCCATGCTAAAAAACCCTATTGGTTTCATTGGGCGACAGGGCTTGTGGTGTAATTTCATCTCAATGTCGGGTAAAAGTCCCACAAAGTTGGAAGCAACGTCTCCAAAATGACCTTTACAGTGTTTACGGGGCCGTTACAAACTCTCTTCATATGATATTCTATAGCTTATGTAAACTCATCATTGTTGACAAACCGTTTCCAGATATTTCAAGTTTATTTGGGATGTGTTAAAACCTGTATGCAGATGTTGAAGTCACGGGCCTCCGTGGCCTAGTGGATAAGAGCGCTGACTCATAAACATTAGGTCTCTCACCACTGTGGGTTCGAGCCTAGCTAGGGTCACATGTGAGACGCCAAGTTCTGCAACGGAAGGTCAGGTGGTTTTCTCCGGGTACTCCAGTTTTCACCCACCTCTGATTAATGATCGGCTCTATATGAGTGAAATAATCATAAAAGAGCCTTAAAACCAAAACCAAAAAAAAAAAAAAAAAAAAAAGATGTTAAAGTCTAAAAACATCTACTTGCTTTTGCTTGGCAATTTGAAAATATGCCTTCATAAATTATTAATTCAAAGTGGACGAAGTCTAAAGTAAATATAACTTGTCTATTAGTCTTCTTCAGTTGTGAATTGCAGACTAGTGGATTAGTCGTTTACATACATGTCTGGAATTGCTTTCCATTGTTTTAAATACACTACAAACATTTCCTATAAATTGTAAGCCTTAAGTAATGACAAAGGCAGTTGTCCAGCTACGCAGTTGCGTGTCACCTTTGACACAAAAAAGACTCTGTTGGGGCTACCTTACCAGTATCAGCATAAGGTAGCCATTAATGGAAATGTCATTCAAATCACATTTGATGTGTTTGAAAAAAATAATATCCCTGGTTTGCATACATTTGTTGTCTTAATTTGAGCCTGCGCATGACAAAACTAGGGCATGTTTGACCAGCAAAGACTCGAATCAGCCTGCACATCCATTTCATCGGGTCTATGCTGTTTGCATGAGTCTCCTAAGATCTACAAAGTATCCAGAAAGTAACAAGCAACAACTGGCCAGACAAAATGTATGCACAGAAAAATCCCGAGTCTTCGCTGGTTGCACTGATCTAATTGTAAATTTTGTAATGCACAGGCCCAGCCGTTATTGTCAATGTGCTGTTCTATACCCCCACCACAAAGTTCATAGGGGTATATAATAATGTTTGTATGTATGTACATCAAACTTTGTAGTACTATCCTAGTCTCCGTAACATTTAGTTACATAGTGTTTTATGTACAACATAGAAACTTGGAACGCATTTAGACATGAAGTGCAATGTGCATGAACGCAACAGAATTCTGATTCCATCCACTTTTGCAAAATTAAATGACCTGGACGACTCTATAAACCTTTTGCCCATATGTGTAGCATAGGATGTTAAATAGTGCTGTTCAAGTCTTCACAACTTCTACAGTAAGTGAGACAGATGAGCGAACTCAATTCAATTCAAACATTGATTGAATATGTTCATGAAGGAAACAGAATTCTGATCCAGCCTTTGCAAAATTATGTCCCGTGGAACATTTGACATTTTGGCCATATGTTGTTCTGGGGAATGTTAACGTTGCTCCTCATATATGAATATTTGCCTGTCTACTGCATGATGTCAAACAAATTACTTAGCTAGCAATGCTTATGGGGGATGCTGTTTTCACCCACATTGATTATCTTCCTTTATCATTTATATTGTAAATAGTGTAATTACAGTTTTATATATATACTACTCAAAGTTTGATAGGGATCACTTTTTTAATGCAAAATAATTTTTGGATGAATTAATCAGCTGAATCCAAATTTGATACATAATGATAGAAAACGTATCCTTCACAAAACCTAGCGATTAATTTTGTCAACTGGTACTGCATTCAAGCGTGACAACAGCAAACGTCTTGGCACCCCCAAAAATTGCCGTAACACGAAGGGATTTGGACAACTGATTTTTCACAAATTTCCAAATTTGTTTAGACAAACGTGCTTAATAACGTGTATGGCGTACAAGCTCATCAATTACAGTACGACATCGCTTGCGCATGCTCGTAATCCGAGTCTGTATCCGGTTTTGTGAAATCAGCTTTCATTCAGCAACCAATGCATCTTTGAGCTCCTGTAAAGTCCTCGGATGCACAGGTCGGGCTGAAACAGCACTCTGTAGCATGTCCCGCGCATGCTCAATCGGATTTAAGTGCGGTGACAGAGCAGGCCAGTCCATACGAACGATTGTCTCACGTTCCAGGTAGGAATCAGTGACGTTGGCAGGGTTGGGACGGGCATTATCATCCATCAGAATAAAGTCCGGGCCGATAGCATCTGCATATGGTCTCACAAACTCATCAAGAATCTCATTACAGTACCTCACTGCCATTAACGTTCCGTTTTCAACGACGTACAAGTCAGGTTTACCGTTCACGCTTATCCCATCTCAAACCATGACTGACCGCTTTCCATAGCGATCATGCTCTGCCACATTCAAGTCATCGAATCGCTGTTTAGACATTCGCCACACTAATTGACGTTTATAAGTGAAGTCTAGACAGAATCTGGACCCCTCAGTAAACAGTACTGGCGTCAAGTCACGAACCGTCTACCTGACGTAAGTTCTGACAAAGTCTAACCGGTCTAGCACGTGCTGTCTCGTCAACGGGACACGTACAGCAGGCCTCATGGCATTAAGTCCAAACTCGTGGAGTCCGTTTCTGACAGTTTGTGTAGAAATTCATAAGCTCGTTATGCAAACGCGTAGCGTTCAGGAACCGTTGACGTCGAGACTGAATCAACAAGAAACGGCCCTGACGTTGAGTTGTAGCCCTTTCTCGACCCCGCCGCGGCTGTGTGAAGGATTTCTGTGGGTAAGATGCCGACTCCACATTCGTGAAACCACGCTCTGAGACACATTCAGAATCCCAGCAACACGACGTTGAGAGACGCAAGATTCCAACATTCCGACGCAACGATTCATTTCTTCGGGGCTCAGACGGTTTCGTAATTGTCCCCCTAGGCATTTTAGTGTTTCACAAATCAAATGAAGTCCTTTTTACGCTTGGTAAAGGAACACTGACAAGTTTGATTGGTCTGTTGGAAAGCAGTGCTACGCAAGATTTTGGGGGTGCATGAATTCATTTGCGAATTGTGAGAAGTGTACACTTTTATGAGTACTGAACTGCACACGAGTTTCTGCTTAAGATATTTATCAATATACCGAGTACAAATTCTGTCAAGAACTTATAAATTTTCTGTGCAAAATTTGGTACATAAAAAGTGATCCCTATCAAACTTTGAGTAGTATATAATTATTTGTATGCTTACTAAACTGTTCTCTGTTGGCCATGGAGCAGGCAAATTTTGCCTTTTCTCATCATTGGGAACAATATAATGGTTAGCTCATCTCAGCCAAAGACTCATGGTGTGCTATTGTGATGGGCCACTGTCCGTCTATCTGTCCCTCCATCCGTGTCTGTTCACAATTTCATTCAACAACATCTATTTGAACTTGGTAGAAATAATCTGAGTATTTCTCCTTCAAAATTGTTCAAAGAATTTAATTCCATGCAGAATTCTTGTTGCCATGGCAACAGAAAGGGGAAAATAAAAGAAAATCCTTCTAAAATTATCTTGTCTGAAACCAAAAGGCCCAGGTCTTTGATATTTGGTATGAAGCTTCTTCTAGTGGACCTCTTCCAAGATTGTTCAAATTATAGTCCTGGGGCCAAAAATGGCCTCGGGGTGGGGCCCACTGGGTATACAAAGAGGTATATAGGGGAAACCATTAAAACCTTGCCTAAAACCAAAAGGGCCAGGTCTTTGATATTAAGTGTCAAGCTTCGACTAGTGGACCTCTACCAATATTGTTCAAATTATAGCCCTGAGGCCCAAAAAAAAATCCTGGGCGGGGCCCAATGGGTTTACATGAGGTATATAGGGAAAACCTTAAAAATCTTCTTGGCTGAAACCAGAAGCCCAGATCTTTGATATTTGTTGTAAAGTACGGTTCAAACGAGTACCCATAATCTAAATTTTAAGCAGAAATAAGGAAAATATCGTCGATTTTCATCTTAAATTTTTCTTTTTTCGGCGATATAGTTTAAAATGTATTTATATAGGCGTAAACTACGCAAAGCCTTCAGTTAGATAAAACAAATTCTTCTGATACTGAGGCCCCGTTTTTGGATTTACATCTATATTGTAGATGGGTTTGTTTCGTGCAAAATTTATGATAAACGCGATGACTTTCATTTTGAGATTGTAAATTTTCCTTTTTTGGATGGTGATGTTCCTCGTGCGCCATCCTATGGCGTTTATATTTCGCAGTTAATTCGATTTGCTAGAGTGTGTAGTCATGTAACTGACTTCAACAATCGTAATAAATTATTAACGGCTAAACTTCTTAATCAGGGTTATCGCAAAGCCTTTTCAAAATTTTAGACGCCATTCTGATTTATTTCAAAATTCAATATTGGACTTAAATCTCTTCTGCAACAAGGTCTATCGGAACCCGAATTTTATGGTGACTTAGTATATAAATTCAGAAAAATATATAACTGCAATAACTTCGGCACCCAATTTCGTAAAATCGTTCTTCGATATAAAAAGATTGGGTACAACATGGATGTTATACGACAGACTGCATGCATGGTGGTTAACCCAAACACGGTTGGCAACTTTACTTCCCTCTTTAATTGCACGCCAGTGGGTCAGGCGTCAGATTCTATGACGGTTCCAACGTAAAGGCTTATTGAGAATTAGAGAGATCTAATTCAAGGTAATGTTGGTTGGTGCCTGATGCTCTGTCTCTGGTCGGGCCCATCGGACTCTAACTGTTGGTTTTCTTTTGCTCCAGCATTTCAGTGGTTTCTTGCTGTCGAGTCCTCACCGTTGTCTCACCTCTGTGGTTCTTTGATTATTTGTGTTCACGGAGATGTTGCACTGATGAGTTAGGAGGCCTTCATGCGGACTGAACAAATTATTTGTCTAAATCGTGACATAAGGGCGAGGATTGTGGCCACGCAAAATCGATTTAAGCCCCCCAGTGGAATTCTTTCCACTGACCGTTCCAAGGCGGTTCTTCTGTGGCGGTGTATTTATTTTGTTGTTTGCTACTTACTGTGTGTGTCGCTTGTGTCTTTTTATTTTGGATGGCCATATTGTAACGGCACCTGGCTATTATTCTGTTTTTCCTATGGCTGTCAGTGTTTAAAGTTTACTTAGGTGACAAACACGCATAATTTTGATACAGTATCATCTATCTTCGGTATGGACCATTCCAAGGCCGAACGAACGTGTGCTAACTTTGCCTAGCATTTACCGCATAAATACCCATTGTCATACATAATTCTACGCTAAATCACTAAATATTAACTCATATCAAGCTTGTCCTACCGTGTCCTGCCCTTTGAGCCCCTTTTTATTGCTTAATTTTCCGTTTCTTCCTCATCAGAAACTTGTTTTCCCGATCGGCCATTGTTGACATTCATACAATGAGCCGCACCGTAATGACCGAAATGTTCCGCATGATTGGCAACTAGGCGACGTAGCGCACGCGCCTGGATAGTATAAATACGAGCGTCTGCTGTCAGAATCTTGTTGTTTACGGATAGCAACCGGAACGTTTGGTATCTTGCCAAGACTGAAAAGAACGTAGAACGCACACATCAGAGTTACTCTGATCGGCGCTGGTTTAAGTGGACCACCAGCAGCTTCAGTGATGCCCAGACCAAAGAAAGGCCCCAGCCAGGTCTCATAATTTTACCATTCGCAGATCTCATCTTCTCTGTTTCTCCACCCATCTTGAGTACTGTACACAATTTGAGTGGACACTTTCCTTTACTATCTCTCCGCTATCTCTCCCCTTATTTAGACAAAGTTGGCACAGGTTTATGTAATAAATGTGAGTGAAATTTCATTGAATGATTATGAGTAAGTGTTAAAATAATAGTGTAACTAACTTATAAAACTGGAATATTTCTGTTTGCACATGTTTCATCTCTCTCCGCTCATATGAGTGAAAACCGTTTGCCGCGAGTAGGTCTTGTTTATTACATTTTTAGATAAAATAAATGTGTCCTAGACGTTGTACACCATAAATAGATGAATTCAAAATTTTGGGGAAAGTTTTGTTGCATGTACAACGTCGAATTAACGTCTTTCACTCATATGAGCGTAGTTTCGCTTAAACAGGCGCAAAGTCACATAAATCGACCCATTACACATATATGAGCGCAGTTTCTCACAAATAGACGCAAGGTCATATAATTAGACGCATTGCACATAAATAAACGGGAGTACGCCCTAACGGCCGCATTCCACACATATGAGTGAAGTTCCACACAAACAGGCGCATTTTTGCATATATGAGCGTAAGTTCTCCCACACAGGCGCATTCCACATATATGAGCGTATAAGTTCCTTCCCACAGTTACAGTACGTTTGATGCTTCACAGTAATGCTTGTAGTGGTATAGAGTTGTTCAGTTTGCGTAACACTTATAAGCACTGACTGATTATTGTTAGATTGGTGTGTAGATACACACTGGATGACGCAAACGCTCTCTATAACCCTTGTGTTATTTTGAAGTCTGCCTTATTGCTAGTAGAATAACAGCTGAGTGGATTATTTACACAATCACGTTATAACTTGAATGTATATTATGCTGTGCGCCTATGTGGGTGAAGCTTTGTGTGCGCATATATAGATAAAACCTTATATGCGCCAAAATATATTAATCTTTGTGATAGCTTATATCAGTGGAATCATATGTACGCAGAATAGGTGACGTTTTGTGCCCGTATATAGGTGGAATCTGATGCACGCATATTGGTGTGGCCTGCTACACTTAATGCAAATATTAAATTAAGTGCATCATATTGATGTTATTTAAGCTTGTAGCCATTCATCTTCCAGACTTATTTAGAATGTTTCTGTGTCATTATTAACAATAGGTATAAAGCAAACTAATGCCTGCTATAGGAACGTCTTAAAATTGTTAATGCAGACTTGATGTGCATTGTCTAACTGATCTCATATTGTGTGAATGCTTATTTGACCGAATAATATCTTAGTAACCATTATCTGTATCAGTATCTTGCCATTACTCATGTCAATGTTAATTGCCATAATTCTTAGTTAAGTTTGCAGAATCAAATCGTTAAGGGAAATCACAATAAATATCAGAAACTGAAACTAGGGTTAGTAATATGTTCTCCTCCCTGTAGTATTGAGCTCAACCCAGGTCGAATCCACAAATATTCATTGTGACGCCACCACCACATCCTGACCTACTGAGGTGTCTTAGTCAACATACTGCTCGACCAGGTGGTGGCCCGTTACAATTTGGTGTCAGAGATTGGGATGAATGTTAAGTTAATAAATTCTGGAGTGAAATATAGCACGTAACACAGTTTGGAAACATAATAATCGTTATTTGCAGCTGATCTTAGTACGTTTTTATAGTGAGGTATCCTGTTGGTCTGATTCAAATAGTACGCGATATAGATTTGAACCTTGGCAGCCACCTAGTACGTTTTTATAGTGTGATATCCTGTCCCTCTGATTCAAATAATAGACGACATAGATTTGAACCTTTGCAGCCACCAGTGAAAATAAAATAATCCATAAATATTAATAAATTCTGGTGTATGGTCTTTGCTATTGTGGAAGAGAACAAAAAAAATCCATAGCAATAAATAATACTAACAAAAATGGAAGGTAACAATTTAAATAACTCTAATATGGTGAAAGATCTCAATGCTCAGTCGACTTCTCAACAAAATACTACCAATGTAAACAATATGTACGGTGATGAAAATTCACTGGCAAGTTCTGCAAACTCTCTACAAATGTCAATGCTTGAGAGCAAACTTGAGTCTGAAATCACTAAAATGGGCACTATGATGCAAAATACGATTTCGAGTTTATCTGAGCACATGGATCAGAAACTTGCTGAAATAAATTCAAAATTCAACAATCTTGTTGCTGATCTTACTCCGAAAAACTCAAATGAAAATTCCTCAATTACTCAAACAAACCAGTGTAATGAGGCAATTGTAACGCCTACAGTTGCCACTGGCTCCAGTTCAAGTACGAACCACCCCAATTTTAAACTCAAACCCCAGTGTTTTAGTGGAGAGACAGATTTTGACGACTTTTTATCTCAGTTCGAAATCACATGTGAGATAAACGGATGGCAGTATAGAGAAAAGTCTCTATACCTTGCTAATTGTTTGCCAGGGGAGGCAAGGTCCCTGTTGAGTGAGCTCGATTATGACGGTAGGCGCGATTTTGTCACTTTAGTGGAGAAATTAGCCAACCGATTTGGGTCAGTAAATAGATCAGAAATTTACAGAACTCGGCTTAAGTCTCGAGTTAGAAACAAAGGGGAATCTATACCAGAGTTAGCTCAAGCTGTTAAAAAGCCTGTACGTCAGGCATACCCAGGAGTCAATAAGGACGTGATCGAGACCCAATCGATTGATCATTTTATTGATGCTCTAAGAGATTCAGAAATCCGTTTACGTGTTCGAGAGATTGGTCCCAAGACTCTTGGTAATGCTGAGCGAACAGCTTTGAGACTAGAATCCCATAAAATTGCGGATAGGCAACGTTCACGAAATATTAGTCAGATTGAAACCGATAAAAGGCATGAGAAAGATGATCATAATAAAGGGGTAAATGATAGCATGCTGACTCTCCAAAAATCCATGGATGCTCTGACAAGTTATGTTAAGGACCTGGCAAAGCAGACTAGTCAAAACAAATCAAAAGGCATGTTCTCATATGAAAAGCAAATAGGCAATCAAAATTCTAAGAACAACGTCAATTTTGGAAGACCCTATCCAAATAACCCTCCTCGTATGTTTGCTTCACAGAAAAAATCATATAGTCAGCCACCTATTAATAACCAACAAGGCCGAGGAAATGAATCTTACTTAGACCAGTTAGTGCAGAATCCGCGTTCACAGGGTTCGCGTTCGCGTTTGAACGATCATTATAGAAATAGGCAAAATAGTGATAGGAACTTTGGTAATACAAATATCAGAAACGTGCCTACAAGATTTGAAAACAACCAGGGAAACTGGAATCGGTCGGTTTGGGGGACCACAACCCGACGTCGATAAAAAGGTCCGCTGATGTTCCAATAAGAAGCATGGAGGACGGATATTTTGTTGCTGGGTACGCTAAAGGTAAACCTCTTGCTTTTCTGGTTGATACTGGCTCCTGCTGCACTATTATAAGCAAAAATGTTTTTGAAAATTGGCCATATGAAATGCGCCCTAGTTTAACACCTGTAAATATGCACCTGGTAACAGCTACGGGTGAAGCATCTCCTTTTATTGGCAGAGCTGAAATTGAGATTAAACTTGGTGGTCAGTTGTTTATGCATGATGTTCTGTTGGCTGATGTTAAAAATGATGGAATTCTTGGCATGGATTTTCTTACAAAGCATGGGTGTGATGTGTTTTTGAGCAAGAATCATATCCTGCTGAATGGTGAAAAGATTTCTAGCTATCGCAGTAGTGTTGACATCATACCTTCTTGCTGTACAATTGCTATCAATGAGAATGTTGAAGTCCCGCCTGAGTGCGAAATCATCATTATGGGTCATGCAATGGATAGAGTTGATACCGGTGGCATTGGTGTTATAGAGGCCACTGAAAGTTTTGTAGACCGCAGTGGGCTGTTGATAGCTAAAGCTTAAACGAATCCCAAAAGAAAAGTTTACGATCTCTGTTGTACGAGTTTAGGGATCAGTTCTCAAAATCCTCTCATGACTTAGGTTGCACAAATTTGGTTGAACATACTATAAAAAACATTACCTGATTGTAAGCCTGTGAAATTGAGGCCTTATAGAATTCCACTTGCTAAAAGAGAATTCGCAGAGACTGAAATTAAGGCAATGGCGGAAAAAGGTCTTATTGAGCCTTCTCATTCTGCTTGGAGTGAGCCCGCAGTATTGGTGCCAAAGCGTGATGGTACAACTAGGTTTTGTATAGCTTATAGGCGTCTGAACCAACTTACTATTCCAGACAGCCACCCACTACCCAGAATAGGTGATACACTAGATGCGCTTGGCGGTTCTAGCTGGTTCTCTACGTTAGATTTAAAGAGTGGTTTTCATCAAGTAAGCATCGCAGAAGAAGATAGACCTAAAACTACTTTCTCCATCCCAGGCAGTGGCTTGTGGCAATGGCGTGTCTTGCCATTTGGTTTGATAAACTCTCCGAGTGTATTTGAACGCCTGATGGAGAGGGTATTTGCTGGCCTGACCTTCCTCATTTTGCTCATATACCTTGATGACAGAATTGTGTTTTCCAAGACATTCAAAGAGCATTTAGAAAACATTAGTGATACTTAAAAGACTTAAGGAAGTTAACCTAAAACTTAATCCCAAAAAGTGCAATTTGCTGTGTAGGAAAGTCGCCTTCCTTGGACATGAGGTATCCGAGGACGGAATCGCCACGGATCCATCCAAAGTTCTAGCTGTCAAAGAATGGCCGGAGCCAAAGAACGCTACAGAAGTGAGGCAGTTTGTTGGTTTGGCTTCTTATTATAGGAAGTTCATACCTAACTTTGCAACTGTGTGTAAACCTCTGCATAAGCTCACTGAAAAGGACACTCACTTCTCTTGGAGTGATCAAACTCAGAATGCATTTGACACTATAAAACAGTTATTGACCAGTGCTCCTATTCTTAGCTATCCACTTCTTCAAGGACAACCGTTTGTGCTTGATTGTGACGCATCGAACGTTGGAATCGGAGCCGTCTTGTCGCAAGTTCAGAGTGGTGAAGAAAAAGTCATTAGCTATTTCAGTAAGTGTTTGTCCAAATCTGAGAGGCAATACTGTACTACAAGAAAGGAACTTCTGGTCGTGGTAATGGCAGTGAAACATTTCCATCACTATTTGTTGGGGCAAAACTTTACAGTTAGAACGGATCATGGCTCCTTACAGTGGCTTATGCGATTTAAGAATTGTGAAGGACAGATTGCACGATGGATCGAAACCCTGTCAGCATACACCTTTACCGTCCAACACAGGGCAGGTAGGGTGCATAATAATGCTGATGCGATGTCACGTAGACCATGTTATAACAATAATTGTAAATACTGTGACCGATACGAGAGACGATACTTTCCCGATATCTTGACAAAACCCGATATCTTGACAAATCCCGATATCTTGACAAATCCCGATATCATGACAAAAGAATCAGGTGCTATAAAGAACGCAGCCTTAAAGAAAGGCAGTTCTGAGAGTGACAAAAGGATCACTCAAAGCGTAATTGGGGGTGACTATGAGAACACCTGTGAGGGTGATCATAGAATCACACTGTCCGACGTCGGTAGCTTTAAGGAATGCGAACAAAGCATATCCTTATGCTTGGAAGATAAAACCCGTGTATCTTCCTTAAGCCAGGGGAAAAATCCTGTGTATCATGGGCCCAACAGTATGGACGACAGTGGTAGCGATGCGCACACTACCACTTCTTTTGGACCTGGAGCAGCTGATATGCTCTCGTCGGAGATGTCATCTGATATGACCCAGATCGAGGTTCAATCCTTCACGCATACCGGTGATAATCTCGCTTGTGGTGAGCTCAAAGCAGCTCACAAAATTAATTGTCGTCACGTACATAGATTTTGCTGCAGGGATGGCAGCTGATGGTGAAGTATGTTGCTGCAACGTAGCAGTAAGTAGTGGAAATTGGTGGGAACGTTCTGAGGACGAGTCATTGTTTGGGTGTTTATTTGAGTTAGAGGAAAATTCCACAAAGATGCAAGTTGCTCACGCAGGCGTGGCAACAAAAGACGGGGCTCATGAGGACAGTCCTGGGAGTTCACATGAGCATGAGTGTAAAATGGACAGAAACACTACAGACTTTGATAATCCACAGAATGATCACGATGATCATATGAATAGAATTGAAGATTTAAGCACCTGTTACAATGACTGCAATAGAAATGCATGTCTAAATATCAGTGGATCTGGTCAATCCACTTCTTATAGTTCAGAGACAGATGATTGTCTAGAGTTAACACTAGAAAATATAAGAGATAGACAAGAAAGTGATACTGTTCTGAAACTCATTACAATGGAAAGTAGGTGGTGAGAAACCTACCTGGTCTACAGTGGCACCATATCGAAAAGAACTCAAGGCATACTGGCATGAATGGAATACCATTGAAATATAAGATAATATACTATACAAGAAACGGTTGAGAGATGTTGGTAATGATTCTGAATACCTTATTCTAGTGCCAGAAGTTTTGAGAAAAGAAGTCTTTCGACAGTTACATGAGTCCGTTACTGCTGGACATCTAGACAGAAGAAAGACTTATGACAAAATAAAGAAACGATTTTACTGGTGTAACATGTATAAAGATGTGTCATACTGGTGTCGTATTTGTTCTACCTGTGGGTCAAGAAAAATTCCACATAGATACGCAAAAGCCCCCATGAAGCAGTATAACGTTGGTTATCCAATGGAACGTATAGCAGTTGATATACGTGGACCGTACCCTGTTTCGAAAAAGGGTAACAAATATCTTTTGGTTGTGTCCTGTTATTTTACCAAATGGGTGGATGCGATACCCCTGAAAACACAAGAAGCTAGTTATGTAGCAACTAAACTAGTTAACAGATTCATATCAATATTTGGAGTACCTTTGCAACTTCATACAGATTTAGGGTCTAACTTTGAATCAAGTGTTCCAAGAGGTATGCAAACTTCTTGGAATCTATAAGACTAGAACTACCGTTCGCAGGCCTCAGTCAGATGGCATGGTTGAGAGGGCTAATCGTTTTATTCAAAACATGATGTCCTCCTACATTTCAGATAAGCAAGATGACTGGGATGAACACTTACCTCTACTCATGCTCGCATACAGGTCATCTGTTCATGACAGTACAGGGGTCTCCCCTGCGATGATAATGTTCGGTAGGGAACTGACTCTGCCAGTTGACATGGCCCTTGGTAGACCACTAAGAGAAGATAGGCTGTGTGCTACAGAACATGCCTATCAGTTGGAGGAAAAGCTACTGGACATTCATGATTTCGCTCGAAAACATCTGAATATTTCAATCGAAAGCATGAAAAGGAGATACGATATTAAGGCTCACAAAATTTCCTATAAAACTGGAGATGCAGTGTGGTATTATAACCCGAAACGAAAATTAGGTTTCAATCCGAAACTTCAAAGACCCTGGAAAGGTCCAATGATCGTAGTAGAATGTATGAACGATGTTCTCTTTAGGATTCAAACTGGTCCTAAGACAAAACCCATGGTCGTACATCATGACAAACTTAAACCATACTTAGGGGAAGACAAGCCAGAATGGTTTACCAGTAAGGAAATCTAACAACAATATCAAATATATTCTTTAATTAGTACATAATGTCACTAAACATGTGTTTATTTTAATACTAAAAATAAGTTTTACATAAACCTGTGCTGACATGTGCTTATCTTATTATTCTATAAATCTGTGACTTCTATAACTGTGCCCCTTTAAGATTCTCTAATATTTTCTCCTTTATCTGTTCCTGCATTGTGTTTATGAACATGTATGATCATTTGCTAACATTAAAAGTACGAAACTCAGGCTTCCCAATTTGAATTAACAATTCAGTAGTTGTATGAGCCTGAAGTTTGAAATTTTCATGATGAAAAGTCCACATCTTTAGGTCTGTCAGGAATCGAAATGTATATTTGGCTGTGCAACGGAATGCTTATATCTTGTCTGTTGGTTCTACAGTGATACAGGGGCACCTGTAAGGAAAGAACATAAAAATCTGTTTAAACTTAGTTAAATGAAGTGTGAAGTATTTTTGTAAATTGATGTGTTTAAAGATAATGTGCATCTAGGCAGGTGAAATAGATAGCATTTTATGACAAGCAGGCAGTCTGAGCGCAAGCCAGCTTGAAGTTTTACACCAATGTGAGAAGCCAAGTTCTGGAACGAATGGTCAGGTGGTTTTTCTCAAGGTATACTTGTTGACACTGTATTTGATATGTAATCAGCTCGAGATAAGTGAAACAATTTTGAAGGGGGACGTAGGTAAATTCTAAGAGTGTGGTACATTTGTATGGAATTGGCCGCAAAACTAAATTGAGTATTTCACTTTGTATACGGATAGAAAAGGTGCTTGCTATGCAGATAGTTTTATGGTATAACTATCGTTTTGTACATTTCCTTCTTAATAATGTAGAAGGTAGCTTGTGAGCTACTGAACTTTACAGTAGCTCAACATGATCATCGCCAAAGTCTGCATGTGTCTATGTCGGATTATAGAGTGAAATCTATTCAAGGAACAAATAGTTCCCTTTAGGAGAGAAACATACATATATTTTCAGGGCCATCACTACCTGAGCTTGATATGTAATAATACATTTCAGAGACACCTGCAGAGCCAACACACAGGCATTGGCTACCAATGTTCACAGTGCAGCATGATATTCACAAGCAGAAACTATAAACATGCGGGAAGATGATATGATTTTCATCCACCGAATTACTGGGGAAAGGGGCGATGCAGCGAAAGCTATGATGACTAAGTTCATTCGCGAGGTGCAGGACAGCAAGTGGCGGTATGTTAAGACAATGGATGAGCTCGAACCCATAAATACAGCACCAGTAAATGAACCATCAAGACAGCCCTGGCCTAGGAAAACTCGTATTAGCAGTACAGTCTCACCTGCTCTATCTGTGCAGCTGGAAGAACCAGAAGATATCAATCTTTATGAGCCTCCTCCAAAGATACCCAGGCTACAGATATCTAGGCTGGAGCTTGAGCCAGTATCAAGTGGATCTTCAATCATATCAGATCTTGACCTCACCCCATCAATGTCGGATGAAGAAAGCAGCAGTAGTAGTGAAAGCAGCGAGTCGAGCTCCGAGTCTGAGTCTGAATCAGCATCAGAATCTGAAATAGAAAGTCCAAAACGATTAATAAATGTTAAATCAAGAGCTCGCAGCGACAGATCAAATAAGAAAGTGGAACATGAGAATAGAAAGGAAAAAAGTTAGTAATGAGAAACAGAGTAAAAATAAGAATGTGGAAAATGTGCAAAATAAAGAAATATGTAGTAGTAGTGAGAAGCAGAGTAAAAATAAGAAAGTAGAAAATGTGAAAAGAAAATGTAGTAATGAAGAAAAGCAGAGAGAAAATAAGAAAGCTGAAAATGATAATGGAAAAGAAGATAGTGAAAATGAAATGCAATATGAAATAAGAGATGATAATACGGTTGAAGTGGAAACAAATATAAGTAATAAGATAAGTGTAGATAAAGTGGTTGAACGTAAAGACAAACAAAGTGAGACACAAAGGAAAGCAAGTAAAGATAGAAATAACAATGCAAAAAGTGTACAGAAAGGGAATGAAAAGGAGAAAGAAACCGAAAAAGGAAAACAGAAAGACGAGGAAAGTGGTAGTAAGACAAATAAACAAGTCATAGAAACAGAAAGTTGTGAAGAAAAGAGAAATGATAGAGAAAATGAAAGACACAAAATAAGAAATTCTGAGAAGGAGAAAAGTACACAGAATAAAAATGAAAAGAAAGACTCCAGAAATGAGAGACAAAGTGAAAAGCAAAGTGAGAGTAGAAAACTTCAGAAAGTGACTGTGACAAAAGAAGATAATAAAACTAGCAGTGAGAGAAATTCAAATCTGAAAAATGCTAAGTGTAAAGAGAAAGAAAAAGTAAACACACAAACCAAAGATAAAGATAGAGAGAATGAAAATGGAAATAATAGAAAGGAAACTAGTGATGTGATAAATAAAGATGAGAAAAATCAAAAGGAGAATTGCAATGAAAATAGACAAGTGGAAAATGATAAAACGAGAGAAATCAATAAGGAAAGTGAAAATAAGAAACTAAATGTGTCTGAAAACTCAAAAGATCAACAAAACAGTGGTGAAATTATAAGCGAATTGCTGCTAGATAGAATAATGTCAGGAATTATAAATACATATTCTAATGTTCAAGAGATGGACAAAGAAACAATAGCTGCAGTCGAAAGCATTACGGAAGGCCCTTTAGTTAAAGCGATTGATAAAGGAATGGATGATTTCTGTCTGCAGTCTGTTACACTTATGCAGAAGAGAATACTGCCAGAAATAATAAATGATGCAATCTCTGAATTGGTTTCAGAAATGCAGGCAATAGAAGAAGAAACAAATGATATATATGAGGAGGGATTTCAAAAGGAATTAAAGAATATAGCTAGAGAAAGTGTACTTGATATAAGTCTAGAACAAGCGGACAAAAGAAGACAAAACATGGAAAGACAGAAGGAAGCAGAAAGACAAGAGCAAGAAGAACGTGAAACTGACATAAGAGAGGATAGTAATAGAAAGAGCAAACATGATGAGATTGAAGCATAAGAAAGCAGTGAAGATGATGAAGAAATAACAAACTTACGAAAGCTCCAAACTAAACGTCTCATTCTGAATATAGGTGGTGTCAGGTTTGAGACAAGTCGCATGACCCTCCACAAAGATCCAGATTCACTGCTGGCTAAAATAGAAAGAAAAATAATCCCTCATGGAAATAGCATCTTTACAGATCGCGACCCGTCACATTTTAGGTTAATCCTTTACTACTTAAGGAATGACTGTCAGCTTCCCAGTTTAACAGTTCTGCCCAGGGAAAGGAGGTATCTCATTGAGCTCGAAAGCGAATGTACATATTACCGGGTCAAGGGTTTAAGAAAAATTGTGCAGAAGCGACTTCGTCATTTAACTGACCCATAAAGTTCGTCCTGGTATATGACATATCTAATTCATAGGTATGTCATATATCATGGAAAATGTTTGCAGTCTACACCTGTGGACTTAAAAAGTATGTTCCTGGTACCTGATTCTATCCCTGGAGAGCTGCAGTGACTGTGTTTTCGCGTTTAGTTTATGAACATTAAATAACAGCTTCAATAGACACTATTTAATTATAATATATACTTAACTGTAGAGTCTAATTAAAGGTGAACATTCAAAGAGGAAAGAAAACCATGAACTTTGTTAAATTAGAAAGGTTAGAATAAGATCAATTTTATTGTCACAGCTATTATCAACAATGAAATATTTGAAGTCCTTTATCTGTCAAATAAAAATCAAAAATGAGTTCCTTTAAGAGCAATGAAAACATTCATAAGAAAGAAGATGGGTCATACTACGTAGTTTCGGCTAATAAAGCCTCATCAGTGACCCTGTAATGATCCGGCAAAGAAAGCCAGAGGAAACATACAGCAATTTTGCGAATTTCGAATAGGCAGTCGATACAAAGACTGATATAAATCAAAATGGGGTCCAAATAATTAGAAACCTGTCTAGAATATGAGTCTAAACCAATAATTTATTTCTGATTTCTCAGAATATTCACGCTGATCTCAAAGGACCAAAAGTAACATATAAACTGCACTATGGTTGATGTACGGGGAGACGTTTTACGGCCGCCACACGGCACAACACCAGCTGCAGTGAAGGCAAATAAAAATCAAAAATGAGTTCCTTTAAGAGCAATGAAAACATTCATAAGAAAGAAGATGGGTCATACTACGTAGTTTCGGCTAATAAAGCCTCATCAGTGACCCTGTAATGATCCGGCAAAGAAAGCCAGAGGAAACAATATCAAAAGTATACAATATTTTTTTCCATTGTTTCTTACAAAGTTTTCATAAATTTGAGCAAGCCAGTAATAAAAAAATTTCATTACCATAAGGTCAATATTTGGATCTAAATATTGGCAACAGTCAGTATTTTGGTCTAAATTTTGGCGTCTTTCATATGTAAATTGGATGTATGAGATTTAGCATCTTATTTACAAGTTGACAGATACAAGTGAACATGTCATATCATAGTTCAGTGAAGGTTATTTCGGCATAGCCTTTCATTGACCGAATTCAGAAATCTTACTAAGTGGGAAATATAAAGTAAATTCTTAATCTGTGAAAAGGTATTGTTCCTAAATTCCTTTTCATTGTATATATGTGATTTCATGTGTGGATACATAGATTTGGGTTGACCATATGCATTTCTATATATGGTTATAGTTAATTCTGTACTAGTTATTTTTTTTTAATACATTCATAGAAGAGAACCTATTCCGTTTGGCATTAGGAACTCTCCTGTGAGTGTATTTTCTCACCTTATCTGTGTATCCCTTCACATGAAACTAAAAAAAAAAATGTGTTCTCAGAAGAGGAAATAAGATCTGAAGTTCTGTGCTCTGAAATACTCTGTGGCTCTGGATTCCTATCACACAGCCTGAGGTATGTCAGATCCCAGAGCCTTCGGAACTATTGATCTTATATTTATGTCAAGTGTTGTGGTAACTATTAATTTGAGTTTGAGATTTATATCCCTTCAACATTTAAGGTCATATAGAGATGGGACCTCAATTTGAAAACTTAACCAAAGGTCTGGAGATCCCGAAATTGAAGCAGTGATCCTTGTATTATGAGGTGAATAACTTCAAAACAAGGGCTTTTGTTGTTGGAAGTTCATTGTTTAACTGTCATAATTGTTATATTGCTAATGTCTAATGAAATGCCATGTTTAACTATTTTTCTCCTGGCATTAATGGCAAGCTATTTAATTGAACTGATTATATGAAATGTCTATTATTGCCATGTAGGATGGGAGAAAGTGAACATTTTCTTTATGAGAAATATTTGCTGATATTTCAAATTATTCTCTTTCCTGGGAAATTGAGTGCTGATGATGATTCATTATACAAGAGGCCAGCTTTCTTTTACTAACCTCGGTGTAGGGTGAACTCGTGACAGGTGATCCTCCAAGATCACTCTGAACCTAGGTTGGTGAAAAGAAGCTGCTTCTAGCCTAAATACTTAATCATTGTTCATAATCTGAGTCACCATTATCTGAAACATATGGTAAATGAATTATCATTTGCATATATGTGTCCAAGTTATAACAATTTCAAATGATCTTAAAAGTGCTCTAAGAAGTTTCATTCTTTATTATGACCTGTAGAAACGTACGCAGATTTACTGTTTTTCGCGATGTTACAACTAATGTTGAAGTTCGCGGATATCTCAGCTTTTTCAGCATGTTATTCATTCATACCTTTATAATTATGTGTATTCTGTTTTGCGATAATCTTAAGTCTTATGAACATACTGTGTAGGTTTCTGCGGTTGTGTCAGGTTGATTTGAATCTACGTGTTAAATGTTTAACTTGCAAGTTCTTCTCCATGTATATGTATATCTTAATATTTTGAAAAGATGGCAAGGATTAACAGTAATAGCCGGTCGCCTCCTTCAAAAATCTGTATAAGTTATAATATCCAACTTTCCAAGCTGCATGAAAAAGCTTACTTACCTTCCTCATGGGGTCCATGCCTTTATTGGGTAGGAGGCTGTTGTAACGGCACCTGGCTATTATTCTGTTATTCCTATGGCTGTCAGTGTTTAAAGTTTACTTAGATGACAAACACGCATAATTTTGATACAGTATCATCTATCTTCGGTACGGATCATTCCAAGGCCGAACGAACGTTTGCTAACTTTGCCTAGCAGTTACCGCATAAATACCCATTGTCATACATAATTCTACGCTAAATCACTAAATATTAACTCATATCAAGCTTGTCCTACCGTGTCCTGCCCTTTGAGCCCCTTTTTATTGCTTAATATTCCGTTTCTTCCTCATCAGAAACTTGTTTTCCCGATCGGCCATTGTTGACATTCATACAATGAGCCGCACCGTAATGACCGAAAAGTTCCGCATGATTGACAACTAGGCGACGTAGCGCACGCGCATGGATAGTATAAATACGAGCGTCTGCTGTCAGAATCTTGTTGTTGTTTACGGATAGCAACCGGAACGTTTGGTATCTTGCCAAGACTGAAAAGAACGTAGAACGCACACATCAGAGTTACTCTGATCGGCGCTGGTTTAAGTGGACCACTAGCAGCTTCAGTGATGCCCAGACCAAAGAAAGGCCCTAGCCAGGTCTCAATTTTACCATTCGCAGATCTTATCTTCTCTGTTTCTCCACCCATCTTGAGTACTGTACACTATTTGAGTGGACACTTTCCTTTACTATCTCTCCGCTATCTCTCCCCTTATTTAGACAAAGTTGGCACAGGTTTATGTAATAAATGTGAGTGAAATTTCATTGAATGATTATGAGTAAGTGTTAAAATAATAGTGTAACTAACTTATAAAACTGGAATATTTCTGTTTGCGCATGTTTCATCTCCCTCCGCTCATATGAGTGAAAACCGTTTGCCGCGAGTAGGTCTTGATTATTACATTTTTAGATAAAAATAAATGTGTCCTAGACGTTGTAAACCATAAATAGATGTATTCAAAATTTTGGTGAAAGTTTTGTTGCATGTACAACGTCGAATTAACGTCTTTCACTCATATGAGCGTAGTTTCGCTTAAACAGGCGCAAAGTCACATAAATCGACCCATTACACATATATGAGCGCAGTTTCTCACAAATAGACACAAGGTCATATAATTAGATGCATTGCACTTAAATAAACGGGAGTACGCCCTAACGGCCGCATTCCACACATATGAGTGAAGTTCCACACAAACAGGCGCATTTTTGCATATATGAGCGTAAGTTCTCCCACACAGGCGCATTCCACATATATGAGCGTATAAGTTCCTTCACACAGTTACAGTAGGTTTGATGCTTCACAGTAATGCTTGTAGTGGTATAGAGTTGTTCAGTTTGCGTAACACTTATAAGCACTGACTGATTATTGTTAGATTGGTGTGTAGATACACACTGGACGACGCAAACGCTCTCTATAACCCTTGTGTTATTTTGAAGTCTGCCTTATTGCTAGTAGAATAACAGCTGAGTGGATTATTTACACAATCACGTTATAACTTGAATGTATAGTATGCTGTGCGCCTATGTGGGTGACGCTTTGTGTGCGCATATATAGATAAAACCTTGTATGCGCCAAAATATATTAATCTTTGTGATAGCTTATATCAGTGGAATCATATGTACGCAGAAATAGGTGACGTTTTGTGCCCGTATATAGGTGGAATCTGATGCACGCATATTGGTGTGGCCTGCTACACTTAATGCAAATATTAAATTAAGTGCATCATATTGATGTTATTTAAGCTTGTAGCCATTCATCTTCCAGACTTATTTAGAATGTTTCTGTGTCATTATTAACAATAGGAGGTATAAAGCAAACTAATGCCTGCTATAGGAACGTCTTAAAATTGTTAATGCAGACTTGATGTGCATTGTCTAACTGATCTCATATTGTGTGAATGCTTATTTGACCGAATGATATCTTAGTAACCATTATCTGTATCAGTATCTTGCCATTACTCATGTCAATGTTAATTGCCATAATTCTTAGTTAAGTTTGCAGAATCAAATCGTTAATGGAAAATCACAATAAATATCAGAAACTGAAACTAGGGTTAGTAGTATGTTCTCTTCCCTGTAGTAGTGAGCTCAACCCAGGTCGAATCCACAAATATTCATTGTGACGCCACCACCACATCCTGACCTACTGAGGTGTCTTAGTCAACATACTGCTCGACCAGGTGGTGGCCCGTTACAATATGGCCATTTTGTGGGAAAGTGACTGTCCTTATGGCCTTCCTTTGTTTGGGTTTCCATTATGGTCTGGTCGCTTAATGTTTGTGTTTCTTTCCCTTTGGTGTCTTTGATGGGTGGAGTAAGATAATTGTATCGATTTCTGATCTTTGTTTTACTTCTACTTTTCAAAATTTTGTAGACGCCATTCTGATTTAATTTTAAAATTCAATATTGGACTTAAATTTCTTCTGCAACAAGGTCTATCGGAACCCGAAATTTATGGTGACTTAGTGTACAAATTCAGAAAAATATATAACCGCAATGACTTCATCACCCAATTTCGTAAAATCATTCTTCGATATAAAAAGATTGGGTACAACATGGATGTTATACGACAGACTGCATGCATGGTAGTTAACCCAATCACGGTTGGCAACTTTGCTTCCCTCTTTAATTTCACGCCGGTGGGTCAGGCCTCAGATTCTATGACGGTTCCAACGTAAAGGCTTATTGAGAATTAGAGAGATCTAATTCAAGGTAATGTTGGTTGGTGCCTGATGCTCTGTCTCTGGTCGGGCCCATCGGAGTCTAACTGTTGGTTTTCTTTTGCTCCAGCATTTCAGTGGTTTCTTGCTGTCGAGTCCTCACTGTTGTCTCACCGCTGTGGTTCTTTGATTGTTTGTGTTCACGGAGATGTTGCACTGATGAGTATGGAGGCCTTCATGCGGACTGAACAAATTATTTGTCTAAATCGCGACAGAAGTAAGGGCGAGGATTGTGGCCACGTAAGTGAGTGTTTGAGTTTTACGTCCCACCAACAGCTAAGGTCATACGGAGACAGGACCTCGGTTTAAAGACTCCTCCGAAAGTCTTGAGAAGCCCGGGATCGATCCTGCGACCCCTGGTTTACAAGGCGAGTAGCGTAACCACTACACCACTGAGGCTTCTATTTTGTGGCCACGTAAAATCGATTTAAGCCCCCCCTCCCCCCCCCCAGTGGAAATTTTTCCACTGACCGTTCCAAGGCGGTTCTTCTGTGGCGGTTTATTTATGTTGTTGTTTGCTACTTACTGTGTGTGTCGCTTGTGTCTGTTTATTTAGGATGGCCATCTGGCCATTTTGTGGGAAAGTGACTGTCCTTATGGCCTTCCTTTGTTTGGGTTTCCATTATGGTCTGGTCGCTTAATGTTTGTGTTTCTTTCACTTTGGTGTCTTTGATGGGTGGAGTAAGTTAATTGTATCGATTCCTGATCTTTGTTTTACTTATACTTTTTAAAATTTTATAGACACCATTCTGATTTAATTTCAAAATTCAATATTGGACTTAAATATCTTCTGCAACAAGGTCTATCGGAACCCGAATTTTATGGTGACTTAGTGTACGAATTCAGAAAAATATATAACCGCAATGACTTCATCACCCAATTTCGTAAAATCATTCTTCGATATAAAAAGATTTGGTACAGCATGGATGTTATACGAAAGACTGCATGCATGGTAGTTAACCCAATCATGGTTGGCAACTTTGCTTCCCTCTATAATTTCACGCCGGTGGGTCAGGCCTCAGATTCTATGACGGTTCCAACGTAAAGGCTTATTGAGAATTAGAGAGATCTAATTCTTGGTAATGTTGGTTGGTGCCTGATGCTCTGTCTCTAGTTGTGCCCATCGGAGTCTAACTGTTGGTTTTCTTTTGCTCCAGCATTTCAGTGGTTTCTTGCTGTCGAGTCCTGCCCGTTGTCTCACCCCTGTGGTTCTTTGATTATTTGTGTTCACGGAAATGTTGCACTGATGAGTTAGGAGGCCTTCATGCGGACTGAACACATTATTTGTCTAAATCGCGACGGAAGTAAGGGCGAGGATTGTGGCCACGTAAAATCGATTTAAGCCCCAAGTGGAATTCTTTCCACTGACCGTTCCAAGGCGGTTCTTCCGTGGCGGTTTATTTATGTTGTTGTTTGTTACTACTTACTGTGTGTTTCACTTGTGTCTTTTTATTTTGGATGGCAATTTTGTGGGAAAGTAACTGTCCTTATGGCCATCCTTTGTTTAGGTTTCCTTTATGGTCTGGTCGCTTCGTGTTTGTGGTTCTTTCTCTTTGGTGTCTTTGGTTGGTGGAGTAAGTTAATTGTATCGATTCCTGATCTTTGTTTTACTTCTTCTTCTGTAATGTTCAGCGTTCTTCAAATAAAAATCAGAAACAATACCTTATGACTCACAAAGAGGATTGGCACGTCCTTAAACTCGAAATCATCATCATCAATTTTTACAGCTGAAGCGAAAGCGGTAGACCTGGCTTTAGATTTTATCAGTTCTTCAAGAATTCAAGGCTTTAGATTATTCATCATCCAAAAATCCTGAAATACAAAAATTAATTGGAAAACATCATGAAATGTCTAAAACGCACCAAAGTAGAAGTAAAACAAAGATCAGGAATCGATACAATTAACTTACTCCACCCATCGAAGACACCAAAGGGAAAGAAACACAAACATTAAGCGACCAGACCATAATGGAAACCTAAACAAAGGAAGGCCATAAGGACAGTTACTTTCCCACAAAATGGCCATCCAAAATAAAAAGACACAAGTGATACACACAGTAAGTAACAAACAACAACTTAAATAAATCGCCACAGAAAGACCGCCTTGGAACGGTCAGTGGAAAGATTTCCACTGGGGGGCTTAAATCGATTTTACGTGGCCACAATCTTCGCCCTTACTTGAACATTGCCCTGTGGTTTTGAAATGGTATTTCAATGTTTCATAGCTGAACTGAAAAAAAAATCTGGTGCCTGGAGTAAATTCACTCCAGTACCACAAAGTTCAACCAATTCATCAAATGGCGCCATCCAGGTTGCTTAATTATTATGCATATACAAAGCCCTGATTTCTTCCTTAAGGCCTTTCTTTGTTTTTTCAAAATGCCCCAAAATGGTTTGGTCACATTTTTTTTTGACATACACAGATCTAACTAGTGTTGAAGCCCTAGTTAGGGAATCCCTCTCAAACTTGTTGACCAGTCGTCAAATTTTTTTATGAAATGCATTCATTTGTATTGTTTTAAAGAAAAATACCGGCTGTATGTATTTTATTTTTGGAAGCATTTTTCACCAATAGCTCAATAACCCACCTTTAAATCCAATGAAACTTGAAATTCACATACAGTAGACAGTGATGTGGAACAGGGCATATTATTTTGAGGTCTGCCAAATACTACCAGTTTTATGCCTCACAGCTTTTTCTAAAGATTTTGTTTCCAGATAACATTTTCTGGATAACTACTTCCATATTTTACATCTGATGAAGCTGAAACTTAACATAATAGTAAGACCATGGTGCAGAACAGTGCATATTATTTGTGAGAAAATAATTCAAAATTTGAAAAATACAGGTCAGTTTATGATTTTGGAATGTTACCATGACAGAAAACCACAAATAAAATCACGGTTAGATAAATTGAAGCTGGAAACTGATAAGTTATGAATTTTAAAATTGGCTTGCTCGAAATGACCTGCATCTACGTTGTTGTGCAACTAACATGAATCACTCATTTCATCAGCATTGCTGTCAACTAGTTTGAGCCATTGAGGGTTATAAGTAGTGCCAGGTAAGATTATGTGGAGCACAAATTGTTCCTTGGCTACGTTCAACAAACCCAAACTTGTACAACAGTAAGTTAATATATGCTCGATCTTACTAATTGCCACGGGTGTATTATGCCCCACTTGCGGAGCTCTTGTTGACCTTGTCATCACCATAGCGCCTTCAGGATGTATCTGATCTTCTTGAAACTTATACACCAGTCTGTCAGGGATGAAACGTATCATGAAAGCTCAGATGAGTTCGAAAACCTGCAAGGAAGGCATGTTTTTAGCTCAACTGTCACGTAGTGACAAGGTGAGCTTTTGTGATCACTTTCTGTCAGTCGTCAGTCTGTGTGTGCATCCGAGTCGTCAGTCTGTGTGTGCATCCGTAAACAATTTCTTCAAACGACATCTCCTCCTAAACTGCTGAGTAGATTCTGGCAAATGATCTTTTGGTGGTTTCGGGTTGGATTCCGATCAGTAGTTTAGGAGATAGCGTGATGGACAGGGGAGATTTTAATATCCCCTCTGCTAAAACGTGGGGGTAAACACTCTTATGTTTTCCTCTTATGTTTTCAGAAACAAGTGAAATTACTCTGTGGCTGGATGGTATATAATCCCATGGAAAAAAAAGATACATCAGTGTGAGGAAGGGTAAGGGGGGAGGAGCAAGAACCATCTGTGTCGCCAGAAGTTTTTCTTATAAAGACTTAACCGATGAATTGGTGAAATTGTTTTTCCCGAATGCAAAGTCCCCCCTGGGAAAATCAACAAAATATAGCCACCGCTTGGGTGATGCTGCATCACGAATCATTCAAGAAGAAAGCTTCAACCTGGGGAGCAAATTCTTTCCTTTAAGAGCAGACCCCTTTTTCAGAGGGAGAGGGCTTATAGAAAAGCAAACAGAAAGTCCCGAAAGCTGTCTCCCTTTGACAAAAAGGAAGAAAAATCTGCTAGGTGTTCCCATTCCCTTTAATGCACCAAGAATGTCATTTTTTTCGATATAAAGCTTGATTGTACTGAAAGTGAAAAATTAAGAACCTCTTCTGTATAACATAGAGTACTTTTCTTAAATGACAGGTGTTTTAACAAGTACACACACTCTACGTTATACAGCAGAGTTTCTTACTGCCTGATACTGCCCACTTGACTATCGCTGACCATGTACAGAACACAGCTACTGGTTATTTATAGCAGTGCAAGTCTTCTTCCATTGACATCAAAGTGCTGTGAAAAAGATAAAATCTGGACTGGGCTCGTGGCCCCTCAATCGACCCAAAGTTACTGACTACAGAAGCTTCCCTCCTGCTGCTGTGCATGTGACTGTCACTGACCATGTACAAAATCCAGGTTGTTTATAGCATCAATGGTTTTATCCCTGTGACGTGAGGGTGCAGGATTTAGGATAAATGCAGTTTTGAGGGTAGTGCTCATAAATAGCGCTGTCAGTGTTCACAGTTTTAAACATGTTGAATAAAAACATTTATTTACCCGACTGCTTTTGTAAGCGTACATCAAAGTCTTAAGCAAGACTGTGAGAAGATACGGGGATACACTCTTTTGGTGGATTTTTCCTCATTCGGCCCAATTAACCTGAAGTTACTAAGCACAAGTAGGTCTTCTGTGCTGATGGCCACGTGACTATCACTGATATACCGTAAAATTCCTATATTAAGACCACCTTTGGGATTGTTCACTTTTGAACAGTCCCAAAGGTGGTCCTTGACCAGAGGACAATGTGGGCTGAAAACACAATGAAAGATTAAGTGCACCCTCAAAAATAAGCTTTTCAAAGCAGAATTAGTCTTAATTTCAGGTGGTCTGAATAGCGGAATTTTACTGTATATGAAATCCAGATAACTTGTTCATAGAAAATAGCTTAAGTATTCTTATCGCTGTTCGATGAGAGTGTTGCATAAGAGAATTATCAATAGAATCTAGAATGGAATCGTGCCTTTGGTGTGGCAAACAGTGTAGATCCAGTTCAGATGCTGCTGAACATGGAACCTCATCAAGATCTATATTGTTTATGTTCAGTACAGGAATTTAAGGGTTAAATGTAAGTCTTAAGTCACACAAAGAGTGTTGTCTCTATTTAATAGCAAACTTCTGTTTACCTTTCAGGGAATAGAAATTCTGCATGACTTAGGTTTAAGTGTATCTTACTCCAGCCTACAGAACAAAAAGAAAAAACTGGTTTTGGATCAGGAGAACAAGATCAATAACATGGTCAATTCTTTCAAGGAAGCAAGAGTAGCAGGGCACAACAATAAAAAAAACAGTAGAAGTATTAGGTGACAACCTAGACATTACTGTCAATCCAACAAAAATGACCTTGAACAACCAAAGAAAAAGCCTCCTCTGGTTTCTCATTATGGTAAAGCAAAGAAGAGTAACTTATGATGATGTCCATATTGCTGATCAGGTACCCCAGATGCCAGTAGAGGAAGCATAAACTGCTGATTGGATCCCATCTAATGTTGTCATACAAAACCTTGAGTCAGACTTTCAATACCACATCAGCAGAATCCTGCTTACGTACATAGACTTTATCAAGATGAATATACAAAATTATCCTCAATGCCTGAAGCACAACTATATTCACTTGACTGAAAAGAAATCAAGTGTACTGAACTGTGATTTAATTGAAGAGTCAGAAAATTCCATCCAAGGTATGATAAAAAATTTGCAGAAGGTGCATCAGGTGGCAGTCCCACACATAGATAGGCAAGTAGTGGAGAAAGTTGTTTTTGGTGGAGATTTCCTAACCAACGAACGTGCCTTCTCAGCCCAGGAAGCCATGCAGAACAACAATTCCGAATTTGATAACTTACTTGGAATTACTCAAGCCGTCATAGAATCTCTTATTTTTCCAATCCTCAGGGATTGCTTATCGTCATAGAATCTCTTATTTTTCCAATCCTCAGGGATTGCTTATACAATTGCTTTTCACTGTTCCATCAATTGACATCCTTTAGATACCTGTTGAAGGTCATTATTAAACCGATGTTCGTTCCTCGTTGTATAACAACTGCTTGTTTGACATCTCTGTACTTTAAGTAGACTAAGATGTTTTGTGGGCTGTTGTTGTACCTTCCTTCTATTCGAAGGAATCTTCTTCAGTAATTTTTTATTTATTTAATAACCGGCATGAACATCGCTTTAGTTTTTACGGTATCACAACCTTATTAACCAAAATGAGTATTACAAATACATTTAAAATATCAATATCACCCCTTAGGTTACACTCTGCTTCTTCTGTACGGATTCCCCATTCTATTAAGAACTTTAATACTATGTTGCCTTTGGTATTGGTTAGACCCTTAAATTTGTCTTCTGTAACTTCAGTTAATCTCAAAGGAGCAGGCAATACCAATGTTTTTGGGAGTAGTCTTCGTATAAGACTATCTCCTCTCAAATCGCCCATCCTTCGAAAATATACTAATCCGTGGAAAAGAAGTGGAATGTATCCTAGTATTTCTAAGTGCAATGCCAAGAGGTGCAGATGTTGTTCGCATTTAAGCACAGCGTCTACCGTTACTTCATCTGTAAACGGTAGACGCTTCTCTGTAGTTAACATGTCTGATTTGACATGACAGTCTATAGATTTAATTTATCTCATTCCTTGACGTGCTGCAAACTGTAATATGCAGTACGTCGGTCAAATCAAACTAACCGCATGCTTTAAACTGGATTGAACGAGCATTATCGTAGAATGAGTAAGCCTAAGAAAACTGACACTTTCTTGTACCGTCACTTTCGACGTACAGGTCATTCTGTAAATAACATTGTTATACAACCAGTGGAAAAACTTTATTATGATGTAAATTCTACATCTAGATTCAAAATAATCAAAAGACATGAAGCTGAACTGAAATGGATTAAATTTTTACAGACCCCTTTTCCACTGGGATTTAATGACAACATTTATCATGAGAGAATATTTCCAGAATGCCGGACTTTGATATTTTCTCACTCCTGGAATGTCGAAAACGCAGAACTAGATCTCACGGCACCAGGAAAAATGGTAACTTTAAACGTAAATCACGTGCGTTTAAACGAAACAATACTAGACTGAAGTGACTGTCAATTATATTATTAAATCATGGACGCCACTCTATGCTTTCATTTTTTAAGTTCATTACCCGTTTCTGTTTTACGTCTTCTGGACACCGAGGCGAATAAATTCTACGATAGTTCTCATCAGTTATATGATGCGGCTCTCTTAACTAGAGGCTATACTCAGCATACTCTCCGTCCTTACATTGATTCTGAAATTAATCATAAACGCCATTTCTTCAAAATATCCTTCATTAATAAGGGTATGGATTTTATAGATTTGCCCAGTATCTTCCGTGAGAGATCGGTGCTTTCTTCCATTCCTGTTTATTTTCAAAATACTGAAACACCTATAATATGCTATAAATATAACACACCTGTTAGATCTATCATTTTTAATTTCAATAAACTTGTTTCAGATCTTGATATTGATACTAATACTCCTGATTCATGTGATTGTAAAAACTCAAAGTAGTGCTATCCTGCTGCTGGTCATGTAATTACTGGCAATTTGAAAATTATTCCTGATTCTAGGATAAGGAATATAATTTATAAAGGACCGAAATATCGAATTCCTTCTAAAATTGATTTCAGTAAATGTAGAGATGAAATCGCTGCTTCCTTGAATGAATTCGGTAATCGATGGTGTAAGCGAGAGTATGTTGAGCATAAAGCCCTTAAAGACTGGAAACTTAGCATTTTAAAACTAGTGAATAAACGCATTTCTTTCTATTCTCAAAATACTAACTTATTACCTCCTAAGCCCAAGACGTCTTTACGTCATCTTAAACTAGGTATTCAAGAATTTCATAAGAAGTTTGTTTTGGCCCCTGCAGACAAGGCCGCTAACAAAGTCGTCGGTGTGTGACGGCTCCACTATGTTAACACGCTTAAGCAGGAGCTTGGTGGTACTAAGGCCTATGAACTTCAGCCTTTAGCTGAAGAGAGAGCTATAGTAGATAAACATGTTTGTCTTTCAGCCACCAAAGTAGAAGTAAAACAAAGATCAGGAATTGATACAATTAACTTACTCCATCCATAAAAGACACCAAAGGGAAAGAAATACAAACATTAAGCGACCAGACCATAATGGAAACCTAAACAAAGGAAGGCCATATGGACAGTTACTTTCCCACAAAATGGCCATATGGCCATCCACAATTAAAAGACACAAGTGATACACACAGTAAGTAACAAACAACAACATAAATAAATCGCCACAGAAGAGCCGCCTTGGAACGGTCAGTGGAAGATTTCCACTGGGGGGCTTAAATCGATTTCACGTGGCCACAATCCTCGCCCTTACTTCCGTCGCGATTTAGACAAATACTTTGTTCAGTCCGCATGAAGGCCTCCCAACTTATCAGTGCAACATCTCCGTGAACACAAAAATCAAAGAACCTGCATGATAGTTGAATGATCCACATAATTATCCTTCAGTCAAACCCTGAACAGTGGACAAACCGACAGACCACGCCATCATGGCGGGACTACTGGAAACAGAAATTTCGAAATTGTAGAAATCTAAGTAGAAGCAAAACAAAGATCAGGAATTGATACAACCAACTTACTCCACCCATAAAAGACACCAAAGGGAAAGAAATACAAACACTAAGCGACCAGACCATAATGGAAACCTAAACAAAGGAAGGCCATAAGGACAGTTACTTTCCCACAAAATGGCCATATGGCCATCCAAAACCAAAAGACACAAAGTAACAAACAACATAAATAAATCGCCACAGAAGAGCCGCCTTGGAACGGTCAGTGGAAGATTTCCACTGGGGGGGGGGGGGGGGGGGGCAAGTTTGTTGTGTGTGTTAACGAAGGCCAAGACAAGCTTCCTACGCTATACTGGTTACCAAAACTTCATAAAAAACCTTACAAAGCACGGTTTATTGCAAATTCTAGTTCTTGCACTACCACTGAACTTTCTAAATTATTAACTTCCTGTCTTACTGCTATTAAAACGCATGTAATTAAATATTGTGATAAAGTCTTTGAAAGATCAGAAAGAAATCTGTTTTGGTCTATAAAAAATTCGAATGAGATTTTAAATAAATTGAAATCTAGACATTTTCGTGCTTCTAGTCTGTCTACCTACGATTTTTCCACTCTTTACACTACACTTCCTCATAATCTTATAAAAGAAAAGCTTAATGATTTAATTGAATGGGCTTTTCACAGAGAAGATTCTCTCTATATTGCATGTAATGTCAGAAATGCATTTTTCACTTCTAAAAAGCATAAGAATTATACACTTTGGTCATGTCAAAGTGTGTGATGCCCTCACCTTTCTACTTGACAATATTTATATTAGATTCGGTACTAAGTTATTTAGACAAATTGTGGGTATTCCGATGGATACTAATTGCGCACCTCTTGTGGCTGATCTGTTCTTGTATTGTTATGAAAGAGACTTCATTTTGTCGCTTTCCATTGATAACCAATCTGAAATTATTGAAGCTTTTAGCTCTACTTCTAGATATTTAGATGATTTATTAAATATTGATAATACCTATTTTGATGGTTTGATCAGTCAGATTTACCCCCTAGAACTTCAGTTAAATAAAGCAAATTCTTCTGATACCGAGGCCCCGTTTTTGGATTTACATCTATCTATTGTAGATGGATTTGTTTCGTGCAAAATTTATGATAAACGCGATGACTTTGATTTTGAGATTGTAAATTTTCCTTTTTTGGATGGTGATGTCCCTCGTGCGCCATCCTATGGCGTTTATATTTCGCAATTAATTCGATTTGCTAGAGTGTGTAGTCATATAACTGACTTCAACACTCGTAATAAATTATTAACGGCTAAACTCCTTAATCAGGGTTATCGGTACCATAAACTACGCAAAGCCTTTTCAAAATTTTACAGACGCCATTCTGATTTAATTTCAAAATTCAATATTTGACTTAAATCTCTTCTGCAACAAGGTCTATCGGTACCCGAATTTTATGTTGACTTAGTATATAAATTCAGAAAAATATATAACCGCAATGACTTCAGCACCCAATTTCGTAAAATCATTCTTCGATATAAAAAGATTGGGTACAACATGGATATTATACGACAGACTGCATGCATAGGAGTTAATCAAATCACGGTTGGCAACTTAGCTTCCCTCTTTAATTGCACGCCGGTGGGTCAGGCCTCAGATTCTATGACGGCTCCAACGTAAAGGCTTATTGAAAATTTGAGAGATAATGTTGGTTGGTGCCTGATGCTCTCTCTGGTCGGGCTCATCGGAGTCTAACGGTTGGTTTTCTTTTGCTCCAGCATTTCAGTGGTTTCTTGCTGTCGAGTCCTCACCGTTGTCTCACCTCTGTGGTTCTTTGATTTTTGTGTTCACGGAGATGTTGCACTGATGAGTTAGGAGGCCTTCATGCGGACTGAACAAATTATTTGTCTAAATCGCGACGGAACTAAGGGCGAGGATTGTGGCCACGTAAAATCGATTTAAGCCCCCCAGTGGAAATCTTCCACTGACCGTTCCAAGGCGGCTCTTTTGTGGCGATTTATTTATGTTTTTGTTTGTTACTTACTGTGTGTATCACTTGTGTCTTTTGGATTTGGATGGCCATATGGCCATTTTGTGGGAAAGTAACTGTCCTTATGGCCTTCCTTTGTTTAGGTTTCCATTATGGTCTGGTCGCTTAATATTTGTATTTCTTTCCCTTTGGTGTCTTTTATGGGTGGAGTAAGTTAATTGTATCAATTCCTGATCTTTGTTTTACTTCTACTTTACTCATAGGCCCGGAGGCCTTCACAGGGAGATGTATTTCTTGATGGTATAACATGCTAATGTTACAAAACGTTCCATTTGTTTCAGTTCTGTTTTATTTCAGATGAAAAGTGAGTTCTTTATTTTGCTTGTGTTTAACTACCACATTTATTCTAATCAGTGCACCCACACAGTTGTTCCGAAATCTTTTCTGCTGATGCAGAACAGCTGTCAGACTAAAATGTTTTGTAGGACAGAATTAGTATCTGCAGGAGTGAAGGCACATTTGTTGTCAGAATAATATTTTTTGGCTAAGATTCACAGGACATATGTCAATCCGACTGTTTTGCAGGACAAAATGCAAAAAGGCCGGTTTAGTCAGACAGAAATGTGCTTTTTCCGCAGTCTGGTGAATATAATTATCCCGACGCTTTAGCGGAGGGGATATTTTATTCGCCTCTGTCTGTCTGTGTCTGTTATGCTATCTCCTCCTAGATTATTAATTGGAATCCAACCAAATTTGGTGTGTGGGTTGCTTACATGAGTGGGATGTGCAACAGCACATTTATTTTTGGCCCCACCCTCAGGGGCCCTTAGAAGGGGTCAGATATCAATAAAATTCATTTACAAAGTCAATTTGATAGATTTTGATACCAAACTTTGCAGAAGTAATCAATAATGAAATATGTAAAACATATTGAACAGGATTTTAGCTGCAACCCCTGGGTCATGCCCCAGGGCTAGGACTTATAGGGGTCGGGTGGTAAAAAAAATAGAAGGTGGTAAAAAAAATAGAAAAAAATCGTCATGTGTCAAATCAAATCAAAGGGGATGATTAGAAGAGTATAATACAAGTAAAATTTTACCCTGGGGTCAGATTCGTTCCCTGGGGGAGGGGTCAAATGTCAAAATTTAAGTTTTTCACAACATAGTCATGTGGCATATCATATCAAAGGGGATGATTAGTAGAGTATAATACAGGAAAACTTTTTACCACGGTGTCAGATTTTGGCCCTGGGGCAGGGGTCCAAATGTTACATGTCAGTCAAATTTAATTGCAAATACATGTACATGTTGTTTTTTTTTGGTACTTAACCCCTGTGGAGCAAGCATTGCGATTTGCAATGGCGTGCCGTCGACAGCATTCTAGTTACCATTTATTGAGAAAAAATACCAATGTCGGCAAAATGAGGAGTGATCACAACCTCATGGTCTTGTTCAAATTTTGTATTACAAATGCTGAAATAGAGAAATTTAAAGCCACAGTTAAGGAGTTGTTGGTAGAATATTTATGGTTTACAACAGTTTGTTTGTTCTTTGTTTTTGTCTCTTTTATTTGAGGTTTGAAGTTCCTGTCAGCACTATATTGGTCATTTTGGAGCTGTTGCTTCCAATTTTGTGGGACTTTTACCCTGATATGAAATGACATCTCAAGCCCTGCTGCTCAATGAAGCAAATAGGGTTTATATTGCATAGATGGTTCGTCTCATACCACTTTGCTTGGTGATCCTCTAAGCACCAGGACTCATGTGCGGTCAGTTTCATGCAGTTTCAGTTTTATGCAGCCGAATATATTTCTCCAAGCCCAATGTTTGTTCTTTGCAAATTAAGACTTCACAATAGTTGAAATCATGAATAATCATCTCAATAACAAGTTCCTGCAGTAAATTCCTCAGGAAAAGGAATTTACAGGGGTAAATATTTACTTCCTTTTTACTGCTCAAAAACTATGATTGTCGGACATCACTCATAATTGCAGCAATTAGGCGGTTTTAATGAGCACTCGCAATCTATTTTTTTTAATTAAATAACATGTATCAGCTTGAATAATGCAAAAGTTATCATTTTAGGTCCTTCTTTAAAGCCAGCAAAATCACATTTCGCATAAATGTTATGTCGGGTTGATTGTTTTAGTTGAGGCTTTACATCCTCGTCAATATTTTTGTCATGTTAAGATAAATTGTCACATTACTGTGTTGCTGTAAAAGACACAAAAAGATAAAGGACGCATTACTGTGTTGCTGTTCAGATTCGAACCTGTGAACGTTCAGCACTCTACCAACTGAGCTAGGTGCCTCCTAAATTACAGATACCTTATAGTAATTTCTCAGTTTCCATTTTCATTCAAATGTACAGTAAAATTCCTATATAAAGACCACCTTTGGGACTGTTCAAAATGGTCTTAAAGACGCCTTTTGAACAGTCCCAAAGGTGGTCCCTGACCAGAGGACATTGTAGGCAGAAAACACAAAGAAAAATTAAGTGTACCCTTCAAAATAAGCTTTTTATAGCAGAATTAGTCCTAATTCTAGGCGGTCTTAATAGTAGAATTTCACTGTACATGTATACAGTACACCGAACACAATTTTTATCCCCAAGCCTCCATCCGTCTGTCCATCAATTATGCTATATCCTCCTAAACTATAATCGGAATCCAACCAAATTTGGTGTGTGAGTTGCTTACAAAAGTGGGGTGTCCAACAGCAGTCATTTTTGTCCCCGCCCCAAGGAGCCCTGGTGAGTGGTCAGAAGGTCATAGATAAAAACTATTCAATTGCAAGGCAATTTTCAAGATTTTGATGCCAAACTTCTCGGAAGTAATGCCACAGAGGTCGGACTGGCGGGGGGGGGGGGGTCAAAATTAAAGTTATACACAACAGTGTCATGTGGCATATCAAATCAAAGGGGATGATTAGTAGAATGTAATACAAGTAAAATTTTGACCTTGCGGTCAGACTGGGGCCCTAGGGGAGGGATCAAAAGGTCAAAATTTAAGTTTTTCAGAACATAATCATTTGGCAAATCAAATTGAAGGGTATGATTAGTAGAATATAATGCAAGTAAAACTTTTACACTGGGATCAGATTTTGGTCCTGGGGAGGGGTCAATGGTCCTGGGGAGGGGTCAAAAGGTCACATCAGTCAAATTCAGTTGCAAATACATGTGTTATCTGTGGAGAACAACCTCACTGACTAATGACAACTGGTTGTCACCAGCCATAGCCTAGTGTACATGTATTTATGGATGTGTTAACATAAGGATACTATTTGAATGATCCGTATTTTATAACTTTTATATTACTCTTGTTGATTTTAAGGGTATTTACCAGCTGTTTTACAAGAAAGCAAGCTCAATGGACAGAGGATCCTTGTATCAACTGAGAAACTTGATCAACAGGTGATATGTAACTGGGGGCCCGAAAGATGTAATAAGTAAATTTAGGTATTTATTTGTCTATATTTTGCTTCTTTTCCCCCTAAAAGAACTACTAAGCCTACCCAGGTAAAGCGTTTTGTGTCAGACCGTCCAGTTCATATAAGCATGTTGGTCTTATTGGACGGCAGGGCTTGAGATGTCATTTCGTCTCAATGTCCAGTGAAAGTCCCACAAAATTGGGAGTAACATCCCCAAAATGACCTTAATAGTGTTGGAAGGGATCAAACAAACACAACAGTGCTGTTAAATTAAGTAGAAGTAAAACAAAGATCAGGAATTGATACAATTAACTTACTCCACCCATAAAAGACACCAAAGGGAAAGAAATACAAACATTAAGCGACCAGACCATAATGGAAACCTAAACAAAGGAAGGCCATAAGGACAGTTACTTTCCCACAAAATGGCCATATGGCCATCCAAAATTAAAAGACACAAGTGCTACACACAGTAAGTAACAAACAACAACATAAATAAATCGCCACAGAAGAGCCGCCTTGGAACGGTCAGTGGAAGATTTCCACTGGGGGGGGCTTAAATCGATTTTACGTGGCCACAATCCTCGCCCTTACTTCCGTCGCGATTTAGACAAATACTTTGTTCAGTCCGCATGAAGGCCTCCTAACTCATCAGTGCAACATCTCCGTGAACACAAAAATCAAAGAACCACAGAGGTGAGACAACGGTGAGGACTCGACAGCAAGAAACCACTGAAATGCTGGAGCAAAAGAAAACCAACAGTTAGACTCCGATGGGTCTAAAATGTTTTGAAAGTGGTATACGTTGGGGGCCTGGGGACATCTGTTTTCTCAGAAAATAAGTCGTAGTTTTAATCCTTATCCTGCTGAGCACAGCAACCACTATGTTTGCAAACAGTGTAGAGTCAGATTAACTGTCTGCTGGTGAAGCCATCAGATCAGACAGTTTGTTGTAAATTTAGTAAATATATTACATATATATATTTCAATTTTTTGATAGCCATGGGCGTGGCTTAATTAATTTAATCAGCAGGATAAGGGGTAAGAGGGGAGTTAAATTTCTATTTTGATTAATGTTACTTTACAAAGCAAAGATCTATTCCCAGAACACTAATTATAAAATTCCATAAATCATGCTGCCATTTGGTACCTAACTTTTTCTATATTCTGGAAAAATCTTTAATATTAAAATCTTGCTCTATTTCGTGGAAACGTGGGGTGCTTGATAAGGTTAATCTGAAGCTAAAATAGCGTAGGAGCAAGACGTAAGTAAATGTACACGTATCTTTAATATTGTCACGTTGCAAATCAAATCAGGAATACATGATTATTTAGACAAATAAATTATAATTTCCTGTTAATTTGCCAAATAAGGAAGTCATTGAAAAAGTCTGTGGCTTTAGTAGGGTGAGCTTTGACATACAAGTGTTTATAAGAGCATGTTCACTTAAATGGAATATGATGGAACTTTCAAGGTGTTAAAAGTAATGTAAAGGATTCCCAAAGGTGAACGTACATGTATTGAAACTGCAGTTTGCTGTAGGAAAGGTTTACAGACATGCACACCTTGTATTTCAGGCCACAACATCAGTTCATTGAGGATGTTTGTGATGCCTATGTAGTTGCTGCCTTCTTGGACACCCTTGGAAAGGAATCCGAGGACAGCACCCCGACAAGTATGCCAGTATTTTCTCTCATGAATGACAAACAAAAAGAACTGTGGCTCAATGATGCTGCTGAAAAAATAGTTGGTAGTTTAGGTCTTCGCTTTTGTGATTTTGACGAGCTGCGTACAGACCTGGAAGCATATAATGCCGATGATGTCCAGATTGAAGCTTTTTTTTTTTTTTTTTTTTTGGTTTGGGTTTTACGGCCCTTTCAAGATTATTTCACTCATATCGAGCCGATCGTTAATCAGAGGTGGGCGAAAACCGGAGTACCCGGAGAAAAACCACCTGACCTTCCGTTGCAGAACTTGGCGTCTCACACGTGGCCCGAGTGAGGCTCGAACCTACGGCGGTGAGAGACCTAATGACTAAGAGTCAGCGCTCTTATCCACTAGGCCACGGAGGCCCGTCCCAGATTGAAGCTATGAAACAAAATGATTCTTATGTGTGTGCCTTATGTCAAAAACAGTATATGTATGTGGTGTGGTTCAGGAAACACTTGGTAAAAAAGCACCAGTGGAAATTTCATGACACTGAGCATGAAGACTTGACACCTGGAAATGCAGTTAGAACGTTTTTGCTCATGGTATTATTGTATAGAGATACTTGTGAAGCTTTCCTGACTGGTAATGGGGACAGACTTATAAGAAATGCTTACTTTGAATGGCTGTATGCAGCTTCTATCAAACATACAAAATCTGGCTTTGGCGTTTGATTACATATGTGAAGAATGTTTTAAGTCCAGCACAGAGTTTTGAATATAAATGGAATATGACTGTTAATTTGCAAGGTGGTGTAAAAAGCAATATTCCAAATGACAACTGTGTAGAAATACAGGTAAATAACATCAAGAAACTTATTGGACGCCAAGGAGCAAATAAATCATTTGAAGCAGCAAGACAGGCATGTATGGTTACACAAGTTCTTGACAGTATTCAAGTTCAATTAATGAAGTCAACAAAGACTGTGAAATCAGGACGAAGCAGGCCATCAGTTGACAAAGCAAACGACATCGGGCTGATTTCGCGAAATCAAGTTGATTTCGTATATTATACGGGACTTTTTCAAAATTTGCCCAGATTCCCGTTATGCGCTAGAAGTTTTTGTACTCGATAAAGTGTAGCTGTTTTCCTGTAAAGTACCCTAATAACGAGGCCATAAGTGATAACAAAAGCAATTTTTCAATGGTTTACGGGCAGAAATAATTTTTAAAAGCAATTTTTCAATGGTTTACGGGCAGAAATAATTTTTAAGAATCGCCTTGACAGCCACCTAAAGTCCATTATAAACCGGTTACTCTGCCGCTAATATATGTTTTTCACAGAATTATGCTCAGAATTATGCTAGGAATTGTTTCAATTGGAATTGAATAAACCTCCTATGCATGTGTTACCATTATTGTATATTGTATTAAGAACGAAAACTAACAAATATCTCAAAGAAATCCGAAGATAATAAAAACATAGGTGTGACATTTTGCCGTGTCCTTGGTGTTACCAAATTGGTTTTGCACAGTGTAACAAACACATAAATGAATAGTGTTTGCAATAATAATACCTCCCAATGACGCACTTTCTGTTGTTTTTTTTTTTGTGGTGTATAAAATGATTGGATTTTTAGCAAAAAGGTAAGTATGACTATATCCATATAGTTTTTCTTTGTCTATGTTGTTGTATTGTTTCTGAAAAGTTAAAACCAGAAGAAGAAAATATCTGAATGCCATAGCTACATTGAAACAAAGTTGTGGTTGTTCTCATGTGATATTTTGCAAGGGATCCATTATTATGTCATTCAGGTTTGAAAAGAATGGAATAGTTCCTTGATGTTACTGTCCCTTTTGTTACTGCCAGAAGGTAACAAAATGGACTGACTGTGGTTACTTTACGGATAAAAATGAGGATATCTGTTTCCTCAATTTTTGAAAGACTTTTAACTTGCAAGAGTTTTTGGATGATTTTCAAACTGTGTCTATATCTTACATAAACTTCATATAAAGGCCTAGAATAACCGTCTGTTTGTACATATTGAATGATTTTAGATCATAAAGTAACAACAAGGAAATGTTAAGTAACATGGTGGACATATTACTCATGTAAAATGTAGTATCACTGGTTTATTTGAAAAACGTGATCCTTCTTGTTTAAACAATACCAAGTGTTTCACACCTTGCTGGGCATTAAAGTAGGCGATTAAATTTTTGTTTCTGCATATTTATGCCCTATTTTACCCAAATCAGTACCTACAATGACACCCTCGTGGTTACCATGTGGACATTTTGCTAGAGTTTGCAAAGTCATATCCAAACAAGCCATATTTTAAAGATACTTCAAGATGCATTATAAATGTACACTAAATATGCTGTGAAATATTAGTAATACATCCTTTCGTCAAAACTCATAGCGCTCCTGTTCGATTTTAGTAACACCAATGACCTTTAGGTAACACAAAGGATAACCAAAAAACAAAGAGTTGGACAACTTGATGTTATCTATCACTATAGTAGCAAACTGAATAATAATGTATATCCCTTCGGGTGGCAATTTCGATAACACACCTATTCCAATACATTGAAAATTTCATTGTCTACAAATTAACAATTTCATATAAAAATTAATATATTGGTTTTCTTATTTCTGCATAAAACATAGATTGTGGGTACTCGATGGACTGCCTCGACGAGGAGGTTCTATCAAGTACCCACAATCTATTTTTAGCAGTAATAAGAAAAACAAGAGGGCCCAGAGGGCCCTGAATCGCTCACCTGAGAATCAGTGTCTCTAGTACATTCTTGGCCCAAGGGCTATACTAGGTGAAGCTTCATACCAAATATCAAAGACCTGAGCCTTGTGGTTTCAGAGATGAAGATTTTTAAATATTTTCCCTATATAATTTGTTCTATAAAAGGGTTATCCTTTGGAAGCAAGGAATACACCACAGAAGTGAAACATATGGAGTGTACATGTTTTCTGGGCCAGACTAGCTAGTTTCGGCCAATTAGGCCTCATAAGTGACCCTCAGATATTTTCAAAATTCCACAATGGAATCAATGATCCCAAAGGACAAGAAAATATAATCTACACTATGATGTAGGGCAGGGAGACGTTTTACCGCCGCCACACATTCCCACACACCAGCTGTAGTGAAGTTAAATATGTTCTATAAAAGGGTTATCCTTTGGAAGCAAGGAATACACCACAGAAGTGAAACATATGTAGTGTACATGTTTTCTGGGCAAGACTAGCTAGTTTAGGCCAATTAGACCTCATGAAAAACCAAAGGCCCCCGGGGATGGGGGCATTTTTGGCCCAAGGGCTATAATTTGAACAATCTTGGTAGAGGTTCATTAGATGAAGCTTCACACCAAATATCAAAGATCTGAGCCTTGTGGTTTCAGAGAAGAAGATTTTTAAAGATTTTCCCTGTATAAGCCTATGTGAAACCAAAGGCCTCCGGGGCGGGGGCATTTTTAGCCCCAGGGCTATAATTTGAACAATCTTGGTAGGGGTCCACTAGATGAAGCATCATACCAAATATCAAAGACCTGGGCCTTGTGGTTTCAGAGAAGAAGATTTTTCAAGATTTTCCCTATATAAGCCCATATAGAACCGAAGGGCCCCATAGCGGGGGCATCTTTGGCCCCAGCACTATAATTTGAACAATCTTGGTAGGGATCCACTAGATGAAGCTCCACACCAAATATCACAGATCTGAGCCTTACGGTTTCAGAGAAGGAAGATTTTTAATGATTTTCCCTGTATAAGCCTATGTAAAACCAAAGGCCCCCGGGGCGGGGGCAATTTTGGCCCTAGGGCTATAATTTGAACAATCTTGGTAGAGGTCCACTAGATGAAGCTTCATACCAAACAGCAAAGACCTGGGCCTTACGGTTTCAGAGAAGGAAAATTTTTAAAGATTTTCCCTGTAAAAGCCTATGTAAAACCAAAGGCCCCCGGGGCCTGGGCATTTTTGGCCCTAGGGCTATAATTTGAACAATCTTGGTAGAGGTCTACTACGTGAAGCTTCACACCAAATACCAAAGACCTGGTCCTTGTGGTGTCAGAGAAGCAGATTTTTTAAAGATTTTCCCTATATAAGCCTATTTAAACCCAAAGGCCCCCGGGGCGGGGGCATTTTTGGCCCCAGGGCCATAATTTGAACAATCTTGGTAGAGGTCCACTAGGTGAAGCTTCACATCAAATATCAAAGACCTGGGTCTTGTGGTTTCAGAGAAGAAGATTTTTAAAGATTTTCCCTATATAAGCCTATGTAAACCCTAAGGCCTCCAGGGCGGGGGCATTTTTGGCCCCAGGGCCATAATTTGAACAATCTTGGTACAGGTCCACTAGATGAAGCTTCATACCAAATATCGAAGACCTGGGCCTTTCGGTTTCAGAGAAGAAGATTTTCCCTATATAAGCCTATGTAAACCCAAAGACCCCCGGGGCGGGGGTATTTCTGGCCCAAAGGCTATAATTTGAACAATCTTGGTAGAGGTCCACTAGATGAAGCTTCATACCAAATATCAAAGACCTGGGTCTTGTGGTTTCAGAGAAGAAGATTTTTAAAGATTTTCCCTGTAAAAGCCTATGTAAAACCAAAGGCCCCCGGGGCGGGGGCATTTTTGGCCCTAGGGCTATAATTTGAACAATCTTGGTAGAGGTCTACTACGTGAAGCTTCACACCAAATACCAAAGACCTGGTCCTTGTGGTGTCACAGAAGCAGATTTTTTAAAGATTTTCCCTATATAAGCCTATTTAAACCCAAAGCCCCCCGGGGCGGGGGCATTTTTGGCCCCAGGGCTATAATTTGAACAATCTTGGTAGAGGTCCACTAGGTGAAGCTTCACACCAAATATCAAAGACCTGGGTCTTGTGGTTTCAGGGAAGAAGATTTTTAAAAATTTTCCCTATATAATCCTATGTAAACCCAAAGGCCCCCGGGGCGGGGGCATTTCTGGCCCAAGGGCCATAATTTGAACAATCTTGGTACAGGTCCACTAGATAAAGCTTCATACCAAATATCGAAGACCTAGGCCTTTCGGTTTCAGAGAAGAAGATTTTTAAAGATTTTCCCTATATAAGCCTTTGTAAACCCAAAGGCCCCCGGGGCGGGGGTATTTCTGGCCCAAGGGCCATAATTTGAACAATCTTGGTAAAGGTCCACTAGGTGAAGCTTCAAACCAAATATCAAAGACCTGGGTCTTGTGGTTTCAGAGAAGAAGATTTTTAAAGATTTTCCCTATATAAGCCTATGTAAACCCAAAGGCCCCCGGGGCGGGGGCATTTCTGGCCCAAGGGCCATAATTTGAACAATCTTGGTACAGGTCCACTAGATGAAGCTTCATACCAAATATCGAAGACCTGGGCCTTTCGGTTTCAGAGATGAAGATTTTTCAAGATTTTCCCTATATAAGCCTTTGAAAACCCAAAGGCCCCCGGGGCGGGGGTATTTCTGGCCCAAGGGCCATAATTTGAACAATCTTGGTAAAGGTCCACTAGGTGAAGCTTCACACCAAATATCAAAGACCTGGGTCTTGTGGTTTCAGAGAAGAAGATTTTTAAAGATTTTCCCTTTATAAGCCTATGTAAACCCAAAGGCCCCCGGGGCGGGGGCATTTCTGGCCCAAGGGCCATAATTTGAACAATCTTGGTACAGGTCCACTAGATGAAGCTTCATACCAAATATCGAAGACCTGGGCCTTTCGGTTTCAGAGAAGAAGATTTTTAAAGTTTTCATTTTAAAAATCTATTTTTAGCTCCTGTGACCTAGATGTGCAATGGACCGGAACCATTTGAACAACTTTGAAAGGGGACCACCTAAGGATCATTCCTGTGAAGTTTGGTTAGAATCTGATCAGTGGTTTAGGAGGAGATGTCGTTTGAAGAAAAAGTTTACGCACACACGCACGCACGCACACACGCACACACGCACGACGGACGACGGACAAAAAGTGATCCCAAAAGCTCACCTTGTCACTACGTGACAGGTGAGCTAATAATGTATACACCCGTAAACCCCAAGTTTTGCTATAAAAAATTGGGATTTACGTGGAGGCATGTTTTCGTGATGTTCATGTCTATTACTACATAATGTAAGGGTGAAAATCCAATTCAGAAGCCTTCTGGTGAATTCAAACCTGGGCCATTTGGGTGAAAGTCCAATGCTTAACTAGTGTGCCTCTATGACCCAGAGGTCCGCATTTGAATCTTACCAGAGTCAGGGTATTTATGATTTTTCTATCCATCACGAAAACACGCCTATATAATTTTGACCCCCTTGAACCCCACTTTAATACAGAAAAACTGGGGTTAAGAGGGGTATACAGTATTTTCCTTATTTCTGCTCAAAACATAGATTGTGGGTATTCGTTAGACCCGCCTCGCTGAGGCGGTTCTAACGAGTACCCACAATCTATCCTTTGAAGCAGAAATGTGAAAATCTAAAAAAAATTCAAATTTTGGTGGTAAAATGTTACCAATATATTTGAATAGGAGTGTTTTCGTAATGGAAAGATACATCTGAGTATCAAATAAATCATTTTTTATCTTCTCTTTAAGAACAATATACCACTTACAAACGCAGAGAAGCAAAGGCGGTACAGAGAAAGAATAGATAGTGATCCTTCCAGGAGAGCAGAACATCTAACAAAATGCCGACTAAAGTATCAACAAGATTTGGAAGTTGGAAAGCGTAAAAGAATCAAAAACATGACTCCCAGAGAGCAAAGGAAACAAAGAAAAGATTGGAAGAAGTCTAAAGCAGAACAGAGACGGCGAAAAAAAGAAATGTTGTGCAGATCTAATACAAGTAAAATTACTCCTCCAGCTTCACCTGATTATCCTGTTGCTCCTCGCCAGGAACACCATAGTACAAGGAGAAAGAAAAGGCTTGTTGCCAAATGTTACAGAGATATCAAAAGCTGCGCAAACAAGTGGAAGAACAAACGCCTGGTTCAAAAGTATAAGATGAGACTTCAAAGAGTGAAACAAAGGTCAAACCATCCTGACATGATGATAATGATGATGATTTCGTGTTTAACGACGCTTCAACCCTCTTTGTGGGTCATAAGCGTCAAACGGTTAATGGTTAAACGGCATAAAGAATTATGAGGATATTAAAAGTAAAAAGTCAGAATGATAACGTATAAAAATCTGGAACAGTTAGATTTTATGAAAAAGTCCAATTTCTTTTAAGAATAAAACAATATTATCAACAGGTACATCTTGAAACAGTTGTTGTAAAGTGTCAGCTTTGAAATATAAGTTACGTGAGGGTGAAAAGTCAACACAGTCAATTAAAATATGTTTTACAGTGAATGGCTGATCACAACCTACACAAGAAGGCTAATCTTCACCATTAAAAATATAAGAATGAGTAAATCTAGTATGGCCGATGCGCAGTCGCGTTAATACTACATCCTCTTTCCTGGAAAACTGTGGAGGAGTGCATTTTGTTCCAATGACAGGTTTAATGGCATGGAGTTTATTATTTATTGCACGGTCCCATTCGCCTTGCCATTCCGACAAGATGTATCTGTTGATAAATGGTTTAAAATTATTAAAAGGAATTTTAAAAACAGATGGATCAAGATTGAGTGATTCCTTTGCTTTCTTGTCAGCATATTCATTGCCGACAATGCCGATATGGCTCGGAAGCCAACAAAACAAAGTTTGGTGTGTTTTAGAAATTTCGTGATGTTTTTCAATCAACTTTTGTATTTGAGGATTTTTAGATGACGAATGGTCTAATGCCTTTAGCACAGAAAGTGAATCAGAAAATATAATTGCTTTTTGAAATGTTGAAGAACTGATAAAATCTAAAGCTAGGTCTATTGCTTTGGCTTCAGCTGTAAAAATAGATGAACCATCTGGAAGGCGCAAGGTTTGGTGCGTATCTTGAGAAACATACGCACAACCAACTTTTTCTCCTTCTTTGGAACCATCAGTATAGACTTGCTGGTAATCATCATAACGTGACTGCAGTACCTGAAAGTTTTGTTTGAGTAATATCGGATTTGATTCAGACTTTTTGCCATCATGTAAGTCAACAGAATAGAAGGTTTTTTAATTCACCAAGATGGAACTTCGGCCGTTTCATGTTTTTGAATATTTTTAAGGTCAATACCTGAACTTTCTAGCAGTGGTAATATACGTAATCCAAAAGGTTTGATTGCTGTGGGTTTATTTTCATACTTATCTACAAATTCAGGTGGAAATGAAATTTTGGATGCCGGGTTAGATGGATTAGCAGCAAGTCTAATAGCATACTGAAGAGAAAGTTTCTCTCTGCGCGAAGTTAAAGATGGTTCACCTGCTTCCACATAAAGGCTTAATACTGGAGAAGTACGGAAGGCCCCCATAGCCAGACGAAGGCCTTGGGGATGGATAGTATCCAAAGATTTAAATAAGACTTTCTGGCAGAACCACAAATAACAGACCCATAATCTAATTTAGATCTTATCAGCGACCGGTAAAGATGTAATAAAGTGTACCGATCTGCTCCCCAACTTGTGTGAGCTAAAACTTTCAAAAGATTCAAAGCTTTTAAGCACTTCGCTTTAAGATATTTAATATGGGGAATAAAAGATAACTTTTGATCAAATATGACCCCAAGAAATTTGGCTTCTTCAACAACAGGAATTTGTGATCCGTATAAAAACAGGGAAGGATGGTCGTGTTTCTTCCGTAGCTTACAAAAATGAACACACTGCGTTTTCGACTTGGAGAACTTGAAACCATTTTTATCAGTCCATTCTTCTATTCGTTTTAAATTTTGTTGTAACTTTCGTTCAATTGTTTTCATGTTTTTTGAACGGTAACATATACAAAAATCATCAACATACAATGAACAGTCTTTTTTGTCGTCGAAACATTGTACAATATTATTTATTTTGATGTTAAATAGCGTAGTTGAGAGAATGCTACCTTGTGGGACACCTTGCTCTTGTGCATAGAGATCTGACAGAGTAGATCCCACGCAGATCTGACAGGGTAGATCCCACGCGGACTTGAAATACACGCTCACCTAAAAAACTTTGAATAAAACTTGGAAGTTTTCCCCTTAAGCCGACCCCCAGGTATTAGACTTCCTGCCTTGCCGTGGCCCTGGGGGCTCAATTCCCACTGGGCACGTTGCTGCTGTGGTCAATGTGCCCACTGGGAAGAGCTAAAGGGAGTACCACCCGTTTGCCGTGGGTGGCGTCCTGTAAGCCGGAAGAAGGGATCCTGGAGGTTGAGGGTTACCTGAAGTGGCGGTGCTTCAGGTACCCAACACGCCTCTTTGGCCTGGCTTTTCGGTGTAGACGGGTGGCCGTGCGGTCCGGCACGGTCAATCGGCTGGTCGTGCCAAGCCCTAGAAATAACCTTTTACTTTCTCTTCCTTGTCTTTAGTATCAACCTGAATACACACCGTTTGCTCATAAAGTCTTTTCACAACCTTTCCATTTCTAGAAGGCGGCGGCTAAACGGACCAATCGTGCAGCTTCTTGCTCGTACGAGTATATCTTCCGTGTATCTCTAACACTTGTGAGGTTGGAAATCCACTCACTGAAAGTGTTCCCTTGTAGGGCTCCAAGGTGGGCGGAGAACATGGAAGACGAAACAAACGAAATTTTGATCATGGCTTCCAAACGGAAAAAACCGAACGCAGACCAATATGATACGGACACCGATGATGACAGAGAACATAACGCAACAACCAACACCACGACTCAACAATTTCCGCGCTTCCTGATAATTGAAAGCACAGAAGAAAACAAAAGCATTTCCACGCTCTCACCTTTCGTCATTCAAAAAGTTATTTGTGGTTTAGCTGGGGAACCAAAATCTATCAAAAAATTGAACAGATCAAACCAGTTACTAATTGAGGTCACTAAAAAAGCACATGCTGAGAATCTCCTTCGCACAACTACTTTCCATGACCTGAAAGTGCGAGTATTTCCACATACCTCGCTGAATACCTCAAAGGGGGTAATCCGTTGCCCCGATTTGAGGAATTGCAGTGAGGAGGAGATTCTCGATGGCACTAGATCTCAAGGAGTAACTGCTATTAAAAGATTTAAAACAAAACGAAACGGTGAATTAAAAGATACCAACACCTTTGTCTTTACTTTTAATACGCCAGTTCTACCGCAAACGATCAAGGTAGCATACTTTAGGGTTAACGTTGAGATTTACATACCAAATCCGCTGCGATGCCACAATTGCCAGAAATATGGTCACCACGAAAATAGGTGTACCAAAGACCCTATCTGCGCAAAATGTGGCAAACCAGCCAATCACACAGAACAAAATTGTCCAAATGACCCACACTGTGTGAACTGTGGAGAAAATCACAACGCTAACTCTAAAGAATGTCAAATCTGGCACCAAGAAAAAGAAATCCTTAGAGTTAAATTCACCAGAAATATCTCCTTTCCTGAAGCGCGAAAAATTGTTGAGTCACCTACCCCGATTCCCGGAGTAAGTTACGCTAGCATTGCACAGGCACCTGTTAAAAAGGTACCTGTTACTGATGCTGTCACTCAAACTGATCCGATTCCTGGGCTTGAACCTTTACAGAAATTAAAAACTAAAAGCAAGACCGAAGATCAAGCCAACAATACCAAAATCCAGACAGTAACACCTTCACCACAGCCAATACAAGAAAAAAAATCAGACAAAATTTTGAAAAACTCTACTTTGGAAATGATGAAAAATGATTTAAAAAAACAACAACAAAAACAACAATCTCAAAAACAACAATCTCAAAAACACATTACATCGGACAGACAACGCAAATGCTCAAGAGACAACTTAAAAAACCATAACAGATTCGCATGTTTGAGTGACAGTGATATGGAATTAACTGAATCTCCAACACCACGAAATGGTAATAACGGATCTAGGTCACCAACACCAAAGGGTGGTAATAACAGATCAATATCACCAATAACACATCCAAAATAGTTTCTAGTCTTAGGAACATCTCTCCTTAAAATGGATTTAAAACACAAAATAATACAGTGGAATTGTCGAGGTCTCAAATCAAATTATAATGAACTCTTATTACTTCTTTCTTTATTAAACCCATCGGTCTTTTGTTTACAAGAAACGTTTTTAAAAGCTGATGAAAAAATCGATCTCAGAGGTTTCAATATATATAACTACATCTATTCTGATGGAAACAGACCATCTGGTGGCAGTTCAATTCTTGTAAAATCTTGCTTACCACAAAGAGAGATCAAATTAAAAACAAATCTGCAAGCTGTAGCAGTATCGGTTTCTCTTGATAAAGAAACTACAATTTGTTCTGTATATATACCACCTTCGTTTTCTTTAGAACCCAAACATCTTCAAGCATTGCTGGATCAACTTCCGTCGCCATACCTTTTAGTTGGCGACTTCAATGGTCACAACGTTCAATGGGGTTGTAAAGATAACAACAACAGAGGAGTACTTATTGAAGATTTTATTGCACAGAACGATCTTTGCTTGATGAATGATAAATCTTACACTTATCTTCACCCTGCAACAGGTCATTTATCTTCTTTAGATCTTTCTTTGTGTCACCCATCTCTTTTTTTGGACTATGACTGGTCTGTTCATGATGATCAGTGCGGAAGTGATCACTTCCCTGTTATAATTGAGAGCGTAAACGAACCAGATGAGGACTGTAACCAGAAATGGAAAATGAATAAAGCCGACTGGGAATTATTCCATAATTTATGTGAAGAAGAGTTATCAATTGATAATTTTAATGAATCATCCGACATTGTTTCTGATTTCACAGATACACTTATTAACATATCAGAACAATGCATTCCAAAGACCTCCACAAATACTAAGAAAAGCAAGCCTTGGTTTAATAATGACTGTAAAGAAGCTATTAAAAAGCGTAAACAGGCTCTAAATAAGTTCTGCAAAAATCCCACTTCAGAAAAGCTCAACGACGTAAAAGTTTTTAGAGCTAAAGCTCGGCGAACAATCCGAGCTTCCAAACGAAAGTCATGGAGAGAATATGTCTCCAAATTGAACTATAAAACCCCCATTAAAAAGGTTTGGGATATGGTACGAAAAATTTCAGGAAAAACAAAGTCTTCTAGTTTTACACATTTAAATACTGAATTTGACACAATAGCTTCAACAAAAAAAGATATTTCAGATACTCTTGGGCACACATTCTTGAGAAATTCATCATCGCGTAATTATTCTGACACTTTTAGAAATTTCAAAAAGGACCAAGAGAAAAGAAATCTAAACTTTAAATCACTTAATCACGAAGAATACAACAAACCTTTTAACTTATCCGAACTCGTTGAAGCCATTGAAAAATCACATGATACGGCAACCGGCCCCGATGAAATTCATTATCAGATGCTTAAGCATCTGCCAAAAAGTTCTCTTACAACACTTTTAGATATCTTTAATAATATTTGGGAAACGGGGGTCTGTCCTGAGAGCTGGCGTGTAGCTACAGTTGTACCAATTCCGAAACCAGGGAAAGATCATGCAGAACCTACAAGTTATCGTCCGATAGCTTTGACAAGTTGTTTGTGTAAAACATTGGAGAGAATGATAAACAAGAGATTAGTCTGGTACTTAGAGTCCAACAACCTCATTTCAGAATATCAATCGGGCTTTCGTTCGGAACGTAGTACCAATGACAATTTAATAAGACTAGAAACATTTATACGAGATGCTTTTATTAACAAAGAACACGTAGTAGCTGTCTTTTTCGACTTGGAGAAAGCATATGATACAACATGGCGTTATGGAATATTGAAAGATCTACATAACATTGGCTTAAGAGGAAAACTTCCCAGTTTTATTGAAAGCTTTTTAGGGGAGCGCATGTTTCAGGTGCGTGTGGGGTCTACCGTGTCAGATTTCTATGATCAAGAACAGGGTGTCCCACAGGGTAGTATTCTTTCAACTACGCTATTTAACATCAAAATAAACAATATTGTACAATGTTTGGACGACAAAACTGATTGTTCATTGTATGTTGATGATTTTTGTATATGTTACCGTTCAAAAAATATGAAAACAATTGAACGAAAGTTACAACAAAATTTAAAAAGAATAGAAGAATGGACTGATAAAAATGGTTTCAAGTTCTCCAAGTCGAAAACGCAGTGTGTTCATTTTTGTAAACTACGGAAGAAACACGAACATCCTTCCCTGTTTTTATACGGATCACAAATTCCTGTTGTTGAAGAAGCCAAATTTCTTGGGGTCATATTTGATCAAAAGTTATCTTTTATTCCCCATATTAAATATCTTAAAGCGAAATGCTTAAAAGCTTTGAATCTTTTGAAAGTTTTAGCTCATACAAGTTGGGGAGCAGATCGGTATACTTTATTACATCTTTACCGGTCTTTAATAAGATCTAAATTAGATTATGGGTCTGTTGTTTATGGTTCTGCCAGAAAGTCCTATTTAAAATCCTTGGATACTATCCATCACCAAGGCCTTCGTCTGGCCATGGGAGCCTTCCGTACCTCTCCCGTATTAAGCCTTTATGTAGAAGCAGGTGAACCATCTTTAACCTCGCGCAGAGAGAAACTTTCTCTTCAGTATGCTATTAGACTTGCTGCAAATCCATCTAACCCGGCATCCAAAATTTCATTTCGACCTCAATTTGTAGATAGGTATGAAACTAAACCCACAGCAATTAAACCTTTTGGATTACGTATTTTACCACTGCTGGAAAATTCAGGTATCGACCTTAAAAATATTCAAAAACATGAAACCGCCGAAGTTCCATCTTGGTGTATTAAACAACCTTCTATTCTGTTCGACTTACATGATGGCAAAAAATCGGAATCAAATCCGATACTTCTCAAACAAAACTTTCAGGTACTGCAATCACGTTACGATGATTACCAGCAAGTCTATACTGATGGTTCCAAAGAAGGAGATAAAGTTGGTTGTGCGTATGTTTCTAAAGATACGCACAAAACCATGCGCCTTCCAGATGGTTCATCTATTTTTACAGCTGAAGCCAAAGCAATAGACCTAGCTTTAGATTTTATCAGTTCTTCAACAATTCAAAAAGCAATTATATTTTCTGATTCACTTTCTGTGCTTAAGGCTTTAGACCATTCATCATCTAAAAATCCTCAAATTCAAAAATTGATCGAAAAACATCATGAAATTTCTAAAACACACCAAATCTTGTTTTGTTGGCTTCCGAGCCATATTGGCATTGTCGGCAATGAATATGCTGACAAGACAGCAAAGGAATCGCTCAATCTTGATCCATCTGTTTTTAAAATTCCTTTTAATAATTTTAAACCATTTATCAATAGATACATCTTGTCGGAATGGCAAGGCGAATGGGACCGTGCAATAAATAACAAACTCCATGCCATTAAACCTGTCGTTAGTACAAAATGCTCTCCTCCACAGTTTTCCAGAAAAGAGGACGTAGTATTAACACGACTGCGCATCGGCCATACTAGAGTTACTCATTCTTATATTTTAAATGGTGATGATCAGCCTTCTTGTGTAGGTTGTGATCAGCCATTCACTGTGAAACATATCTTAATTGACTGTGTTGACTTTTCACCCTCACGTATTTTATATTTCAAAGCTGACACTTTGCAACAACTGTTTCGAGATGTACCTATTGATATCATTATTTTATTCTTAAAAGAAATTGGTCTTTTTCATAAGATTTAACTGTTTCAGATTTTTATACATTATCATTCTGACTTGTTACTTTTAATATCATCATAATTATTCATGCCGTTTAACCATTAACCGACTGACGCTTATGACCCACCAAGAGGGTTGACGCGTCGTTAAACACGAAAACATCATCATCATCCCCTTAAGCCGAGGTTATGGAGATCTCTCAATATTCCATAACGCCATGTGGTATCATATGCTTTCTCCAAGTCGAAAAAGACAGCTACTACGTGTTCTTAGTTAATAAAAGCATTTCGTATAAATGTTTCTAGTCTTATTAAATTGTCGTTGGTACTACGTTCCGAACGAAAACCTGACTGTTATTCTGAAATGAGGTTGTTGGACTCTAAGTACCAGACTAATCTCTTGTTTATCATTATCTCCAATGTTTTACACAAACAACTTGTCAAAGCTATCGGTCGATAATTCGTAGGTTCTGCATGATCTTTCCCTGGTTTTGGAATTGGTACAACTGTAGCAAAACGCCAGCTTTCAGGACAGACCCCAGTTTCCCAAATATTATTAAAGATATCTAAAAGAGTTGAAAGAGAACTTTTTGGCAGATGCTGAAGCATCTGATAATGAATTACATCGGGGCCGGTTGCTGTATCGTGTGATTTTTCAGTGGCTTCCACTAGTTCGGATAAGTTAAAAGATTTGTTGTATTCCTCGTGATTGTGAGATTTGAAGTTTTGATTTCTTTTCTCTTGGTCCTTTTGGAAATTTCAAAAAGTGTCAGAATAAGTTCGCGGTGATGAATTACTCAAGAATGTGCTACCAAGAGTATCTGAAATATCTTTTTTAGTTGAAGCTTTTGTGTCAAAACCAGTATTTAAATGTGTAAAACTAGGGGACTTTGATTTTCTTGAAATTTTTCGTACCATATCCCAAACCTTTTTAATGGGGGTTTTGTAGTTCAATTTGGAGACATATTCTCTCCATGACTTTCGTTTGTTAGATCGGATTGTTCGCCGAGCTTTAGCTCTAAAAACTTTTACGTCGTTTAGCTTTTCTGCAGTGGGACTTTTGCAGAACTTATTTAGAGCCTGTTTGCGCTTTTGAGTAGCTTCTTTACAGTCATTATTAAACCAAGGCTTGCTTTTCTTAGTATTTGTGGAGGTCTTTGGAATGCATTGTTCTGATATATTAATTAGTGTATCTGTGAAATCAGAAACAATGTCAGATGATTCATTTAAGTGATCAACTGATAACTCTTCTTCACAAAATTACGGAATAATTCCCAGTCGGCTTTATTCATTTTCCATTTCTTGTTACAGTCCTCGTCTGGTTCGTTTACGCTCTCAATTATAACGGGGAAGTGATCACTTCGCACTGATCATCATGAACAGACCAGTCATAGTCCAAGAAGAGAGATGGGTGACACAAAGAGAGATCTAAAGAAGACAAATGACCTGTCGCAGGGTGAAGATAAGTATAAGATTTATCATTCATCAAGCAAAGATCGCTTTTCGCAATAAAATCTTCGACGAGTGCTCCTCTGTTATTGATATCTTTAAAGCCCCATAGAATATTGTGACCATTGAAGTCGCCAACTAAAAGATATGGCAATGGAAGTTGACTCAGCAATGAGTCAAGGTGTTCGGGCTTTAAAGAAAATGAGGGCGGGATATATAGAGAGCAAATTGTAGTTTCTTTATCCAAAGAAACCGATACTGCTACAGCTTGTAGGTCTGTTTTTAATTTGATCTCTCTTTGTGGTAAACATGATTTCACAAAAATTGAACTGCCACCAGATGGTTTGTTACCATCAGAATAGATAAAGTTGTATGTATTGAAACCCTTGACATCAATGTTGTCATCAGTTTTTAAAAAAGTTTCTTGCAAACAAAAAACCGATGGGTTTAATTAGTGGTCGGCCGATTAATCGAGTTCGACGAGCATTGCTCGTTTTCTGACTTCCGAGTTGATGATCGGTACTTTTTTCCGTACTCGATTACTCGGTTCCGGCTTTTAACGGGATTTGGACGTTGCGGTTTGTTTCGGTTTTATTACTGCAACTGCTTCCGGAAAATGGCTGCCAAAACGACGCTTTTTGATTTTCCGGGTGGAAAAAATAGATCTATAGCGTGGAAACACTTCGGCTTCCACAAAAAGAGCGACGGTCCAGTTTCCAAAGCAACACTGGACATGAGCAGAGCCATTTGCCGTCACTGCTCAAAATCATATGCCTTCAATGATAGGTAAATCGTCAAAAATATCACGAAAATCATCAGCGACTTGCTTTTGAAAATACAATCACATGCCTCTATTAGGCAGACCAAGGTTCATCTGGAAATCAGTATCCTTGATAGGCCAGTGGTTAGTGCACTTGCCTCTGATGCATGATAGGTCAGCAGTTAGTGCTAGAGGTCCTGGGTTCGATCCCCGGCAGCAGTAATAAAATTTTGGTGTCTTAACAATTTAACATGCTCAACTGGCATCATTTGCAGGGATGAAATCACAAAGTGCATCGTCTTTCGGATCGGTATATTAACTTGAGGCCCCTTGTGCATTTTATATTTGTGTCACGGGACGGGGGTTTTAGGGGTTGGCTAGCTGTTTCCGTGACTGTACACAGTGTGTACTTGATATTGTGGGTTCTCTGGAGTTCATAACACAAGGGAGCCTACTGTTGAAGATGATTGTTTAATGACGATGATCCACAAACGACGATACACATGATGACCCACATATGACGATACACATGATGATGACTGTACAGCAATCTGTAACAATAATTGAAACACTAATCAATACATGATAAACATGTATGGAAATAAACTATGAATACACGATAAACATGTATATAGAGAGATGAGAAACATAGTTGTTTACTCTCACACAACTGACTGGCCAATGCACTGGAGCAAAACAACATGCACCCGATTACACCAGTGAGTATTATTTGATACACAGGTTAATACTTGATTCACTGTATAGGACATTTTACGGAAACTTATAGGACTAAGGAGCAGGAAAACAACGGCGTTATGTACCCGATTAATGGACGGGAAATAGTGAGACGTTTACATAACGAAGTTGGATAAAAGAACAACAAAACAACTGTAATAATTTCTTGTTTTATTTCTACCTATGACACATTTCCCTGCTATGAGTGAGTGAGTGAGTTTAAGTTTTACGTCCCACCAACAGCTAAGGTCATACGGAGACGGGACCTCGGTTTAAAGACTCATCCGAAAGTCTGGAGAAGCCCGGGATCGATCCTGCGATCCCTGGTTTACAAGGCGAGTAGCGTAACCACTGCACCACGGAGGCTTCTCTTCCCTGCTATGAAAAATGTCGTCCTCGACATCATATTAAAAGAAAGCAAATTAAGTCGGTATATTCCAAATGACTTCCAACCTGCAATATTAGCACGAGTAAAACATGTATAAATTTATTTACAAACTTTTTTATTGTCAAACCGATAACTAACTTGCTAAACATAGTAAGTAAGTAACTAACTAACTAACAAACTGACTATAACCAACTAACTAACTAATTTTGACTAACTATCTAAGTGACTAACTTACTTATTGGCTAACTATTACTTACTAACCAACTAACCTCTTAACTAACTAACTTATTAACTAACTAACTAACTTACTTGCTGACGGACTGACTAACTTAATTACTGAGTGACTAACTGACTGTTAGACTAACTTATTGTATGAATAAATAAACGCACATTACCGCACGGCCTGCGTATCGTAACTGCTTGCGATATATCAATTCCAGCAATTAAACGCATCGATGATATTATATACATGGGGGCGGTCATCAACCATAAATGACAACTGCTGTCATTGACTTATTAGTTAAAAACGGATTGATTGTAATGAGAAATGAGCAGCAATATATATCATGTAACTAGAATCGAACAAAATGGGTCCACAATATTTAACCAGGCTACAGAGTTTTAAACTTATGCAACTGGTTAAGTCAAGGCAAGGCAAGTTTCAGACTTAGTCAGACCTGCCTGTGCAGCAAAACGTTCTGCGCTGCAATTATTGGAGAAGAACGTCCGACGCTTTAAAGTTAGATGATCGGTGAAATATTCAATTAAAAAAAATAAAAGAAAGAAAAAAAATAAATGTTATAACTTCCGGCACTATTTAAAATAAAACAAGTGTCTTTGACACTACTGAGCACTATTTATTGCACTGCCAAATAGCCGCCCTCGACATAAGCGACGGCTATAGAAGCCACTGACCAGTAGTCATCCACACGGGAGGTTTTCTGTGACGCTGTAGCCGCTTTGAAGGTAGACGACAGGGTTGGTCTGATTGTTTTTCAGATAGAACTTTTTCGTCTGGGGTATCACCTCTGTCAGTTCTATCGCTATCGTCGGAAGAATCAACTGAGTGGTTATCCTCCTCCGACGATGTCGATACTAGTTCGATGGAATCGGCCGAAACAGTATCACCAACCATGTCAGCCTTCGTAACGCCTGCATCACTCGGTAAACAAGAGTGAGGCAAAAGCTTATTTCGGTGGAGTGTCCTGACTCGACCTACACCATCTTCCCTCATCACTTTGAAGACTGGTATGTCTGAAAGTGGCTTCTCAAGAATTGTGTAAGGTTCTGTCTCCCAGATGTCAGTAATTTTATGCTTGCCTTTGTGGCCTACCTTTTCCACAAGGATTCAGTCCCCAACTTCAAGCTGATTTTCTCTGACCCCTTGGTCATAGTAGCCTTTGTAGCGCTCGGCTTGTCTGGCTGCTGCTTCAGACGCCCTTTTATAGGCAAAGTCGAGACGCGTACGGAGTTTTTTAGCAAACTCAGTCTGACTTGTACCGCTCGCTGAATCGGGCTTGACGCCTAGAAAGGCATCTATCGCCAGTCTTGGCTGACGACCAAACATCAGATAGAATGGCGAAAACCCTATGCTGTCGTGCCTAGTGGCATTATATGCATGCACGAGCGATGGTACATAGGATTTCCAGTCACTCTTTTTCGAGTTATCTAAGGTTCTCAGCATCTGGAGCAAGGTCTGGTTGAATCTTTCAACCTGGCCGTTCCCCATCGGGTGGTATGGGGTGGTCCTGGTCTTTTTGATTCCACCAATCTTGCACAGTTCCTGAATAACCTTAGATTCGAAATTTTGTGCCTTGTCACTGTGAAGGCGTGCTGGGAACCCATAATGGACAAAATAGTTGTCAAATAGAGCTTTCGCTGTCGTTCTGGCCGTCTGGTTCCTAGACGGAATGGCTTGAGAGTAGCGGGTAAAGTGGTCTGTGATGACAAGAATGTTCTCTATGCCACCTTTGGAGGGCTCCAGCGTCAGATAGTCAATGCACACAAGGTCCATAGGAGCACTTGTGGCTATGCTTACTAATTCTGCAGCCGGAACAGGGCGTCGCTTGCCATGGCAACAGCTGTCACACAGTTCCACTCCCCTGTTTATATCTCCGTCCATTCCGAGCCAGAAAAATCTTGTCTTAATGAGCCATGTCGTACGGTCTCGGCCCTGGTGACCTTGGTCGTCGTGAAGGGCTTTGAAGATAATGTCAGTCATATTCTTGGGAACAACAAGTTGTTCATAGTTGTCGCCTTTAACTATAGCTGACCTGTATAAGACGCCATTTTTGACACTAAGCTTGCCCCAGTCTCTCAAATACCGTCCTACGTCGGGACTCTCACTGGCTCGTTCTCTTGCAGTCGGTGGGCTTTGACACTGAAGCAGAGTCTTTACTCTGGCAAGAACACTGTCCATGTCTTGACCCTTCGCCCAGTCAGTAGCGCTTAGTGCAGCTGACTTAAGAACATCCCGAGGTATGAGATCATCTAGAGCCTGAACCTGCATGATCTTACTGACAGTGATGTTATCGGCCAGTGACGGTTCTTTCTCAGGCAGTACGCAGCTGTTTATTATGGCTTTCAGCACATCCGGATAAACAGTGTGCATAGTTTCTGTATTTTCATTTACTCTGGACAAGCCATCAGCGTCTGTGTTCAACCGACTGCTCCGGTAGGTGATGACAAAGTTATAATTGGCCAGAGCTGCAACCCAGCGATGACCTGTAGCATCAAGTTTTGCTGTTGTTAAGATATATGTCAACGGATTATTGTCTGTCAATACTTCGAACTCGGCTCCATAGAGGTAGTCGTGGTATTTATCCGTGACTGCCCACTTAAGAGCTAGAAACTCTAGCTTATGGGCGGGATAATTCCGTTCGGAAGGTTTCAGACTACGGCTTGCATACGCTATCACGCGATCCACGCCCTCTTGACGCTGGTAGAGTACAGCACCCAGCCCACTACACGAGGCATCCGTGTGTAGCTTAAATGGCAACTTGTAGTTAGCATATGCCAAAACAGGTGGGCTAGATAACTGCTCTATAATGGTATCAAACGCCTTCTGCTGTGGTTCCTCCCATGTAAAAGGGGTCTTTCTTTTGCATGGCTTTTTCGTGGAGTTTCCCACCAGCAGATCATTCAATGGTCGAACAATGGACGCGTCGATTAATGATCGATCATTGGTCACTTACATCTTCCGATGATCGATCATGAAAATTCTTCCGATTCCGACCACTAGACCGTTTAATAACGAAATAAGTAATAAGAGTTCATTACAATTTGATTTAAGACCTTGACAATTACATTGTATTATTTTGTGTTTTAAATCCATTTTATGAAGAGATTAAGACTAGAAACTATTTTGGAGCTGTAATTGGTGATATAGATCTGCTACCACCAGCCCGTGGTGTTGCTGACCTCGATCTGTTATTGCCGCTTGGTGATGATGGAGTTTCATTGAACTCCATATCACTGTCACTCACAGATCCGAATCTGTTCTGGAATTTTATATTGTCTCTTTCCATTTTACGTTGTCTGTCTGTTTGTTTTTGAGGCAAGTGTTGTTTCTTCGGATCTTCTGATCCCTTATTAGTTCGACCTGAGTCGAGTTTCTCTTTTGCATCCGAACACGACCGATCCGAAGCAACCTGGATTGCGCCATTTGATAAATTGGCTGAACTTTGTGGTGCTGGAGTGGATTTACTCCATGCACCAGATTTTTTCAGTTCAGCTATGTATGATTCAGCAGTCTGTGTTGCGGAGCTGGAAACTTTTACACCAGCACCCTTTGTGATGCTGGCGTAACTGGTGGTTGGTGTTCTGTATCGCTCATCAACAATTTTCCGCGCTTCTGGGAATGTTATCCCCCTTTGGTATTTGACAGTGAGTATTTCTTTTTTCCATGCCGGACAATCTCGAGAGAAAACAGCATGCTTTTCACCACAATTGACGCATTTGGCCTCATTCTTGCAGTTTTGATGGTTATCGACATGTTTTTCCTCACCACAGTTCGGACAGAGTTGTTTCTTCTGACATCTGCTTTCGTGGTGACCAAAAACCTGACAATGATAACATCTGAGAGGGTTTGGTATATACACCTCTACGTTAACAGATAGATATGCAACTTTTATTTTCTTGGGCAGAACTGGTGTATTAAATGTTGATGATGATGATGATGATGATGATTTCGTGTTTAACGACGCGTCAACCCTCTTTGTGGGTCATAAGCGTCAAGCGGTTAATGGCATGTAGAATTACGAGGATACTGTATAAAAATCTGAAACAGTTAAATCTTATGGAAAAGTCCAATATCTTTTAAGAATAAAATAATATTATCAACAGGTACATCTTGAAACAATTGTTGCAAAGTGTCAGCTTTGAAGTATAAGTCACGGGACTGTGAAAACTCTACACATTCAATTAAGATATGTTTAACAGTGAATGGCTGATCATATCCTACACAAGAAGGCTGATCATCACCATTCAAAATATAAGAATGAGTAAAGTAGAAGTAAAACAAAGATCAGGAATTGATACAATTAACTTAATCCACCCATAAAAGACACCAAAGGGAAAGAAATACAAACATTAAGCGACCAGACCATAATGGAAACCTAAACAAAGGAAGGCCATAAGGACAGTTACTTTCCCACAAAATGGCCATATGGCCATCCAAAATTAAAAGACACAAGTGATACACACAGTAAGAAAACTCTAGTATGGCCAATGCGCAGTCGCGTTAATACTACATCATCTTTCCTGGAAAATTGTGGAGGAGAGCATTTTGTTCCAACGACAGGTTTAATGGCATGGAGTTTGTTATTTATTTCATGTTTTCATGCATCTTGCCATTCCGACAAGCTGTATCTGTTGATAAATGGTTTAAAATTATTAAAAGGAATTTTAAAAACAGATGGATCCAGATTGAGCGATTCCTTTGCTTTCTTGTCAGCATATTCATTGCCCACAATGCCAATATGGCTCGGAAGCCAACAAAACAAGATTTGGTGCGTTTTAGAAATTTCATGATGTTTTTTCGATCAATTTTTGTATTTATGGATTTTTAGATGATGAACGGTCTAAAGCCTTAAGCACAGAAAGTGAATCAGAAAATATAACTGCTTTTTGAATTGTTGAGGAACTGGCAAAATCTAAACTTTTTCTCCTTCTTTGGAACCATCAGTATAGACTTGCTGGTAATCATCGTAACGTGACTGCAGTACCTGAAAGTTTTGTTTGAGAAATATCGGATTTGATTCGGATTTTTTTTCCATCACGTAAGTCCAACATAATAGAAGGTTGTTTAATACACCAAGATGGAACTTCGGCGGTTTCATGTTTTTTGAATATTTTTAAGGTCGATACCTGATTTTTCCAGCAGTGGTAAAATACGTAATCCAAAAGGTTTGATTGCTGTGGGTTTAGTTTCATACTTATCTACAAATTGAGGTGGAAATGAAATTTTGGATGCCGGGTTAGATGGATTTGCAGCAAGTCTAATAGCATACTGAAGAGAAAGTTTCTCTCTGCGCGAGGTTAAAGATGGTTCACCTGCTTCTACATAAAGGCTTAATACGGGAGAAGTACGGAAGGCTCCCATGGCCAAACGAAGGCCTTGGTGATGGATAGTATCCAAGGATTTTAAATAGGACTTTCTGGCAGAACCATAAAAAACAGACCCATAATCTAATTTAGATCTTATTAAAGACCGGTAAAGATGTAATAAAGTATACCGATCTGCTCCCCAACTTGTATGAGCTAAAACTTTCAAAAGATTCAAAGCTTTTAAGCATTTTGCTTTAAGATATTTAATATGGGGAATAAAAGATAACTTTTGATCAAATATGACCCCAAGAAATTTGGCTTCTTCAACAACAGGAATTTGTGATCCGTATAAAAACAGGGAAGGATGTTCGTGTTTCTTCCGTAGTTTACAAAAATGAACACACTGCGTTTTCGACTTGGAGAACTTGAAACCATTTTTATCAGTCCATTCTTCTACTCTTTTTAAATTTTGTTGTAACTTTCGTTCAATTGTTTTCATATTTTTTGAACGGTAACATATACAAAAATCATCAACATACAATGAACAATCAGTTTTGTCGTCCAAACATTGTACAATATTGTTTATTTTGATGTTAAATAGCGTAGTTGAAAGAATACTTCCCCGTGGGACTCCCTGTTCTTGATCATAGAAATCTGACAGGGTAGACCCCACACGCACCTGAAACATGCGCTCGCCTAAAAAGCTTTCAATATAACTGGGAAGTTTTCCTCTTAAGCCAATGTTATGTAGATCTTTCAATATTCCATAACGCCATGTTGTCTCATATGCTTTCTCCAAGTCGAAAAAGACAGCTACTACGTGTTCTTTGTTAATAAAAGCATCTCGTATAAATGTTTCTAGACTTATTAAATTGTCATTGGTACTACGTTCCGAACGAAAACCCGATTGATATTCTGAAATGAGGTTGTTGGACTCTAAGTACCAGACTAATCTCTTGTTTATCATTCTCTCCAATGTTTTACACAAACAACTTGTCAAAGCTATCGGACGATAATTTGTAGGTTCTGCATGATCTTTCCCTGGTTTCGGAATTGGTACAACTGTAGCTACACGCCAGCTCTCAGGACAGACCCCTGTTTCCCAAATACTATTAAAGATATCTAAAAGTGTTGAAAGAGAACTTTTTGGCAGATGCTTTAGCATCTGATAATGAATTTCATCGGGGCCGGTTGCCGTATCATGTGATTTTTCAATGGCTTCAACGAGTTCGGATAAGTTAAAAGGTTTGTTGTATTCTTCGTGATTAAGGGATTTAAAGTTTAGATTTCTTTTCTCTTGGTTCTTTTTGAAATTTCTAAAAGTGTCAGAATAATTACGCGATGATGAATTTCTCAAGAATGTGCTCCCAAGAGTATCTGAAATATCTTTTTTTGTTGAAGCTATTGTGTCAAATTCAGTATTTAAATGAGTAAAACTAGAGGACTTTGTTTTTCCTGAAATTTTTCGTACCATATCCCAAACCTTTTTAATGGGGGTTTTGTAGTTCAATTTGGAGACATATTCTCTCCATGACTTTCGTGTGGAAGCTCGGATTGTTCGCCGAGCTTTAGCTCTAAAAACTTTTACGTCGTTTAGCTTTTCTGAAGAGGGACTTTTGCAGAACTTATTTAGAGCCTGTTTACGCTTTTTAATAGCTTCTTTACAGTCATTATTAAACCAAGGCTTGCTTTTCTTAGTATTTGTGGAGGTCTTTGGAATGCATTGTTCTGATATATTAATAAGTGTATCTGTGATATCAGAAACAATGTCGGATGATTCATTAAATTGATCAAATGATAACTCTTCTTCACATAAATTATGGAATAATTCCAAGTCGGCTTTATTCATTTTCCACTTCTGGTTACAGTCCTCATCTGGTTCGTTTACGCTCTCAATTATAACAGGGAAGTGATCACTTCCGCACTGTTCATCATGAACAGACCAGTCATAGTCTAAGAAGAGAGATGGGTGACACAAAGAGAGATCTAAAGAAGATAAATGACCTGTCGCAGGGTGAAGGTAAGTATAAGATTAATCATTCATCAAGCAAAGATCGTTCTTTGCAATAAAATCTTCAACAAGTGCTCCTCTGTTATTGATATCTTTACAGCCCCAGAGAATATTGTGACCATTGAAGTCGCCAACTAAAAGATATGGCGATGGAAGTTGACTCAGCAATGAGTCAAGATGTTCGGGTTTTAAAGAAAATGAGGCTGGGATATATAGAGAGCAAATTGTAGTTTCTTTATCCAGAGAAACCGATACTGCTACAGCTTGTAGGTCTGTTTTAAATTTGATCTCTCTTTGTGATAACATGATTTAACAAAAATTGAATTGCCACCATCAGAATAGATATAGTTGTATGTATTGAAACCCCTGACATCTATGTTGTCATCAGTTTTTAAAAAAGTTTCTTGCAAACAAAACACCGATGGGGTTAGTAGCGAAATAAGTAATAAGAGTTCATTATAATTCGATTTAAGACCTCGACAATTCCATTGTATTATTTTGTGTTTTAAATCCATTTTAAGGAGAGATATTTAAAAGACTAGAAACTATTATGGAGGTGCAATTGGTGATATAGATCTGCTACCACCAGCTCGTGGTGTGGCTGACCTCGATCTGTTATTGCCACTTGGTGATGATGGAGTTTCAGCGAACTCCATATCACTGTCACTCAAAGATCCGAATCTGTTCTGAAATTTTATATTGTCTCTTTCCATTTTACGTTGTCTGTCTGTTTGTCTTTGAGACAATTGATGTTTTTGATCGGATCTTCCGATCCCTTATTAGTTCGACCTGAGTCGGGTTTCTCTTTTACATTCGGCGCTGGCTTCGGTACGGCCGCTGTCGACCGATACGAAGCAACCTGGATTGCGCCTTTTGATAAATTGATTGCACTTTGTGGTGCTGGAGTGGGTTTACTCCATGCACCAGATTTTTTAGCTCACCTGGGCCGAAGGCTCCAGGGGAGCTTATAGTATAGTGGGTCCTCCGTCGTCCGTCCGTCGTCGTCCGTCATCCGTCCACACTTTTGAGCAGCTATATCTCTGTATCCTGCAGGCTGATCTCAATCATTTCTCATCTGTAGCATGCCTCTGGTGGGGCATTGATGACATAAACTTTTTTTCGAAATCGCTCTAAAACTTTGGTTCCTATGGCAACCACAAGGTCCCATAGACTTACTATGGGAAAATGCTTGTCATCACCGTAGCGCCTTCAGTTTTGATCAGATCTTCCTGAAACTTATATGTAAGGTGGCTGGGGATAAAACCTCGGATGAGTTCGAAAACCGGCCAAGTCGGCCCATTTATCATAGAGTTATATCCCTTTGATTGCTGAAAATGCCCATTTTCGACCTTGTCATCACCGTAGCCCCTTCAGTTTTGATCGGATCTTTCTGAAACTTATATGTAAGGTGGCTGGGGATAAAACCTCGGATGAGTTCGAAAACCGGCCAAGTCAGCCCATTTTTCATAGACTTACGTCCCTTTGATTGCTGAAAATGCCGATTTTTGACCTTTTCATCACGGTAGCCCCTTCAGTTTTGATCGGATCTTTCTGAAACTTATATGTAAGGTGGCTGGGGATAAAACCTTGGATGAGTTCGAAAACCGGCCAAGTAGGCCCATTTATCATAGAGTTACGTCCCTTTGATTGCTGAAAATGCCGATTTTTGACCTTGTCATCACTGTAGCCCCTTCGGTTTTGATCGGATCTTTTTGAAACTTATATGTAAGGTGGCTGAGGATAAAAACTCGGATAAGTTTGAATACCGGCCAAGTCGGCCCATTTATCATAGAGTAACGTCCCTTTGATTGCTGAAAAACGCCGACTTTCTACCTTGTCATCACGGTAGCCCCTTCAGTTTTGATCGGATCTTTCTGAAACTTATATGTAAGGTGGCTGGGGATAAAACCTCGGATGAGTTCGAAAAATGGCAAGTCGGCCCATTTATCATAGAGTTACACCCCTTTAATTGCTGAAAATGCCGATTTTTGACCTTGTTATCACGGTAGCCCCTTCAGTTGTGATCGTATCTTTCTGAAACTTATATGTAAGGTGGCTGGGGATAAAAACTCGGATGAGTTCGAAAACCGGCCAAGTCGGCCCATTTATCATAGAGTTACATCCCTTTGATTGCTGAAAATGCCAATTTTTGACATTGTCATCACGGTAGCCCCTTCAGTTTTGATCGGATCTTTCTGAAACTTATATGTAAGGTGGCTGGGGGTAAAACCTCGGATGAGTTCAAAAACCGGCCAAGTCAGCCCATTTTTCGTAGACTTACGTCCCTTTGATTGCTGAAAATGCCGATTTTTGACCTTGTTATCACTGTAGCCCCTTAGGTTTTGATCGGATCTTTTTGAAACTTATATGTAAGGTGGCTGAGGATAAAAACTCGGATAAGTTTGAATACCGGCCAAGTCGGCCCATTTATCATAGAGTAACGACCCTTATGCTGAAAAACGCCGACTTTCGACCTTGTCATCACGGTAGCCCCTTCAGTTTTGATCGGATCTTTCTGAAACTTATATGTAAGGTGGCTGGGGATAAAACCTCGGATGAGTTCAAAAAATTGGCAAGTCGGCCCATTTATCATAGAGTTACGCCCCTTTAATTGCCGAAAAATGCCGATTTTTGACCTTGTTATCACGGTAGCCCCTTCAGTTGTGATCCGATCTTTCTGAAACTTATATGTAAGGTGGCTGGGGATAAAACCTTGGAAGAGTTCGAAAACCGGCCAAGTCGACCCATTTATCATACAGTTACATCCCTTTGATTGCTGAAAATGCCGATTTTTGACCTTGTCATCACTGTAGCCCCTTTAGTTTTGATCGTATCTTTCTGAAACTTATATGTAAGGTGGCTGGGGATAAAACCTCAGATGAGTTCGAATACCGGCCAAGTTGGCACATTTATCATAGAGTGCCTTTGATTGCTGAAAATGCCTATTTTCGACCTTGTCATCACTGCTGCCCCTTCAGTTTTGAACGGATCTTCATGAAACTTACAAACAAGAAAGTCGGGCAGAAAGCTTGGTGGAGTTTGAAAACTCTTGTTTTTGAACTTGTCATCACCATAGCCACTTCAGTTTAGATCAGATCTTCTTAGCAAGTCAGGAATAAAAGCTTGAATGAGTTTGAAAACCGGTGAGGTCAGCCTGTTTATCATAGAGTTACATTCTACTTGATTTGCAGAAAATGCTTACCCTGTTATCACCATGTCCTCCCATAAAGCCTTCAGGAAAGGTTGGCACTTCCTTAAACTTTGAATTTGTTAGCTCAGGTGAGCGATACAGGACCAAGCTAGCTTGGTCCTCTTGTTCAGTTCAGCTATGTATGATTCAGCAGTCTGTGTTGCGGAGCTGGTACATTTTACACCAGCACCCTTTGTGATGCTGGCGAAACTGGTGGTTGGTGTTATGTATCGCTCTTCGACAATTTCCCGCGCTTCTGGGAATGTTATCCCCCTTTGGTATTTGACAGTGAGTATTTCTTTTTCTTTTTTCCACGCCGGACAGTCTCGGGAGAAAACAGCATGTTTGCCATCACAATTTACGCATTTGGGTTCATTTTTGCAGTTGAGATGATTATCAACATGCTTTTCTTCACCACAATTAGGACAGTTTTTTTTCTCTGACATCTGCTTTCGTGATGGCCAAAAGCCTGACAAGAGTAACATCTAAGAGGGTTTGGGATGTACACCTCTACGTTAATCGAAAGATATGCTACTTTGATTTTCTTGGGTAGAATTGGTGTATTAAAAGTCAACACATAAGTTGCTGTTGGTTTAAGTACACCATTTCTACGGACTTTGATGTTACGAACACCAATTACTCCTTGATCCTTCAGGTTATCAATGATCTCTTCGTCTGAACAAGGACGCAGTTCTGGACTGCGAATCACTCCTTTAGATGAGTTTAGTGTGTTGTGAAGAGATATTTTTACTGAAAGATCAAAGAGCTTTTTGGTGGCGAGCAGGCTTACAACTTGCTGTTTTCTCTCGAGTTCCAAGAGAAGGTCACCTGATTTGAGTGATTTGATACTCTTTGGATGTCCGGCTATGGCGACAATACTTTTCTCGATAACAAAGGGAGAAAGGCTTGACACAGTTCGTGTATCGTCAAGCGACGTGACGACCAAGAAACGCGGAACATTGTCAAAGTTTGGTTCAGCAGACTGCTGACTTGATTGTTGACTTGACTGCTGACTTGATTTTTGACTGTGTTCATCCGATTCGGATGAATCCTCGTCTTTTTACGGTGCGTTGCGGTTAGGTGCGTGGTTGCGGTTATGTTTTTTTCCATTACCCATAATAAAAAAAAATCCTAGTATCGTCCCAAGTGCTCTCCGCCCTCCGTGGAGCCCTACAAGGTGGTACTTCCTTTAGCTCTTCCCAGTGGGCACAGAGACCACAGCGGCAATGTGCCCAGTGGGAATTGGGCCCCCAGGGCCACGGCAAGGCTTGTATTAAATGTCAACACGTAGGTACTTGTTGGCTTTAATACACCATCTCTACGAACTTTGATGTTACGTACACCAATGACGCCTTCATCTCTTAAATTCTCAACAATCTCGGTATCGTTGCACGGACGTAGCTCTGGGCTGCGGATGACACCTTTACATGAATTGAGTGTTTTGTGCAACGATACTTTGACGTTGAGATCGAACAGCTTTGTGGTACCAAGCAGGTTTTTGACCTGCTGCTCTCTCTCGACTTCCAAGAGGAGATCACCTGACTTTAGTTTTTTTTTATACTTTTTGGATGTCCGGCAATGGACACTAAACTCTTTTCGATAACAAAGGGTGATAAATCTGACACCGTACGTCTATCATCGCGTGATGTCATCACCAAGAAGCGTGGAAAATTGTTGAGCTTTGGAGTTTGGTTCATCCGTTTCGGATGAATCCTCGTCTTTTTTACGTTTAGCTGCGTTGCGGTTATGTGCGTGGTTGCGGTTATGTTTTTTTTTCCATTAGGCATAAGGAAAAAATTCTAGTTTCGTCCCAAGTGCTCTCCGCCCTCCGTGGAGCCCTACAAGGGAACACCATAATGGAGTGGTTATCCAACTCGCAGGTGTTAGAGATACACGTGAGATATACTCGTATAAACAAAATGCCTACACGATTGATCCGTTTAGCCACCGCCTTCTAGAGATAAAAAGACAGAAAAGGGTAAGGTAAATGGGCATATGGTTGGTATCAGGAAAGATACAGAAAGATTTGAAGAGAAAGCAAAGCGGTATCTCTAGGGCTCGGCGCGACCAGCAGATTGACCGTGCCGGACCGCACGGCCACCCGTCTACACCGAAAAGCCAGGCCAAAGAGGCGTGTTGGGTACCTGAAGCACCGCCACCTCAGTTAACCATCAACCTCCAGGATCCCTTCTTCCAGCTTACAGGACGCCACCCACGGCAAACTGGTGGTACTTCCTTTAGCTCTTCCCAGTGGGCACAGAGACCACAGCGGCAATGTGCACAGTGGGAATTGAGCCCCCAGGGCCACGGCAAGGCAGGAAGTCTAATACCTGGGGGAAACAAACCATCCTGACACACCAAGAACAAAGGTTAGAAATCTCCTTAGACACTGGAGTACAGAAAAGGGTAAAGGTACACGTAATGAAAGGAGAAATGTGAAAAAGGCCACGAAAAAGATGCTTATTTTCCACTTTGCCCTAAGTGAAGACATTCGATCAAAATATGCACAAATGCGAAAAGGCAAGAAAAGAAGTCTGTTAGAAATAATGATAGAAAAACTACTTAGAAAATACAAACTATTGAAGAAGGCCATAACTGAATTCCAAATAGGAGCAGGGAAACCTCGCAAGAAAAAGGTTCACTAACATCAAGACTAAGGTCACAGGTAAAAACATTCTATGAAAGAGATGATATTAGCAAAAGTACTTCAGGCATGAAGGAAACTGTCACAAAAAATGTATCCAAAAACAAAAGAGGATACTAACAGATACTATTGAAAAGATCCATGAGAAATTTCTGATAGAAAACACCAATATTAGCATAAGTTACACATCTTTTAGCAGACTAAGGCCATTTTGGGTCCTACCACCTCAAGAGTCGGATAGAAATACATGTGCTTGTAAGCATCACGAAAACATGCAGTTTCTTGAGGATACTCTCTATAGAAAAAAGCTTCTACCGTCACAGAAGTTGCATGACATAGTACAGATGTTTACACGTGACATACTTGATAAGGATTGCATGTATGGTAATTGTAAACGCTGCAAAGATACTCGTCTTCTTAAAGAAAGAGATGCTGACAAAAATGAGGAAGTGAATTGGTTGCAGTGGCGGAGTAAGAAATATCAGAGAATTGTTAAAGGTGTGAAAAAAGAACTAACAATCATTGTTAAAGAAGCAGTGGTTGATAATCTTGGATCTCTAATTGACAGGTTTTACACAGAAAAAGCAAGGTTCAAAATTCATACTTTTAATATAAAAAACCAGCTAAATCATTATAGGTATCTGAAAGAAAACTTCCAGCCTAATGAAGTTTTAATACATATTGATTTAGCTGAGAACTTTCAAAGCAAGTGTGCAACAGAAATTCAAGGTATGCATTTTGGGGCTTCGAAGAGGCAAGTGACACTACATACTGGGGTTTACTATACACATATACACAAAATAAATTTCAAACCTTCTGTACAGTATCGGATTGTTTGGAGCACACCCCAAGTGCCATTTGGGCATTTCTAGATCCTGTTCTTGATAACATATTAGCTGATAATAAGGAAATTGACTTGATACACTCTTTCAGTGACGGGCCCTGAACTCAATACAGACAAAAAGGAAACTTTTTTCTCCTTTCTAAGGAAATAGAAGGTCGGAAAATACGAGCAACATGGAATTTTCACGAAAGCGGGCATGGAAAAGGAGCACCAGATGGAGTTGGGGGTGCGCTTAAAAGGACAGCAAATGAGCTTGTCCTGCAGGGAAAAGATATTATAAATGCAGCGAGTTTCATTGAGTAGATAAGGCAGAAGGATACTTCCATTAAACTGTATAATGTGCCTGCTCATGCTATTGAAGAGAAAGAAAAGAAACTAGCGGCTGAGTCTTTGGAAACTGTTATAGGAACGTTTAAACTCCATCAAGTCAAAACATACAGATCTGGAGAATCGTATCACCGAGAAATCAGCTGTACATGTGACGGTGAACATGCAGGTCATCAGTGGAAAATTTCCAAGTTATTAAATCCAAACAAGGGCCGAAAGACTGAAAACAAGAAAAGAAAGATTCAGCAAGAAGTGTTGATAATAAAAGCAAACAAACAAATGTTCATGAAAGTGGCCAGTATGTTAAAAAATTACATGAGTCAAATCAGAGTATAAGCAATGCCACTGACAGACACGAATTCTTTTCAAAGTCCCTTGAGTTAGTGGGGAAATGCAAATCATTTCAAGAACTTGACAATGTGTGTGTGAAAATTTCAGATGAAATGAACAAGAATGAATATGATAGTGACAGTTTGAGTCTACCGATTATGAGAAAGCCAGAAACAGAAATAGATGAAGATACCCTAAGTATTTATCCAAAAGATATACCTTAAATATGCAAAATTCATCCTATCAAAGTAAAAGCGGATGGGAACTGTCTGCCAAGCACAGGAAGTATTGTTGGCTATGAAAATGATGATAAAGCTGTTGAAATGAGAGTGAAGATAATTGTTGAAGCTACAATTTACAAAGAGAGGTACCTTAGTCATGAGTATCTAAAAATCGGTATTGAAAGCGCAGGAAAAAAATTACCAAAAACATATGCTATGTATTCAGATGAATATATAACGGGGGAAAGACTTGATGATAATACAGTCAAAGAAATTTATGAGAAGGAAACCTTGAAAATTACAAGGGATAAAACTTTCATGGGTATATGGCAGGTTTTCGCTCTTGCCAGTGTGCTGCGCATGCCATTATTTTCAGTATATCCAAAGTTGGGGAATCCATATGTTCGAAAAGATTTGAACCGCATAATTCGCCCAAGAGAAGAGAAGTCCTCTGATATAAGATATTTAATGTGGACAACAACAAGGAGGGACATGAGACCTAGACATTGGGTGCCAAATCATTTTGTTGCTGTTCTTCCTTCCCAATCAAATAATAATATAATGAACACACAAAATGAAAATGACAAACAATAATACTCTGAGCAAAGACCCTACAAGAAATATCAAAGACAAGAGTACCAAAAACAGTGAAGATGAAAGTGTCATAATAGATAACATAGAAGACAAAGTAACAGTTAATGATAACAATGGCACTGACACAATGAATGCTGAAAAGGATGCAGAGAAACTACACATAGAAGACAAAGTAACAGTTAATGATAACAATGGCACTGACACAATGAATGCTGAAAAGGATGCAGAGAAACTACACTATGATAGTGACACAGAACCTACAAATAAAGAAAATGACTTGGACATAAATAATTACACTCTGATCAAAGATTCAGTGGGTAAAGTCCATGAAAAGGGTACCAGGGACACGGAAAATGACAATGACATAACAAATATTATACAAGACAATGGAGCAGTGAACACTAGAATTGACACAGCCACAATGACCGCTGAAAATGTAAATGGCAAAGTCCACACAGGTAACTACACAGAACCTACAAATAAAGATGACGACAATAAAACCGTGAACAAAGACACTTACAAAAACACACTAGAAATGCGTCCATAGGACACGGATGCCCCCGCCTGAAAATATCTCTATGTTCATATTCATCCATAGAAAGTTATTGACCGTGTTTAAGTTTTGGATCCTTTTTTCACATTAGACCTCTAAGTATGACCTTGACCTTGGAGGTAAGGTCCTTGGTTTTGTGTGAGGCAGATTGTCTCATGATGGCCAACATTTCTGCCAAGTAATTTCAAAATCCATCCAGAGATAAAGTTATTGACTGCGTTTAAGTTTCAAACCATTTTTTTAGATGATGATGATGATTTCGTGTTTAACGACGCGTCAACCCTCTTTGTGGGTCATAAGCGTCAAACGGTTAATGGTTAAACGGCATGAATAATTATGATGATATTAAAAGTAAAAGTCAGAATGATAATGTATAAAAATCTGAAACAGTTAAATCTTATGAAAGAGTCCAATTTCTTTTAAGAATAAAATAATATTATCAACAGGTACATCTCGAAACAGTTGTTGCAAAGTGTCAGCTTTGAAATATAAAATACGTGAGGGTGAAAAGTCAACACAGTCAATTAAGATATGTTTCACGGTGAATGGCTGATCACAACCTACACAAGAAGGCTGATCATCACCATTAAAAATATAAGAATGAGTAACTCTAGTATGGCCGATGCGCAGTCGTGTTAATACTACATCCTCTTTTCTGGAAAACTGTGGAGGAGAGCACTTTGTACTAACGACAGGTTTAATGGCATGGAGTTTGTTATTTATTGCACGGTCCCATTCGCCTTGCCATTCCGACAAGATGATCTGTTGATAAATGGTTTAAAATTATTAAAAGGAATTTTAAAAACAGATGGATCAAGATTGATCGATTCCTTTGCTTTCTTGTCAGCATATTCATTGCCGACAATGCCAATATGGCTCGGAAGCCAACAAAACAAGATTTGGTGTGTTTTAGAAATTTCATGATGTTTTTCGATCAATTTTTGAATTTGAGGATTTTTAGATGATGAATGGTCTAAAGCCTTAAGCACAGAAAGTGAATCAGAAAATATAATTGCTTTTTGATTTGTTGAAGAACTGATAAAATCTAAAGCTAGGTCTATTGCTTTGGCTTCAGCTGTAAAAATAGATGAACCATCTGGAAGGCGCATGGTTTTGTGCGTATCTTTAGAAACATACGCACAAAAACCATTTTTTTAACCTTTGACCTCTAAGTATGACCTTGACCTTGGAGGTTCGGATCTGGGTTTGCATGTGACATATCGTCTCATGATGGTTAACATTTCTTCAAAGTAATTTCAAAATCCATCCAAAAATAAGTAAGTTATTGACTGCGTTTAAGTTTCGGACCCCTTTTTTGACATTTGACCTCTAAGTATGACCTTGACCTTGGAGGTACGGACCTGGGTTTTGATCAATACACATCGCCTCATGATGGTTAACATTTCATTTCAGAATCCATCCAGAAATAAGAAAGTTGTTGACTGCGTTTAAGTTTCGGACCCTTTTTTTACCTTTGACCTCTAAGTATGACCTTGACCTTGGAGGTACGGACCTGGGTTTTGCACGTGACACGTCGTCTCATGATGGTTAACATTTATGCCAAGCAATTTTAAAATCCATCAAGAAATAAGGAAGTTATAAGGGCAACGCTATATGCCCTTTCCACCATTCTTCGAATACCGGGGGCATAAAAAGCTGTCAACTACAATAAAATAAACAATGCCACGGACAAAGACAGAACGAATGATGACAATGACGAACATGGTACTACGGACAATATTTATGATCAGTTAAATTTGAAAGACACTACACCATATGATCTTGTAGGCAAATATGTACTCGTTCAATATGACAACCTGCAATACCCAGGAATAGTAATCGATTGTGATGAATCCTAAATATATGTTCAGTGTTCATATGTTCAGTATGCATAGAGTTGGTTCAGTGTATGCATAGAGTTAAAAGGAACCTGGAAGATTGCTCATTTTATTGGCCCAAGGCCGTACGTGATGAATGCTGGTACAGCATGGATGCTGTTTTGGGAGTTATTCCAGAACCGATTCGACGGGGACGACAGCACATTGTTGATGGTAGAATGTGGTCTTAAGCAATAAAAAAATTGCAAAGTAGAAGTAAAACAAAGATCAGGAATTGATACAATTAACTTACTCCACCCATAAAAGACACCAAAGGGAAAGAAATACAAACATTAAGCGACCAGACCATAATGGAAACCTAAACAAAGGAAGGCCATAAGGAGTTACTTTCCCACAAAATGGCCATATGGCCATCCAAAACCAAAAGACACAAGTGATACACACAGTAAGTAACAAACAACAACATAAATAAATCGCCAAGGCTGAAGTTATTCTAATATAGCTTGGACATGGTCCAGATTTAAAAAGTGTTTGAACTTTTTGTATTTTATATCGCAAGAACACGGATTGATTTAGCAACCAAAAGTTAATGAAAGCTCAATTGTTTTGAACAGCAAATTAACAGCCAAAACATCATGTTAACAAGTCTGTGTAATGAACAATCCTCTAAACACTACTTTACGAAGATAAAACTAGGGTGTTTAGGGGTATACATCATTTTCTTAGCTCTGCTACAAGGCATAGATTGTGGGTACTCATTAAAACAGCGTCAATGGGATGGTTCTAACTTGTACAAACAGCCTATGTTTGGATTAAGAATAAGAAATTTATTACAAATTTTGATCAGAAGTATTACTATTTTGGAGAAATCATTACGAAAACACGCCTATACAAATATATTGCCATTTTTGGGGCAAAAAAATAGGAAATTTTAAGATGAAAAATTGTGATATTTTTCTTATTTCTGCTCAAAACATAGATTGCGGACACCCGATAGAGCCGCCTCGACGAGGCGGTTCTATCGAGTACCCACAATCTATGTTTTTGAGCAGAAGTATGAAAAATAATGTGTACCCCCTTAAACCCCAGTTTTACTATATAAAAGTGGGGTATGAGGGGGTAAAAAGTATATAGGCGTGTTCTCGTAATGTGAATGGAAGCTGGTTTCAGGGATATAATATCGTAATGGTTTTATACTTAAATAAAAGCTTTATAGATTTCAAGTACTTCAAAACAGCATTAACCACTTATCTTGCTGCTCATGACAAAACCCTACATTTGCAAACAGTGAAAATCCAAATTAAGTGAAGTCATCTGATCAGGATCTTCAATATTTGCTACGAAGTTTTCGTACTGAACAAGTATGTAATAGAAATGGGTGTGGCTGACAGAATTTAATCAGTTGCTTTACATGACACCTGTATGATTGGTATTTTATGTCCTTGTACAAAGGAGGGATCACAAGAACCCATTTACTAGAATCGTCTTGATGTACAGTGAAATTCTTATATTAAGACCACCTTTGGGACTGTTCAAAAATGGCCTTGAAGCTCAATTTTGAATATATCCAAAGGTGGGGTCTGACAAGAGGACAGTTTGCAGAAAATGCTAAGTATAATTGAAGCCTACTGAAAACGCTTTTAGTACAGAAATAAACTAAATTTAAGATGGTCTTAATAGCAGAATTTCACTGTTATAGCTGTTATGGATTCTAGCTGTTATGAAAGGGTTCTAGATAGCCTACCTTTGACAAATTTCAGACCGCGATCAAAGTTTCAGTTCGTGGTTATTTCTTTGAAGATGTCCCTGAAGTAACCTTTCTAGTCATTGGTGATACCCATAAATGTCATGTCAATCAACTTGTTTATGCAAAAACCTCAGTTTGGACCAGAGTCATATTGAAATAGTTTGCATTCGATATTTCTACTGTTTTTCTTTGTTCTATTAACTTTTCATTGTTTCACTGACAGTTTAGCAAACAATGTCCTTGATGTTTACTTTTCCGTCCGTAGAGTAACTGTTTTTTCCTTCGTGTTACGAACGTGTTTTGGCATATTCTTTCTCACAATATCATTATTTTGTCATACTTTGCAGAAGTATGAGATCATCTGACAGCATTTCAATACATGGGGTGAAAAAATATTACTTTTCCACGAAAAGGATATGAAGTAAATGCAAAGTATGAAGTCGGTTTGCTCTCTTTTGTCCGATAACATCAAAGCTGACAACTTCAGAACGCCATTTTACTTTTTGCAACATTCAAAATACTATAGATGACATATGTTTTACCAGAGTAGATAAATAATTATATTACACTTAATAAAAATCACATTCATAATGATAATAGAGCTGTTTATGTTTTAGTAACATCAAGGACATCTGCAGCTACAAGGATGTCATTATAAGGAAATGTTTTATCATTTCCGTTACATCTCTTTGTGCGTTTTATTTGTTTGTGTTTCCACCGGGTTAAAATCAGGCAATACTATAAAAAATGTCCAAAGGACACGGATGCCCCCGCCAAATGCCATTCATAAAAAATATTACAAATGTACTTCAAATCAAACATAAATTATACTAAAATCATAAATGTAGGCGGTAGAGCGATGACAAAGTTTTTTCTAAAAATAGCCACAGTGACCTTGACCTTGAGGTCATGACCTTGAAAGTCAAAGCAACTCGAGATATTATCATAAGAAACATTTGTGTGAAGCTCTATTAACATCCATCAATAAGTATAGGCACTAGAGCGATGACAAAGTTTTTCTAAAAATAGCCACAGTGACCTTGACCTTGAAAGTTGAAATAGCTCGAGATATTGTCATAAGGAACATTTGCGTGAAGTTATACTGAAATCGGTATAGAAATGTAAGCGCTAGAGCCATGACAAAGTTTTTCTAAAAATAGCCACAGTGCCCTTGACCTTGAAAGTCAAACTCGCTCAAGGTATTGTCATAAGGAACATTTGTGTGAAGTTATATTGAAATCAGTGAAGAAATGTTATCGCTAGAGCGATGACAAAGTTTTTCTAAAAATAGCCATTGTGACCTTGACCTTGAAAGTCGAAATGGCTTGAGATATTGTCATAAGGAACATTTGTGTGAAGTTATATTGAAATCGGTGAAGAAATGTTAGTGCTAGAGTGATAAAGTTTTTCTAAAAATAGCCACAGTGACATTGACCTTGAAAGTGGAACTCGCTAGAGATATTGTCATAAAGAACATTTGTGTGAAGTTATATTGAAATCGGTTTAGAAATATAGGCTCTAGAGTGATGACAATTGTTTTCTAAAAATAGCCACAGTGACCTTGACCTTGAAAGTCGAAATTGCACGAGATATTGTCATAAGGAAAATTTGTGTGAAGTTATATTAATATGATATCAATTAAGAAATGTAGGCGTTAGAGCGATGACAAAGTTTTTCTAAAAATAGCCACAGTGACCTTGACCTTGAGGTCATGACCTTGGAAGTCGAACTTGCTCGAGATATTGTCATAAGAAACATTGGTGTGAAGTAATATTGAAATCAGTGAAGAAATGTAGGCGCTGGAGCGATGTCAAAGTTTTTCTAAAAATAGCAACAGTGACCTTGACCTTGAGGTCATGACCTTGAAAGTCAAACTCGCTCGAGATATTGTCATATGAGATATTTGTGTGAAGTTATATTGTAATCAGTGGAGAAATGAGGCGATGATAAAGTTTTTCTAAAAATAGCCAGTGACCTTGATCTTGAGGTCAAGACCTTGAAAGTCGAACTCGCTCGAGATAGTCATAAGAAACATTTGTGTGAAGTTATATTGAACTCAGTGAAGAAATGTAGGCGCTGGAGCGATGACAAAATTTTTCTAAAAATAGCCACAGTGACCTTGACCTTGAGGTCATGACCTTGAAAGTCGAACTCGCTCGAGATTTATTTAAAAGGAACATTTGTGTGAAGTTATATTGAAATTGGTGAAGAAATGTTGGTGCTAGAGCGATGACAAAGTTTTTCTAAAAATAACCACAGTGACCTTGACCTTGAGGTCATTACCTTGAAAGTTTAACACCTCTAGATTTTTTAGGAACATTTGTGTGAAGTTATTATAAAATTGGTGAAGAAATGTAGGCCTTGAGGTCATGACCTTGAAAGTCTAACTCGCTCGAGATTTTTTATAAGGAACATTTGTGTGAAGTTATAATGAAATTGGTGAAGAAATGTAGGCGCTAGAGCAATGACAAAGTTTTTCTAAAAATAGCCACAGTGACCTTGACGTCATGACCTTGAAAGTCGTACTCGCTCGAGATTTTTTATAAGGAACATTTGTGTGAAGTTATGCTATATCCCCCCTCACAACTATGTTGTGCGAGGGGATAAAAATATTACAAATGTACTTCAAATCAATCATAAAATATATGCATCAAGGGCAGATAATCCAAAAACCAAAAATGCAAGAGTTGTCTTCCTTGTTCATGACACATCGTCTCAGTGTGATGAATGCAACTGTGAAGTTTCATGAATATATTCCATACGGTTTAGGAGCTATTGCCCGGACACGGTTTACTATTTGGTACTAAGTCAAGGGCAGATAATTCAAAAACCAAAAATGCAAAGGTTGTCTTCCTTGTTCATGACACATCGTCTCAGTGTGATAAATGCATCTGTGAAGTTTCATGAATATATTCCATACGGTTTAGGAGTTATGGCCCGGACACGACATACCATTTGACTATATATGGATGAAAGTCAAGGGCAGATAATTAAAAAACTAAACAAGCAGAAGTTGTCTTCCTTGTTCATGCAGACTTTCGGATGAGTCTTTAAACCGAGGTCCCGTCTCCGTATGACCTTAGCTGTTGGTGGGACGTAAAACTAAAACTCACTCACTCACTTCCTTGTTCATGACACATTTTTCTCAGTGTGAAGAATGCACCTGTGAAATTTCATGAATATATATTCCATACGGTTTAGGAGCTATGGCCCGGACACGGTTTACTATAGGGTACTAAGTCAAGGGCAGATAATTCAAAAAGCAAGAGTTGTCTTCCTTGTTCATGACACATCGTCTCAGTGTGATGAATGCACCTGTGAAGTTTCATGAATATATTCCATACGGTTTAGACGTTATGGCCCGGACACGCTGTCACCAGACAAACGAACGAACGGACGGACAGGGGTAAAACTTAATGCCCTTCCGGTTTTCTTCGAATACGCGGGGGCATAAAAAGTGCTTTATGACAAAAATGACTTTCTTCACTTTTTAGATACACCTCAATTAGAATATGGGCCTTTTTGAAAATGGCCCATACCTACCGAAACAAATACATCGCTACAAATGACTACATTTAAGAGGTGCAACGGGTAATCAGAATGTAAAATTGCATGTAAAATGCGCACAACTTTTCTTTTGCAACGACTCTCTGGATGCCCTCCGGGCTCCGGTAATACGTCTGCCAAGACCACACCTAAGCCCGTCAGTAGGGATCACAATGGATTTTGTAAAAATACGCGTTAGCCAAGGTTGCTGTATACTACTTACTACGATGCAAATTCAACAACTTGATTCAAAATTATCAAAAGACATGAGGCTGAACTGAAATGGATTAAATCTTTACAGACCCCTTTTCAACTGCGATTACCGGCCCCGATAGCTTAGTTGGTAGAGTGTCTGCTCCGGGGAACGGGAGGTCATGGGTTTGATCCTGGGCCGCGACATACCAAAGTCGTTAAAAATGGAACTAGCTGCTCCTCGCTTGGCACTCAGATTTACGGGGTAGAGCTAGGACTGGTCGACCCAATGTCAGGATAATTTGACTGGGTGTGGTATCATCTAATGTGTCTGGGACATGATACTTCAGTGAGGCAGCACTATAAAAGTGAGCATTGAGCTCCCTGTCGCAACCAGACTCCGTCGTGATATGACTGAAAAATTGTTGAAAGCGATGTTAAACCCGAATTCACACACACACACACACACATTTCCACTGGGATTTAATGACAAAATTTATCATGGGTAATATTTCCAGAATGCCGGACTTTGATATTTTCTCGCTCCTGGAATGTCGAAAGCGCAGAACTAGATCTCACTATAAACGTAAATTATCTGCTTTTAAACGAAACAATACTAGACTGAAGTGACTGTCAATTATATTATTAAATTATGGACGCCACTCTATGCTTTCATTTCTAAGTTCATTACCCGTTTCTGTTTTACGTCTTCTGGACACCGAGGCGAATAAATTCTACAATAGTTCTAATCGGTTATATGATGCGGATCTCTTAACTAGAGGCTATACTCTGCATACTCTCCGTCCTTACATTGATTCTGAAATTAATCATAAACGCCATTTCTTCAAAATATCCTTCATTAATAAGGGTATGGAATTTATAGATTTTCCCAGTAATTTTCGTGAGAGGTCGGTGCTTTCTTCCATTCCTGCTTACTTTCAAAATACTGAAACACCTATAATTTGCTATAAATATAACAAACCTGTTAGATCGATCATTATTAATTTCAATAAACTTGTTTCAAATTTTGATATTGATACTAATACTCCTGATTCATGTGATTGTAAAACTCAGTGTACTGCTATCCTGCTGCTGGTCATGTAATTACTGGCAATTTGAAAATTATTCCTGATTCTATGATAAGGAATATAATTTCTAAAAGACTGAAATATCGGTTTCCTTCTAAAATTGATTTCACTACTGTATATGTAGAGATGTAATCGCTGCTGCCTTGAATGAATAGGTTTTAGGAAGTCCGTTTATGATGTCATTCTTATGCATGCGCAAAGCACTGGCCGTCAATTGCATACCTGCCAACTTTTCAAATTTTTCATGGGGGAGATTCTGCGTGAAACGGCATTTTTCGATGGACTAAAGCGCGGTGAATATTTTCCCCAAAATTTCCATGGGGGAGATTTTTTTTTTCAAACTAGTAGACACACTCCAGTCCACTAGTACACTCAGAAAAATTGCATGTTTACATGTTATGTTTTATGCAATAAATCACTGGTATAATACTTAAGCTTCAATAATTAACAGTATTTGCAATAACTAAAGATTGTCTGAATATATGATCTGTCTGAAATTAGGTTCTTTTACTCAGAAACAGTTTTCATGCAATTGCAATGAGTGCTTAATGTCTGACTATAACAGCCTTTATTTTGCAAAACAATTGTTTCTGAAGTGTTAGAACACTCATTACCAAATAACATAACAATTGTTAGTTGGAGAGATAAAAACTACGATTTTCGTAGTCACGAAAATACGTGACATTGCTCATTCATAGGTAAATATTTACTTTCATTACATCTGGGAGAGATTAAATAATTGTTCAAACATACTTACATGAAAAGATCAGCAAAGGGCATCCCTGTTCATGCTCATACAGATAGAAATTTCAAAACTGTTGGCAACTTGCATTTGTTTGTCTATCCTTTGGTTAAAAATAGTCAAAACAGCTAAAAATATACTCGGGTTTTTCCAACTCAAAAATAGATAGTGAAGAAATCCAAGATATTCCAAATGACTATTCACAAACAATATGGCTGATAAAAATACAAAGCGTGAGGAGGTGGAAAAATCGTGATTTTTGCCTTATTTTGGCAACACGATCGTGAGGTCAAAATGCATGGAAAAATCGTGAAACTCACTCCTAATGCGTGAAAGTTGGCAGGTATGCAATTGAAATGGCCATCGCTATTCAATTTATTGGCGGAACTTAAAATGCTGACAACATTCAGACATTTTGGGAGGAAATATACCCGTTTACATTGAAATAATTCCTCGAGAAGGAAAGACTGAAATTTTGCTTTTGTTACTGAAATTCATTTGTCCTTTATCCGTTTTTAATTGTCGGAAATCTCTTCGTGAATGACCCATGTAAATGGCTTTTCACGAAAACTTGCTTACAAAATAAGTTTTTACGTAACCTTTCGTTTTATTCGCTACATGTATCCAAGTATAGCTATCACATACGGACAGAACTTTGATCTCTCTGTCTCTCTCTTTCTCTCTATTGACAAAACAGTTCAACGATCTGTCTAGAAGATAAAACATATCCAGCGATTTATCTACATGTATATGTGCAATTTTGATGAATTGAAGATTTCAGGTTTTTTTGTCTTCAAAATTTATTTCGAAAATGGCTAAACTTTTTGCAAATGGTGTAGGCCCTGATCAGACGCCGCATTCTGCTGCGTCTGATCTGGGCCTGCACTGTTTGTCACTTACCCCTTTTGGGGTTTCCGGTACCAAATGGGTTAATGTAAGGGCTGGGAAGGTTGAACAAATCTACCAGATTTAATTGTAAAATCTTGCACTTGCGAATGAGTGTTTCATTCTCATGCACTGAAAGGGTGTTCTATGTTTGTGTTTTGAATTTTATGTTCCGATCCCACTCAGTCTTGATGGATCCGAACAATGGGCAAATGACATTTTAGTAAGCGCCGTATTATCACCAACGCAACATTCTGACGTTTCATCAATGTTGCAAAGTCAAATTCAATGCATCGCTTTGATGTTGGTTTGATCTACACACGACGTTGGTGACACGTTGCATGTCAGACATGGAGTTATTTAACGACAAACTGTAATTTACATTTACCTACGCTCGCTAATTGCTGGTACGCTAAGAGAGAGAGAGAGGACCCTGTTGGGTCGTACGTACAATATATCTTTAAGAGCAGTTAACTAAGAAAATAACACTTGGGATTTGCCATCATGAAAACACGCCTATGGGAATATGACCCTCTAAACCCCACTTTTATATAATAAAACTGGGGTTTACAGGGGTAAACATCTTTTTTTTATTTCTGCTCAAAAAGGTAGATTATGTGTACTTGATAGAACCACCTCGTCGAATCGGTTCTATCGAGTCCCCGCTATCTCTGTTTTGAGCAAAAATAAGAAAATTATCGCAATTTTTTCATCTTAGAATTTCCTTTTTTGGGCTGAAAAATTGATAATGTATTTGTATAGACATGTTTTCGTAATGCGAAATTTCACACCTGGCATATCAGCCTTGTTTCTCTCATTATCTTACATTAGAATTCGTCAAAAGTTTGAAATAATTCCACTGTTTTACGTCCCCAGGTATTAGACTTCCTGCCTGATTTCTTAGAGATGAGTACATGGAAAATCTAGTACATTTGTCAGATGCAATTTATATCCTCCTTGGCCCCCAGGTATTAAGACTTCCTGCCTTGCCGTGGCCCTGGGGGCTCAATTCCCACTGGGCACATTGCCGCTGTGGTCTCTGTGCCCACTGGGAAGAGCTAAAGGAAGTATCACCCGTTTGCCATGGGTGGCGTCCTGTAAGCCGGAAGAAGGGATCCTGGACGTTGAGGGTTACCTGAGGTGGCGGTGCTTCAGGTGCCCAACACGCCTCTTTGGCCTGGCTTTTCGGTGTAGACGGGTGGCCGTGCGGTCCGGCACGGTCAATCGGCTGGTCACGCCGAGCCCTAGAGAAACCGCTTTGCTTTCTCTTCAACTCTTTTTGTATCTCCTGATACCAACCATATGCCCTTTTACCTTACCCTTTTCTGTCTTTTTATCTCTAGAAGGCAAGCCCCCGCCCATAGGGGCTTGAAGAAATATATGGGCTGCATGATGCTTCCACGCAGAGCTGAATCCGGCCTGCACACTACTACTGGTAAACCGCTTAGAGGATCTAAGCCTGTCCAGGAACCGCGGTGCGAGGCGGACCGTCCATGCTAATAAACCCTATTGGTTTCATTGGGCGACAGGGCTTGAGATGTCATTTCATCTCAATGTCGGGTAAAAGTCCCACAAAATTGAAAGAAACGTCTCCAAAATGACCTTTACAGTGTTGACGGGGACGTTAAACCTCAAACAAACAAACAAATCTCTAGAAGGCGGTGGCTAAACGGATCAATCGTGTAGGCATTTTGTTTATACGAGTATATCTCACGTGTATCTCTAACACCTGCGAGTTGGATAACCACTCCATTATGGTGTTCCCTTGTAGGGCTCCACGGAGGGCGGAGAGCACTTGGGACGAAACTAGGATTTTTTTATGGCTAATGGAAAAAAAACATAACCGCAACCACGCACCTAACCGCAACGCACCTAAACGTAAAAAAGACGAGGATTCATCCGAATAGGATGAACACAGTCAAAAATCCAGTCAGCAGTCAAGTCAACAATCGAGTCAGCAGTCTGCTGAACCAAACTTTGACAATATTCCGCTTTTCTTGGTGGTCACGTCGCTTGACGATACACGAACTGTGTCAAGCCTTTCCCCCTTTGTGATCGAAAAAAGCATTCTCTCCATTGCCGGACATCCTAAGAGTATAAAACAACTCAAATCGGGTGATCTTCTCTTGGAAGTCGAGAGAAAACAGCAAGTGGTAAGCCTGCTTAACACCAACAAACTCTTTGATCTTAAAGTTAAAGTCTCGTTACATAACACGCTCAATTCATCTAAGGGAGTGATTCGCAGCCCAGAACTGCGTCCTTGTTCAGTTGAAGAGATAGTCGATAACTTGAAAGATCAGGGAGTTGTTGGTGTTCGTAACATTCAAGTTCGTAGAAATGGTGTACTAAAACCAACAGCAACTTATGTGTTGACTTTTAATACACCAATTCTTCCAAAGAAAATCAAAGTAGCATATCTTTCCATTAACGTAGAGGTATACACCCCAAACCCTCTTAGATGTTACTCTTGTCAGGCTTTTGGCCATCGCGAAAGCAGGTGTCACAAAAAAATGTTCTGTCCTAATTGTAGAGACGAAAAGCATGTTGATAGTCACCTCGGCTGCAGGAGTGGGCCCAGGTGCGTAAATTGTGGTGGCAGACATGCTGTTTTCTCCCGAGACTGTCCGGCATGGAAAAACAGAAAAAAGAAATACTCACCGTCAAATACCAAAGGGGGATAACATTCCCAGAAGCGCGGAAAATTGTCGAAGAGCGATACATAACACCATCCACCAGTTTCGCCAGCATCACAAAGGGTGCTGGTGTAAAATGTACCAGCTCCGCAACACAGCCTGCTGAATCATACATAGCTGAACTGAAAAAATCTGGTGCATGGAGTAAATCCACTCCAGCACCACAAAGTTCAACCAGTTTATCAAATGGCGCAATCCAGGTTGCTTCGGATCGGTCGACAGCGACCGTACCGAAACCAGCGCCGCAGGTAAAGAGAAACTCGACTCAGGTCGAACTAATAAGGGATCGGAAGATCCGATCAAAAAACATCAATTGTCTCAAAAACAGACAGACAGACAACGTAAAATGGAAAGAGACAATATTAAATTTCAGAACAGATTCGGATCTTTGAGTGATAGTGATATGGAGTTCGCTGAAACTCCATCATCACCAAGTGGCAATAACAGATCGAGGTCAGCAACACCACGAGCTGGTGGTAGCAGATCTATATCACCAATTGCAGCTCCAAAATAGTTTCTAGTCTTAATCTCTTCATAAAATGGATTTTAAACACAAAACAATACAATGGAATTGTCGAGGTCTTAAATCAAATTAAAACGAACTCTTATTACTTATTTCGTTATTAAACCCATCGGTTTTTTGTTTGCAAGAAACTTTTTTAAAAACTGATGACAACATAGATGTCAGGGGTTTCAATACAAAAAACTATGTCTATTCTGATGGTAACAAACCATCTGGTGGCAGTTCAATTTTTGTTAAATCATGTTTACCACAAAAAGAGATCAAATTAAAAACAGACCCACAAGCTATGGCAGTATCGGTTTCTCTGGATAAAGAAACTACAATTTGCTCTCTATATATCCCACCCTCATTTTTCTTTAAAGCCCGAACATCTCGACTCATTGCTGAGTCAACTTCCATCGCCATATCTTTTAGTTGGCGACTTCAATGGTCACAATATTCTTTGGGGCTGTAAAGATATCAATGACAGAGGAGCACTTGTCGAAGCTTTTATTGCAAAGAGCGATCTTTGCTTGATGAATGATAAATCTTATACTCACCTTCACCGTGCGACAGGTCATTTGTCTTCTTTAGATCTCTCTTTGTGTCACCCATCTCTCTTCTTGGACTATGATTGGTCTGTTCATGATGATCAGTGCGGAAGTGATCACTTCCCTGTTATAATTGAGAGCGTAAATGAACCAGATGAGGACTGTAACCAGAAATGGAAAATGAATAAAGCCGACTGGGAATTATTCCATAATTTATGTGAAGAAGAGTTATCAGTTGATCATTTTAATGAATCATGCGACATTGTTTCTGATTTCACAGATACACCTATTAATATATCAGACCAATGCATTCCAAAGACCTCCACAAATACCAAGAAAAGCAAGCCTTGGTTTATTAATGACTGTAAAGAAGCTATTAAAAAGCGTAAACAGGCTCTAAATAAGTTCTGCAAAAATCCCACTTCAGAAAAGCTAAACGACGTAAAAGTTTTTAGAGCTAAAGCTCGGCGAACAATCCGAGCTTCCAAACGAAAGTCAGGGAGAGAATATGTCTCCAAATTGAACTATAAAACCCCCATTAAAAAGGTTTGGGATATGGCACGAAAAATTTCAGGAAAAACTAAGTCTTCTAGTTTTACACATTTAAATACTGAATTTGACACAATAGCTTCAACAAAAAAGATATTTCAGATACTCTTGGGAGCACATTCTTGAGAAATTCATCATCGCGTAATTATTCTGACACTTTTTGAAATTTCAAAAAGGACCAAGAGAAAAGAAATCTAAACTTTAAATCACTTAATCACGAAGAATACAACAAACCTTTTAACTTATCCGAACTCGTTGAAGCCATTGAAAAATCACATGATACGGCAACCGGCCCCGATGAAATTCATTATCAGATGCTTAAGCATCTGCCAAAAAGTTCTCTTTCAACACTTTTAGATATCTTAAATAATATTTGGGAAACGGGGGTCTGTCCTGAGAGCTGGCGTGTAGCTACAGTTGTACCAATTCCGAAACCAAGGAAAGATCATGCAGAACCTACAAATTATCGTCCGATAGCTTTGACAAGTTGTTTGTGTAAAACATTGGAGAAAATGATAAACAAGAGATTAGTCTGGTACTTAGAGTCCAACAACCTCATTTCAGAATATCAATCGGGTTTTCGTTCGGAACGTAGTACCAATGACAATTTAATAAGACTAGAAACATTTATACGAGATGCTTTTATTAACAAAGAACACGTAGTAGCTGTCTTTTTCGACTTGGAGAAAGCATATGATACAACATGGCGTTATGGAATATTGAAAGATCTACATAACATTGGCTTAAGAGGAAAACTTCCCAGTTTTATTGAAAGTTTTTTAGGGGAGCGCATGTTTCAGGTGCATATGGGGTCTACCGTGTCAGATTTCTATGATCAAGAACAGGGTGTCCCACAGGGTAGTATTCTTTCAACTACGCTATTTAACAACAAAATAAACAATATTGTACAATGTTTAGACGACAAAACTGATTGTTCCTTGTATGTTGACGATTTTTGTATATGTTACCGTTCAAAAAATATGAAAAAATTGAACGAACGTTACAACAAAATTTAAAAAGAATTGAAGAATGGACTGATAAAAATGGTTTCAAGTTCTCCAAGTCGAAAACGCAGTGTGTTCATTTGTGTAAGCTACGGAAGAAACATGAACATCCTTCCTTGTTTTTATACGGATCACAAATTCCTGTTGTAGAAGAAGCCAAATTTCTTGGGGTCATATTTGATCAAAAGTTATCTTTTATTACCCATATTAAATATCTTAAAGCGAAATGCTTAAAAGCTTTGAATCTTTTGAAAGTTTTAGCCCATACAAATTGGGGAGCAGATCGGTACACTTTATTACATCTTTACCGGTCTCTGATAAGATCTAAATTAGATGATGGGTCTGTTGTTTATGGTACTGCCAGAAAGTCTTATTTAAAATCTTTGGATACTATTCATTGTCAAGGCCTTCGTTTGGCTATGGGAGCCTTCCGTACTTCTCCCGTATTAAGCCTTTATGTAGAAGCAGGTGAACCATCTTTAACCTCGCGCAGAGAGAAACTTTCTCTTCAGTATGCTATCAGACTTGCTGCTAATCCATCTAACCCGGCATTCCAAATTTCATTTCCACCTGAATGTGTACATAAGTATGAAACTAAACCCACAGCAATCAAACCTTTTGGATTTCGAATTTTGCCACTGCTAGAAAATTCAGGTATCGACCTTAAAAATTTTCAAAAACATGAAACCGCCGAAGTTCCATCTTGGTGTATTAAAAAAGATTCTATTCTGTTTGACTTACATGATGGCAAAAAATCCGAATCAAATCCGATACTTCGCAAACAAACCTTTCAGGTACTGCAGTAGACCTTGCTTTAGATTTTGTCAGTTCCTCAACAATTCAAAAAGCAGTTATATTTTCTGATTCACTTTCTGTGCTCATAGAGTATGGGCACTCGAATAACGGCCTTTTTATGACGGTTCAAACGAGTTTCCATAGTCATTGCTTTTAGCAGTATCATGAAAAAAAATCACCTAATATTTTCTAAAAATTTTCTTCAGTCGCCTAATAAGTGGTAAAATAATCATTATATATTCCAATAGGCGTGTTGTCATTATGATCGTACTTTCTTAAACCAACAATAGAATCGAATGGGTATCGAAAAATAAGATCCGACTGCGCGGAAGCGCAGGCTTAACAGAGCTTTTAATGTTCGCAGGTTATAACAGTTCTCCGCGTAACAAACTGCTTTTTAAAACTTATATATTTAATAATTGACCCAGCGCATGACAAAACCTACAATATAGCTTGAGCGACCAGCGAGTCTGATCAGTCTTCACTGATCGCATGCACCGACTATAGTCTATGATCATTTGACAGAGACACAAGCAGAAGGTTTTGTCATATTGGATGGGTGGGCAGGTTGATTTGAGTCTGTGCTGGTCTAATAGTAGGTTTTGTCATGCGCCGGCTCATATATATTACAGTGAGAATCTTACATCCATTATGCACGTTTTTTATATATATAAAAAATTCAATAAATAGAGGATATTTGAATTTTTCAGTGTAAGATCGAATTTTATTTCACCGAATGAACACCAAACTGATATTTTCACGAGTGGCGTAGCCACGAGTGAAAATATTAGTTTAGGTGTTCATGAGTGAAATAAAATTTGATCTTACACTGAAAAATTCAAGTTTTCTGTTTCTTACATGCTTCCAAAATGCTATATTTAGCGTCTCTAACGGCGTAGCTCATACTCGGGAGAAAATTATCTTTGTTCCTGGTCGTTTCGCGTCCATTTAGTGGCACCCAACGTGTTTAGTGGGTATAATATTGGGTGTAAACTGTAAGTTTGCACCTGAGAACTAGCTTGGGGTAGTTTATTATGAATGATTATTGGAATACTTGAGATAGTAGTTTCTAAAAAAGTCGCAGGATAGTCTAACGTCGCGTGACAAAATAAGTGACGTCAGTGTTCAAAATGACGTCATTAACGTCCTCGTCATACAAGAACGGGCCAAGCGTCATTTAGAACACAGTTCAGTATTTTTCAGTCATCTGACAATGATAAAACTGAAAACGGAATTATATTTGAAGAAAAAAAGTAGTCCCAAACAGTGAAAAATGAAAAATCGTATTTTCACAGTTTGAAACAGTGAAAATATCAATTTATATTTCTCTGATAAATCTCTATCATTCACTGAAAAGCATGTAAGAACATTCCGCCATTTGTAAAGCGATTTCTCAAAGGTGACGTCAAATGATAAATAGAGGATCTTACATGATTGGCCATTGTATATGACCCCCAGGTATTAGACTTCCTGCCTTGCCGTGGCACTGGGGGCTCAATTCCCACTGGGCACATTGCCGCTGTGGTCTTTGTGCCCACTGGGAAGAGCTAAAGGAAGTACCACCCGTTTGCCGTGGGTGGCGTCCTGTAAGCCGGAAGAAGGGATCCTGGAGGTTGAGGGTTACCTCAGGTGGCGGTGCTTCAGGTACCCAACACGCCTCTTTGGCCTGGCTTTTCGGTGTAGACGGGTGGCCGTGCGGTCCGGCACGGTCAATCGGCTGGTCACGCCGAGCCCTAGAGATACCGCTTTGCTTTCTCTTCAACTCTTTTTGTATCTTTCCTGATACCAACCATATGCCCATTTACCTTACCCTTTTCTGTCTTTTTATCTCTAGAAGGCGGTGGCTAAACGGATCAATCGTGTAGGCATTTTGTTTATACGAGTATATCTCACGTGTATCTCTAACACCTGCGAGTTGGATAACCACTCCATTATGGTGTTCCCTTGTAGGGCTCCGTGGAGGGCGGAGAGCACTTGGGACGAAACTAGGATTTTTTTCTTATGGCTCCTAAAAACAAACATAACCGCAACCACGCACCTAACCGCAACGCACCTAAACGTAAAAAAGACGAGGATTCATCCGAAACGGATGAACCCAGTCAGAAGTCAAGTCAGCAGTCAAGTCAGCAGTCAAGTCAGCAAGTTGAAACTCCAAAGCTCAACACTTTTCCACGCTTCTTGGTGATGACATCACGCGATGATACACGTACGGTGTCAGATTTATCACCCTTTGTTATCGAAAAGAGTTTAGTGTCCATTGCCGGACATCCAAAAAGTATAAAAAATCTGAAGTCAGGTGATCTCCTCTTGGAAGTTGAGAGAGAGCAGCAGGTCAAAAACCTGCTTGGTACCACAAAGCTCTTTGATCTCAACGTCAAAGTATCGTTGCACAAAACACTCAATTCATGTAAAGGTGTCATCCGCAGCCCAGAGCTACGACCGTGCAACGATGCCGAGATTGTTGAGAATTTAAGAGATGAAGGCGTCATTGGTGTACGTAACATCCAAGTTCGTAGAAGTGGTGTATTAAAGCCAACAAGTACCTACGTGTTGACATTTAATACACCAGTTCTGCCCAAGAAAATAAAAGTTGCATATCTATCTGTTAACGTAGACGTGTATATACCAAACCCTCTCAGATGTTATCATTGTCAGGTTTTTGGTCACCACGAAAGCAGATGTCAGAAGAAACAACTCTGTCCAAACTGTGGTGAGGAAAAACATGTCGATAACCATCAAAACTGCAAAAATGAACCCAAATGCGTCAATTGTGGTGGCAAGCATGCTGTTTTCTCTCGAGATTGTCCGGCATGGAAAAAAGAAAAAGAAATACTCACTGTCAAATACCAAAGGGGGATAACATTCCCAGAAGCGCGGAAAATTGTTGATGAGCGATACACAACACCAACCACCAGTTACGCCAGCATCACAAAGGGTGCTGGTGTAAAAGTTTCCAACTCCGAAACACAGACTGCTGAATCATACATAGCTGAACTGAAAAAATCTGGTGCATGGAGTAAATCCACTCCAGCACCACAAAGTTCAACCAGTTTATCAAAAGGCGCAATCCAGGTTGCTTCGGATCGGTCGACAGCGACCGTACTGAAGCCAGCGCCGCATGCAAAAGAGAAACTCGACTTAGGTCGAACTAATAAGGGATCAGAAGATCCGAAGAAACAACACTTGTCTCAAAAACAAACAGACAGACAACGTAAAATGGAAAGAGACAATATAAAATTCCAGAACAGATTCGGATCTTTGAGTGACAGTGATATGGAATTTGAAACTCCATCATCACCAAGCGGCAATAATAGATCGAGGTCAGCAACACCACGAGCTGGTGGTAGCAGATCTATATCACCAATTGCAGCTCCAATATAGTTTCTAGTCTTAATCTCTTCATAAAATGGATTTAAAACACAAAATAATACAATGGAATTGTCGAGGTCTTAAATCAAATTATAATGAACTCTTATTACTTATTTCGTTATTAAACCCATCGGTTTTTTGTTTGCAAGAAACCTTTTTAAAAACTGATGACAACATTGATGTCAGGGGTTTCAATACATACAACTATATCTATTCTGATGGTAACAAACCATCTGGTGGCAGTTCAATTCTTGTTAAATCATGTTTACCACAAAGAGAGATCAAATTAAAAACAGACCTACAAGCTGTAGCAGTATCGGTTTCTCTGGATAAAGAAACTACAATATGCTCTTTATATATTCCACCCTCATTTTCTTTAAAGCCCGAACATCTTGACTCATTGCTGAGTCAGCTTCCATCCCCATATCTTTTAGTTGGCGACTTCAATGGTCACAATATTCTATGGGGCTGTAAAGATATCAATAACAGAGGAGCACTTGTTGAAGATTTTATTGCAAAGAGCGATCTTTGCTTGATGAATGATAAATCTTATACTTACCTTCACCCAGCGACAGGCCATTTGTCTTCTTTAGATCTCTCTTTGTGTCACCCATCTCTCTTCTTGGACTATGACTGGTCTGTTCATGATGATCAGTGCGGAAGTGATCACTTCCCTGTTATAATTGAGAGCGTAAACGAACAAGATGAGGACTGTAGCCAGAAATGGAAAATGAATAAAGCCGACTGGGAATTATTCCGTAATTTATGTGAAGAAGAGTTATCAGTTGATCACTTAAATGAATCATCTGACATTGTTTCTGATTTCACAGATAAACAAATTAATATATCAGAACAATGCATTCCAAAGACCTCCACAAATACCAAGAAAAGCAAGCCTTGGTTTAATAATGACTGTAAAGAAGCTATTCAAAAGCGTAAACAGGCTCTAAATAAGTTCTGCAAAAGTCCCACCTCTGAAAAGCTAAACGACGTAAAAGTTTTTAGAGCTAAAGCTCGGCGAACAATCCGAGCTTCCAAACGAAAGTCATGGAGGGAATATGTGTCAAAATTGAACTATAAAACCCCCATTAAAAAGGTTTGGGATATGGTACGAAAAATTTCAGGAAAAACAAAGTCCTCTAGTTTTACACATTTAAATACTGAATTTGACACAATAGCTTCAACAAAAAAAGATATTTCAGATACTCTTGGTCACACATTCTTGAGAAATTCATCATCGCGTAATTATTCGGACACTTTTAGAAATTTCAAAAAGGACCAAGAGAAAAGAAATCTTAACTTCAAATCCCTTAATCACGAAGAATACAACTCACCTTTTAACTTATCCGAACTCGTTGAAGCCATTGAAAAATCACATGATACGGCAACCGGCCGCGATGAAATTCATTATCAGATGCTTAAGCATCTGCCAAAAAGTTCTCGTACAACACTTTTAGATATCTTTAATAATATTTGGGAAACGGGGGTCTGTCCTGAGAGTTGGCGTGTAGCTACAGTTGTACCAATTCCGAAACCAGGGAAAGATCATGCAGAACCTACAAATTATCGTCCGATAGCTTTGACAAGTTGTTTGTGTAAAACATTGGAGAGAATGATAAACAAGAGATTAGTCTGGTACTTAGAGTCCAACAACCTCATTTCAGAATATCAATCGGGTTTTCGTTCGGAACGTAGTACCAATGACAATTTAATAAGACTAGAAACATTTATACGAGATGCTTTTATTAACAAAGAACACGTAGTGGCTGTCTTTTTCGACTTGGAGAAAGCATATGATACAACATGGCGTTATGGAATATTGAAAGATCTACATAACATTGGCTTAAGAGGAAAACTTCCCAGTTTTATTGAAAGCTTTTTAGGGGAGCGCATGTTTCAGGTGCGTGTGGGGTCTACCATGTCAGATTTCTATGATCAAGAACAGGGTGTCCCACAGGGTAGTATTCTTTCAACTACGCTATTTAACATCAAAATAAACAATACTGTACAATGTTTGGACGACAAAACTGATTGTTCATTGTATGTTGATGATTTTTGTATATGTTACCGTTCAAAAAATATGAAAACAATTGAACGAAAGTTACAACAAAATTTAAAAAGAATAGAAGAATGGACTGATAAAAATGGTTTCAGGTTCTCCATGTCGAAAACGCAGTGTGTTCATTTTTGTAAACTACGGAAGAAACACGAACATCCTTCCCTGTTTTTATACGGATCACAAATTCCTGTTGTTGAAGAAGCCAAATTTCTTGGGGTCATATTTGATCAAAAGTTATCTTTTATTCCCCATATTAAATATCTTAAAGCGAAATGCATAAAAGCTTTGAATCTTTTGAAAGTTTTAGCTCATACAAGTTGGGGAGCAGATCGGTATACTTTATTACATCTTTACCGGTCTTTAATAAGATCTAAATTAGATTATGGGTCTGTTGTTTATGGTTCTGCCAGAAAGTCCTATTTAAAATCCTTGGATACTATCCATCACCAAGGCCTTCGTCTGGCCATGGGAGCCTTCCGTACTTCTCCCGTATTAAGCCTTTATGTAGAAGCAGGTGAACCATCTTTAACCTCGCGCAGAGAGAAACTTTCTCTTCAGTATGCTATCAGACTTGCTGCAAATCCATCTAACCCGGCATCCAAAATTTCATTTCCACCTCAATTTGTAGATAAGTATGAAACAAAACCCACAGCAATCAAACCTTTTGGATTACGTATTTTACCACTGCTGGAAAATTCAGGTATCGACCTTAAAAATATTCAAAAACATGAAACCGCCGAAGTTCCATCTTGGTGTATTAAACAACCTTCTATTCTGTTCGACTTACATGATGGAAAAAAATCCGAATCAAATCCAATACTTCTCAAACAAAACTTTCAGGTACTGCAGTCACGTTACAATGATTACCAGTAAGTCTATACTGATGGTTCCAAAGAAGGAGATAAAGTTGGATGTGCGTATGTTTCTAAAGACCTAGCTTTAGATTTTATCAGTTCTTCAACAATTCAAAAAGCAATTATATTTTCTGATTCACTTTCTGTGCTTAAGGCTTTAGACCATTCATCATCTAAAAATCCTCAAATTCAAAAATTTATCGAAAAACATCATGAAATTTCTAAAACACACCAAATCTTGTTTTGTTGGCTTCCGAGCCATATTGGCATTGTCGGCAATGAATATGCTGACAAGAAAGCAAAGGAATCGCTCAATCTTGATCCATCTGTTTTTAAAATTCCTTTTAATAATTTTTAACCATTTATCAACCGATACATCTTGTCGGAATGGCAAGGCGAATGGGACCGTGCAATAAATAACAAACTCCATGCCATTAAACCTGTCGTTAGTACAAAATGCTCTCCTCCACAGTTTTCCAGAAGAGAGGACGTAGTATTAACACGACTGCGCATCGGCCATACTAGAGTTACTCATTCTTATATTTTTAATGGTGATGATCAACCTTCTTGTGTAGGTTGTGATCAGCCATTCACTGTGAAACATATCTTAATTGACTGTGTTGACTTTTCACCCTCACGTATTTTATATTTCAAAGCTGACACTTTGCAACAACTGTTTCGAGATGTACCTGTTGATAACATTATTTTATTCTTAAAAGAAATTGGTCTTTTTCATAAGATTTAACTGTTTCAGATTTTTATACATTATCATTCTGACTTCTTACTTTTAATATCGTCATAATTATTCATGCCGTTTAACCATTAACCGACTGACGCTTATGACCCACCAAGAGGGTTGACTCGTCGTTAAACACGAAATCATCATCATCATCATCATCAACCATTGTATATGAAATTTATGAAACGAGCCATCGGCGAGTTTTATTTCATATGAAATGACCACGAGTGTAAGAGCCCCTATTTATCATATAACTCCACCTCTGAGACATTTACGCCGCGGCCTGACAAGCACTAATTCGCAAATGCAGTGTTTTACCAGAACTCACGTGGAAGCATCAAATAAAACAACCAATTTCTCCATGGATAGACGAGCGGGGGCCCAAAAAAGAAAAAAAAATACTATAGAAAACTTAAGATAGATAAGTAAAATCTTTACCAGAATTACACTTCAGATGCTGCCAAGCCTCACAAACATCACAGTTAACAGCATGGTGAGCACGCAAAAAAAAGTGACTGTCCATAATCAGGTTTACGACACGTGTCGCGCGTAATGAACGGAATAAATGCCAAGACTAGATGTGGAGCTTCTGGTGAAATTGGCTAGTATTTATACATATCATGTCGGCACATAAAAGAAATTATTTAAACAAAGGTTTGAAATTTGGTATTGCTCAAACTTACCATGATTAACCTTTGTCGGTAAAAGGATGGCAATTCAAACTTTTGTTGCGTATTAATTCTTAGTGCGTGTCGTTAATTAATCAGTTAGCTATACATATAATTAAAATCAAACATTAACTATTATAATTAACTGTGTGGAATGAACAAATTAAAGGCGATTAACCGCTGATCAGTTATTAAAGGTGATTTGCCGCAGATTGCCAAGGTCCAGAAAGCCTTTTTTCATGTTATATTTTCTCAATAGATAGATAGATAGATAGGTTTAAAGTCCCCGTCAACACTATTTAGGTAATTTTGGAGACGTTGCTTCCAAATTTTGTGGGACTTTCACCCGACATTGAGATGAAATGACATCTCAATCCCTGCCGCCCAATAAAACCAAATAGAGTTTATATGCATGGACTCGCAGCAGTTTTCCTGGACAGGCTTAGACCTTCTAAGCAGATTACCAGTACTCATGAGCGGTCGGTATCAACTCTGCGTGGAAGCATCGTGCAGCCCATCTATTTCTCCAAGCCCCAATGGGCGGGGCGGAAATATGGATAGATAGAATTGGGCCGAGTTGTCTTACAAAATTAGAACGAGTTGGGCCGAGTTGTCTTAGGCCGACTTTTTTATGGGCCGAGTTGTCTTAGGCCGACTTGTCTTTGGGCCGAGTTGTCCGTAATTCCTTATACCGATTGCTTGCTTACCATGGCTGATTCGAACCAATTGGTGAGTCCCAGATACGTCATCCAGATACGTCATAGTGAGCTATAATGTGTGTTATAGTTATGTCATGAGTATTTTCGAGATTTTTTATGTATTGAAAATTAAATCAGAGTTTGGTAACCTTTCATGTCTGACCCCAAACGAGGCGTCGCCGTGTTGGGGTCAGACAGTGAAATGTCAAGAAAGTGTGATTTAATTTTCAATACAAGCAAAACTCGAGAAAATACCTTGACATGAGTAATTTAAACAAATAGCTCTTTCATTTTTAACGAGAACTTGTTTTTATCTTCATTCATTCATTCTAAATACTTTAAATCAGTTAAATTTTCATTTTTATTATAATTATTATTACTAAAGAGAACCAATAATGCAAAATGAGTTGTCTGACCGTTGGCCATTAATTGCAGCATTAGATTTACTCCAATGCTACAATTAATGTTCACCTCCACGGGACGATGACCCCGTCAGACTGGTGGAGGAAAAAGTGATTGAAAATGATTGTTACAACTTATCAATTGAATCTATTAATCACTCAGAATTAGAATTGTTAATTTATATCACAGATATGCCTTTATTTACATGCCACAGTCTTTTTTCTGTATTGATGGCTATCACAGCTTCGCTTATTATGTACATGCCACAGTCTGTTTCCTGTATTGATGGCTATCACAGATTCGCTTATTATGTACATGCCACAGTCTGTTTCCTGTATTGATGGCTATCACAGATAAGCTTATTACTTGTAGACTGATTTTAAAATGATTGTTACAACTTATAAATCCGTAAAAATCAGCGAAAATCACAAATAAGAATTAAACTATGTACACACTGACAACAAAGTATATCCACATATCTATTCATCCTCAACAGTTACCATCGATTCCTCCAGATACCTGTCAACTAGTTGCTGTTGGCCTTGTAGGCTCTCTCGACGCCTTAGAGCTTTCCTTTCGTTTTTCACTCTATTAAGCAAGTACTTATCAAATGATCCAAGGTCACCTGGATTAAATTCTGATTCCCAGAGCTTTTCTTCAACACCCTCTTTAATTAGACTCTGTATAATTGCTGCAGTTATGTTGTCGCCAGCATTATGCATCTGGTGCACCTTAAATTTTACGAAGGCTCTCTGTACAAAGTTTAGTTTATCCTGTGAGGCCTGGTTGTCCTCTTTGTAGAATGGCAGTATCTGATTTTTCAGCGCTTCTGGTAAATATTGAAGATCCTCTATGATCTGTGTAGTTGCTTCTTTACGCGATCTTTTCTTTTCTCTCGAAGCCATGGGTGTGGAAGCCATCCCTCCTGCTGGCACTGCAGTGAGCAGCGTATTGACGCCCAGCATGGACACTGGAGAGTGCCTGCTCCTCATTTTGCTGAAGGGGAGTTACGGCTGCCAAAGCAGCACTGAACGCTTCAAACATTCTTCTTTGACACTGTTCTCCACACTGACGTTCTTGTAGCTGTTGAACTGTTGTCTTCAAGCCTTGTAAGTCCGCTTCTAAAACTTCAACTTTATTTTGGAGCCGTTGTCTCTCCTTTCTTTCTGCATTAAGTTTGGTTTGTAGCTTTCCCACCTCCGTTGCTATTGTTTTGGATGATTGCTCAACCACCGTCCGACAAAAGTCTGTATCCTCTGCCAAACTCATTTCTGAAAAGAAAAAACAACAACCAAATAACACTAAGGTTGTAAAGATATATTCCTGATATAAAGCAGACCAAGCATTAATTCCATCTCTAATAAAAACATTGACAACGGTCCACAGATTTTATATAGAAAATAAACTATATTCAATGGCATTCTAATCCGGAAACTCAGCATTAGATGTCCGGAAGGTTACCATTGTAAGGTATGGCCATACTGGTAAGAAACATTTCCCTTTCTGCTAGAAGGGGAAGTGATTCTTTTTATCTTATTCACCCTCTATTCGGGGCTGCTGTCTTCTGAGGAAGAGGAATCGTCTTGCTCTTCTTTTTCACCACGCTAGTACGTCCGGGAAACGAACACCATTTTAACACCACTTTATATAGAAGAAAATTGTGTGTTAACGAAGGCCAAGACAAGCTTCCTACGCTATACTGGTTACCAAAACTTCATAAAAAACCTTACAAAGCACGGTTTATTGCAAATTCTAGTTCTTGCACTACCACTGAACTTTCTAAATTATTAACTTCCTGTCTTACTGCTATTAAAACGCATGTAATTAAATATTGTGATAAAGTCTTTGAAAGATCAGGAAGAAATCTGTTTTGGTCTATAAAAAATTCGAATGAGGTTTTAAATAAATTGAAATCTAGACAGTTTCGTGCTTCAAGTCTGTCTACCTACGATTTTTCCACTCTTTACACTACACTTCCTCATAATCTTATAAAAGAAAAGCTTAATGATTTAATTGAATGGGCTTTTCACAGAGAAGATTCTATCTTGCATGTAATGTCAGAAATGCATTTTTCACTTCTAAAGAGCATAAGAATTATACACTTTGGTCATGTCAGAAAGTGTGTGATGCCCTCACCTTTCTACTTGACAATATTTATATTAGATTCGGTACTAAGTTATTTAGACAAATTGTGGGTATTCCGATGGGTACTAATTGCGCACCTCTTGTGGCTGATCTGTTCTTGTATTGTTATGAAAGAGACTTCATTTTGTCGCTTTCCATTGATAACCAATCTGAAATTATTGAAGCTTTTAGCTCTACTTCTAGATATTTAGATGATTTATTAAATATTGATAATACCTATTTTGATGGTTTGATCAGTCAGATTTACCCCCTAGAACTTCAGTTAAATAAAGCAAATTCTTCTGATATCGAGGCCCCGTTTTTGGATTTACATCTATCTATTGTAGATGGATTTGTTTCGTGCAAAATTTATGATAAACGCGATGACTTTGATTTTGAGATTGTAAATTTTCCTTTTTTGGATGGTGATGTTCCTCGTGCGCCATCCTATGGCGTTTATATTTCGCAATTAATTCGATTTGCTAGAGTGTGTAGTCATGTAACTGACGTCAACACTCGTAATAAATTATTAACGGCTAAACTTCTTAATCAGGGTTATCGGTACCATAAACTACGCAAAGCCTTTTCAAAAGTTTATAGACGCCATTCTGATTTAATTTCAAAATTCAATATTGGACTTAAATCTCTTCTGCAACAAGGTCTATCGGAACCCGAATTTTATGGTGACTTAGTATATAAATTCAGAAAAATATATAACCGCAATGACTTCAGCACCCAATTTCGTAAAATCATTCTTCGATATAAAAAGATTGGGTACAACATGGATATTATACGACAGACTGCATGCATGGTAGTTAACCCAATCACGGTTGGCAACTTTGCTTCCCTCTTTAATTGCACGCCGGTGGGTCAGGCCTCAGATTCTATGACGGCTCCAACGTAAAGGCTTATTGAAATTTTAAGAGATAATGTTGGTTGGTGCCTGATGCTCTGTCTCTGGTCGGGCTCATCGGAGTCTAACTGTTGGTTTTCTTTTGCTCCAGCATTTCAGTGGTTTCTTGCTGTGGAGTCCTCACCGTTGTCTCACCTCTGTGGTTCTTTGATTTCTGTGTTCACGGAGATGTTGCACTGATGAGTTAGGAGGCCTTCATGCGGACTGAACAAATTATTTGTCTAAATCGCGACGGAAGTAAGGGCGAGGATTGTGGCCACGTAAAATCGATTTAAGCCCCCCAGTGGAAATCTTCCACTGACCGTTCCAAGGCGGCTCTTCTGTGGCGATTTATTTATGTTGTTGTTTGTTACTTACTGTGTGTGTCGCTTGTGTCTTTTAATTTTGATGGCCATTTTGTGGGAAAGTAACTGTCCATATGGCCTTCCTTTGTTTAGGTTTCCATTATGGTCTGGTCGCTTAATGTTTGTATTTCTTTCCCTTTGGTGTCTTTTATGGATGGATTGAGTTAATTGTATCAATTCCTGATCTTTGTTTTACTTCTACTTTACGGACTGCATATCAATGCTTATTTCTGCTCCGGGCGATAAATTGTTAATCACATTCTGAAATATTGTAGGAATATACCTAGGTTTATTTTTTTGCAAATTGAACTTCAATGATGCGACCCAATTAGGCGAAACTATGTAGTATGAAGCAGGGAACCAACTTGATTACTGGGCAATTTGCAGTCATTTGGTGTCGTCCTTTGCTCACATTTGATTTTTAGCTCACCTGACCGAAGGTCATGGTGAGCTTTTGTGACCGTAAGATGTCCGGCGTCGTCGTGCGTCGTCCGTCGTCCGTCGTCCGTCGTGCGTAAACTTTTTCTTGTGAACAAACTAGAGGCCACAGTTTTGGTCCAATCATCATCAAACTTGCTCAGAATGATCATCATGACAATATCTCGGTCAAGTTCGAATATGGGTCATGTCGGGTGAAAAAGTAGGTCAGTAGGTCAAATCATAGAAAAACCTTGTGAACACTCTAGAGGGCACAGTTTTGGTCCAATCATCATCAAACTTGCTCAGAATGATCATTGTGACAATATTTTAGTGAAGTTTGAATATGGATCATGTCGGCTTAAAAAGTAGGTCAGCGGGTCAAATCATAGAAAAACCTTGTGAACACCCTAGAGGCCACAATTTTGGTCCAATCATAATCAAACTTGCTCAGAATGATCATCATGACAATATCTTGGTCAAGTTCGAATATGGGTCATGTCCGGTCAAAAAGTAGGTCAGTAGGTCAAATCATAGAAAAACCTTGTGAACACTCTGAAGGCCACTGTTTTGGTCCAATTATCATGAAACTTGCTCAGAATGACCATTGTGACAATATTTCAGTCCAGTTCGAATATGGGTCATATCGGGTTAAAAAGTAGGTCAGCGGGTCAAATCATATAAAAACCTTGTGAACACCCTAGGGGCCACAATTTTGGTCCAATCTTAATCAAACTTGCTCAGAATGATCATCATGACAATATCTCGGTCAAGTTTGAATATGGGTCAAATGGTTCCGGTCCGTTGCACATCTAGGTCACAGGAGCCAAAAACAGATTTTTTTCACCAAAAACTTAAAAAATCTTCTTCTCTGAAACCACAAGGCCCAGGTCTTTGTTATTTGGTATGAAGCTTCATCTAGTGGACCCCTACCAAGATTGTTCAAATTATAGTGCTGGGGCCAAAAATGCCCCCGCACGGGGGCCCTTTGGTTTTACATAGGCTTATATAGGGAAAATCTTTAAAAATCTTCTTCTCTGAAACCACAAGGCCCAGGACTTTGATATTTGGTATGAAGCTTCATCTAGTGGACCCCTACCAAGATTGTTCAAATTTGAGTGCTGGGACGAAAAATGCCCCCGCCACGGGGCCCTTTGGTTTTACATTGGCTTATATAGGGAAAATCTTTAAAAATCTTCTTCTCTGAAACCACAAGGCCCAGGTCTTTGATATTTGGTATGAAGCTTCATCTAGTGGACCCCTACCAAGATTGTTCAAATTATAGTGCTGGGGCCAAAAATGCCCCCGCCCCAGGGCCCTTTGGTTTTACATAGGCTTATATAGGGAAAATCTTCAAAAATCTTCTACTCTGAAACCACAAGGCCCAGGACTTTGATATTTGGTATGAAGCTTCATCTAGTGGACCCCTACCAAGATTGTTCAAATTATAGTGCTGGGACAAAAAATGCCCCCGCCACGGGGCCCTTTGGTTTTACATTGGCTTATATAGGGAAAATCTTTAAAAATCTTCTTCTCTGAAACCACAAGGCCCAGGTCTTTGATATTTGGTATGAAGCTTCATCTAGTTGACCCCTACCAAGATTGTTCAAATTACAGTGCTGGGGCCAAAAATGCCCCCGCCCCGGGGCCCTTTGGTTTTACATAGGCTTATATAGGGAAAATCTTAAAAAATCTTCTTCTCTGAAACCACAAGGCCCAGGTCTTTGATATTTGGTATGAAGCTTCATCTAGTGGACCCCTACCAAGATTGTTCAAATTTTAGTGCTGGGACAAAAAATGCCCCCGCCACGGGGCCCTTTGGTTTTACATGGGCTTATATAGGGAAAATCTTTAAAAATTTTCTTTTCTGAAACCACAAGGCCCAGGACTTTGATATTTGGTATGAAGCTTCATCTAGTGGACCCCTACCAAGATTGTTCAAATTTTAGTGCTGGGACAAAAATGCCCCCGCCACGGGGCCCTTTGCTTTTACATTGGCTTATATAGGGAAAAATTTTAAAAATCTTCTTCTCTGAAACCACAAGGCCCAGGTCTTATATATTTGGTATGAAGCTTCATCTAGTGGACCCCTACCAAGATTGTTCAAATTATAGTGCTGGGGCCAAAAATGCCCCCGCCACGGGGCCCTTTGGTTTTACATAGGCTTATATAGGGAAAATCTTTAAAAATTTTCTTCTCTAAAACCACAAGGCCCAGGACTTTGATATTTGGTATGAAGCTTCATCTAGTGGACCCCTACCAAGATTGTTCCAATTTTAGTGCTGGGGCCAAAAATGCCCCTGCCCCGGGGCCCTTTGGTTTTACATAGGCTTATATAGGGAAAATCTTTAAAAATCTTCTTCTCTGAAACCACAAGGCCCAGGACTTTGATATTTGGTATGAAGCTTCGTCTAGTGGACCCCTACCAAGATTGTTCAAATTATAGTGCTGGGACAAAAAATCCCCCCCTGCCACGGGGCCCTTTGGTTTTACATAGGCTTATATAGGGAAAATCTTTAAAAATCTTCTTCTCTGAAACCACAAGGCCCAGAACTTTGATATTTGGTATGAAGCTTCATCTAGTGGACCCCTACCAAGATTGTTCAAACTATAGTGCTGGGGCAAAAAATGCCCCTGTCCCGGGGCCCTTTGATTTTACATAGGCTTATATAGGCAAAATCTTTAAAAATCTTCTTCTCTGAAACCGCTAGGCCCAGGTCTTTGATATTTGATGTGTAGCTTCATCTAGTGGACCTTTGACAAGATTGTTCAAATTTTAGCCTTTGTTGATGTTTGGTATGAAGCTTCACCTTTAAGACCTCCCTCAACATTATGTACATTAAAGCCCTGGGGCCAATAATGGCCCTCTCTGGGGCCCACTCGTTACACTATGGATCAGGTGAGCGATCCAGGGCCATCATGGCCCTCTTGTTTAATTTTTTCGCTGATTCTTGAATCAGACAATGTGTGGCTGCCCTGAAAAATACTTTCTATTCACCATAGTAAAAAGTCTCCCCGTACTTAATTATTTTAGTGCAAATTATATTTTCTTTTCCTTTGGGAACATTGAGCCCATTATGGTTATATCGAAAATCGAATATAGCTTAAGCTAGTATTAATATAGTATTAAGAAATCATAATAAATCTTAATTAATACGCTTACCTTATTTTTGGTTGCGTTATCCTCAGCAATTCCACTTACTATAATCCTTTGTTCCACGATTATACTGCATATATTTCCAAATCTCTGTCTTTTTGTATGGAACAACACTTACGTTTTGTGAAACATCATGTAGTCGCTTACTTTATATACACAAGTCGAGAGACATCTATAGTCACATGACTGATAAGACCAATGAGAATTTCTGAAAAACCGGCAACATGTTGTTCGATGTTTAAAGAGACCAATTAAATGCCATTCTGTTTATTTATTAGCCAATGGGAATTGTCTAGTGAACCCGGCAACGCACCGTCAACAGTAAGGGTAAGTATTAGGTTAAAGTACCGGCAACGTACCGGCAACAAAAGTAACCAATGAAACTTTGAGGCTCAGTGAACGAGATCTGACTTTATATGCCAGAATTGGTTTTGTGCCGAAGTTGGCGTCCTTCACGTTATCATACGACGTGAACGTGGTAACAAAGAAAAGATGCATAACCTAGAAAAATCCCCCGTCTTTGGTGGAATTCGAACCCGGTCCGCACTGGTAGAAGTCCACGGCTCTTTGACTCAGGGGTTAGAGCAGTGGACTTCTACCCGTGCGGACCGTTTTCGAAAAAGGATAGGTTAACCTAAGTAATGTTTGTTACTAAAAATAAATTCCTTTGTTCTTTTGGTCTGGACACATACCTTAACCCTCACACCTTTACTAGAGTTAAACATTGGTAGTAGAGTTAACCCCAACCTTAACCCATTTGCCATCCGATCTTTTGCCTACTTAACCCCGACCTTTAGCCATACCTTAACCCTCATACCTTTACTAGAGTTAACCCTTGGTAGGAGAGTTAACCCCAACCTAAACTCATCTACCATCCGATCTTTTGCCGACTTAACCTCGTCCATTACCCATACCTTAACCCTCACACCTTTACTAGAGTTAACCCTTGGTAGGAGAGTTAACCCCAACCTTAACCCATATGTCATCCGATCTTTTGCAGGGTTAACCCTGACCTTTACCCATACCTTAACCCTCACACCTTTACTAGAGTTAACCCTTGGTAGGAGAGTTAACCCAAACCTTAACTTATCTGCCATCCGATCTTTTGCTGACTTAACCCCAACCTTTACCCATACCTTAACCCTCACACCTTTACTAGAGTTAACCCTTGGTAGGAGAGTTAACCCCAACCTTAACCCATCTGCCATCCGATCTTTTGCAGGGTTAACCCTGACCTTTACCCATACCTTAACCCTCACACCTTTACTAGAGTTAACCCTTGGTGGGATAGTTAATACCAACCTTAATCCACCTGACATCCGATCTTTTGCCCACTTAACCCCGACCTTTACCCATACCTTAACCCTCACACCTTTACTAGAGTTAACCCTTGGTAAGAGAGTTAACCCCAACCTTAACCCACCTGACATCCGATCTTTTGCCGACTTAACCCCGACCTTTACCCATACCTTAACCCTCACACCTTTACTAGAGTTAACCCTTGGTAGGAGAGTTAACCCCAACCTTAACCCACCTGCCATCCGATCTTTTGCAGGGTTAACCCTGACCTTTACCCATACCTTAACCCTCACACCTTTACTAGAGTTAACCCTTGGTAGGAGAGTTAACCCAAACCTTAACTTATCTGCCATCCGATCTTTTGCTGACTTAACCCCAACCTTTACCCATACCTTAACCCTCACACATTTACTAGAGTTAACCCTTGGTAGGAGAGTTAACCCCAACCTTAACCCACCTGCCATCCGATCTTTTGCAGGGTTAACCCTGACCTTTACCCATACCTTAACCCTCACACCTTTACTAGAGTTAACCCTTGGTAGGAGAGTTAACCCCAACCTTAACCCACCTGCCATCCGATCTTTTGCAGGGTTAACCCCGACCTTTACCCATACCTTAACCCTCACACCTTTACTAGAGTTAACCCTTGGTGGGATAGTTAACCCCAACCTTAATCCACCTGACATCCGATCTTTTGCCGACTTAACCCCGACCTTTACCCATACCTTAACCCTCACACCTTTACTAGAGTTAACCCTTGGTAAGAGAGTTAACCCCAACCTTAACCCACCTGACATCCGATCTTTTGCCGACTTAACCCCGACGTTTACCCATACTTAACCCTCACACCTTTACTAGAGTTAACCCTTGGTAGGAGAGTTAACCCCAACCTTAACCCACCTGCCATCCGATCTTTTGCAGGGTTAACCCTGACCTTTACCCATACCTTAACCCTCACACCTTTACTGGAGTTAACCCTTGGTAGGAGAGTTAACCCAAACCTTAACTTATCTGCCATCCGATCTTTTGCTGACTTAACCCCAACCTTTACCCATACCTTAACCCTCACACCTTTACTAGAGTTAACCCTTGGTAGGAGAGTTAACCCCAACCTTAACCTACCTGCCATCCGATCTTTTGCAGGGTTAACCCTGACCTTTACCCATACCTTAACCCTGACACCTTTACTAGAGTTAACCCTTGGTGGGATAGTTATCCCCAACCTTAATCCACCTGACATCCGATCTTTTGCCGACTTAACACCGACCTTTACCCATACCTTTACCCTTACCTTAACCCTCACACCTTTACTAGAGTTAACCCTTGGTAAGAGAGTTAACCCCAACCTTAACCCACCTGACATCCGATCTTTTGCCGACTTAACCCCGACCTTTACCCATACTTAACCCTCACACCTTTACTAGAGTTAACCCTTGGTAGGAGAGTTAACCCCAACCTTAACCCACCTGCCATCCGATCTTTTGCAGGGTTAACCCTGACCTTTACCCATACCTTAACCCTCACACCTTTACTAGAGTTAACCCTTGGTAGGAGAGTTAACCCAAACCTTAACTTATCTGCCATCCGATCTTTTGCTGACTTAACCCCAACCTTTACCCATACCTTAACCCTCACACCTTTACTAGAGTTAACCCTTGGTAGGAGAGTTAACCCCAACCTTAACCCACCTGCCATCCGATCTTCTGCAGGGTTAACCCTGACCTTTACCCATACCTTAACCCTCACACCTTTACTAGAGTTAAGGTTGGGGTTAAACCCATCTGTCATCCGATCTTTGGACCTTGGACAGGATTGGATAAGGTTGGGACAGACCTGGGACAGGATAGGATAAGGTTGGACCAGACTTAGGAGAGGATGTGATAGGATGGGACAGGATGGGATAAGGTTGGGACAGACCTGGGACAGAATTGGGTAGGATGGACAAACCTGGGACAGGATGGGATAAGGTTGGGACAGAATTGGGTAGGATGAGATAGACTTGGGTCAGAATTGGAAATGGTGGGGAACGACCTGCGGCAGGATGGGATAAGACGGGACAGATCTGGGACACGATGTGATAAGGTTGGAATAGACCTAGGATAAGATAAGGTTGGGACAGATCTTGGACAGCATAGGATAAGGTTCGGACAAACCTGGGAACGGATGGATAAGACTGGGGTAGGCCTGGGACATGTTGGGATAGGATGGAACAGACCTTGGACAGGATGGTTAGGGTTAGGGTAGATCTGGAATAGGATGGAACAGACCTGGGACAGGGTAGGATAAAGTTGGTACAGGCCTAGACAGAATGGGATATGATGGACCAGATCCGGGACAGGATGGGATAAGTTTAGAACAGACCTGGGGGGAAAGGATAAGACATGTTTGGGAGGGACCTGGAATATTATGGGATATGATGGGACATACCTGGGGCAAAGGGTATAAGGTTGGATGGGATATGGTTGGGACAAACCTGGGTCAGGAAGGAATGAGGTTGGAACACACCTGAGAAGGCCACTGTGATTCTCATGATTAGGCTTCGGAAATCATCCGGAGCCAAACAAATTAAAGTAGAGACCTGTAATCTGGCCCAGAAAACTCACACAACATAACTGAAAGTTGTGTATTTAAGGTTAGGGTCAGGGCAGGACTAGATTCTTTATTCATTGTTCACTTTATTAGTTATAGCAAGGGGAAAACTGATTATAAATATTTAAGGATGATGGGTTATGGTTGGTGGGTTATGGTTGAT